>OZ025289.1:7894749-8280324 GCA_964019185.1 Maratus speculifer | reverse complement strand
TCAATCTGGCCTTTGTAATCTGGCTTAAAAAAACAGAGCTTTCTGATAATTTTGATAAAAAAGCGAGTTTTTTCCTGAACATCAATTCTCGGTTGTTTATTTTGCTGCTGAAAATGTCACGATTCTGTTTTGTTTTACACAAAGTTAGACTTGCACTGATGTATCATATAAATATTTATACTTTATATTCAACAATTTAAAAAAACATATCCATGAATCGCAGATTGAAAAAAAAAGAAAAAAAGGAAAAACTCCCATGTATTGCTTGACCAAGTTTTAAAGACCTGTCCTGGCATACTGCCAAAATAATGGACCTTTCCGAAGGTAGGGAAGCATTAAGGGGAGACGACATTTCTCTCTATTCCCCACAAAAGCAATACTGGGGGAAACTCTCTTTTCATTGCTCTCAGTCCTAATATCAAGAATAGATTCGCCTTACTCAGACCTGTAACTCACGTGACAGGTCTTTAATGCTTGGCTCAGCAGTATGTAAGTAACTTGTTGAAGTCTATTAATTTATGAAAAAACACTTATGTGATGACAGATAATAAATAAAGAATAATCTTATCTATAGGTATTTATTCAAAAATTTGTTTTTTAATGTAGGTATGTAGTATTAAAATACAAGGAATCAAACTATGTATAAACCGTAAGATAAGGAGTAGTCTGTTGTCAGCCCTGAATAAAGTATAGGTCAAGGTGCCAATCTGTACTGAGTCACCGACAAACAACATTTCTGGTTAGTTTAAGTTCGTTCATCAAGGTGCAGAAAGGATCTGAAATAGTACCTGAAATCATATGAAAAACTGGTGGAACCTGAGCGAAAAGTAAAGCTCGTTCTAAAAAATGTTACAATAAAAATTGATAAATATTTTACATTATATATATATAATACTTTACAATATATATATATATATATATATATATACAGGGTGTCCCAAAAGGTCGTTTACAAACTTAACATGCTGGTCTGTCATATCATGATGAACAATATTAAATAAGAAACTAAGGGTCCCAAACGTCTTCCAAAGGAGATATGCGCCATTAAAGTTTAGGGTCCAAAAATTCAAATGATTATAAAAAACAGAAAAATTGGTCGATTTGTTTGCGGTTTTTACTAAAACTATTCTTTATGTTAGTATTTTCTTGAAAATAAATTATTAAGATAAATTTCAATAAATGTCGATAGAGGGCGCTTTAGACTTTGGAGTAACGATAAACTAGTTTTTACCATTATTTTTTGCATCGCATTAAATTTTTTTAGAAGCTTAGGCATAAACTTAAATTTTGAGCTCAAAATCTAAATCGTTGGACGTGGTTAAGTAGCGCAAACTGAATTGCAGGGGGAAATTCAAATTTCAAATGATTATAAAAAACGGAAAAATTGGTCAATTGATTTGCGATTTTCACTAAAATTATTCTTTATGTCATTATTATCTTGAAAATAATTTATAAAGATAAAATTCAAAAAATGCCGATAGAGGGCGCTTTAGACTTTGGAGTAACGTACAACTATTTTTTTCCATTATTTTTTGCATCTCATAAATTTTTTTTTAGAAGCTTAGACATAAATTTAAATTTTGAGATGAAAATCTGAATCGTTAAGAGTGGTAAAGTAGCGCAAACTGAACTGTGTTCAATGGGGGTGGGGAAGTTCAAACTTCAAATTATTATAAAAAAACGGAAAAATTGGTCGGTTTTCGCTAAAATTATTCTTTATGTCAATATTTCCTTGAAAGCAAATGTTAAAGATATATTTAAAAAAATCCGTTAGAGGGCGCCTTAAACTTTAGAATAACCAACAATTATTTTTAACCGTTTTTTCTTTTTTTTTTTAAATTTAATTAAATGCTTGCAAAAGTTTAGACTTAAATTTTGTGCTCAAAATCTAAATAGATAGGAGGGGTTAAGAAGCGCAAGTTGAACTGTGTCAGGAGTTGAAATGTTACCTTTCCCACCCCTCGAACACAGTTCAAGTTTTGGCTGCTTAATTACTCACAATGATGCAGATTTTGAACACAAAATTTTAGTTTGAACTTTTACAAGCATTTTATTAGATACAAAAAATAACGGTTAAAAATAGTTGTTGGTTACTATAAAGTTTAAGGCGCCCTCTGACGGAATTTTTTGAAAGATATCTGTAAAACTTATTTTCAAGAAAATATTGATATAAAGAATAATTTTAGAGAAAACTGACCAATTTTTCCGTTTTTTATAATCATTTGAAATTTGAACCTCCCCACCCCCATTGAACACAGTTCAATTTGCTCTACTTAACCACTCCCATCGATTCAGATTTTTATCTCAAAATTTAAGTTTATGTCTAAGCTTCTAAAAAAAAATTATGAGATGCAAGAAATAACGGAAAAAAATACTTGTACGTTACTCCAAAGTCTAAAGCGCCCTCTATCGACATTTTTTGAATTTTATCTTTATAAATTATTTTCAAGATAATACTGACATAAAGAATAATTTTAGTGAAAATCGCAAATCAATTGATCAATTTTCCCGTTTCTTATAATTATTTGAAATTTGAACCTCCCCCCGCAATTCAGTTTGCGCTATTTAACCACTTCCAACGATTTAGATTTTGAGCTCAAAATTTAAGTTTATGTCTAAGCTTCTAAAAGAATTTAATGAGATGCAAAAAATAATGGTAAAAACTAGTTTACCGTTACTCCAAAGTCTAAAGCGCCCTCTATTGGCATTTTTTGAAATTTATCTTTATAATTTATTTTCAAGAAAATACTGATATAAAGAATAGTTTTAGTGAAAACCGCAAACGAATCGACCAATTTTTCTGTTTTTTATAATCATTTGAATTTTTGGACCCTAAACTTTAATGGCGCATATCTCTTTTGAAAGACGTTTGGGACCCTTAGTTTCCCATTTAATATTGTTCATCATGATAGGACAGACCAGCATGTTAAGTTTGTAAACGACCTTTTGGGACACCCTGTATATATATAATTACACTAAAGACAAAATCACATTTTTCTCTTCAAACATATTGCAAATTCCAGGTTTGATATTAATTTTAAATAGCAATTTTCTCAATACTTTTTCTTGAAATATGAATTATTATTGTTAGGTGATATAATCTGATGGTTTGCTATTACATTACATGAGATCTTACTTTTTTATTCTGTTGTTGTAAATGTAATTTAATATACGTTTAAGAAACAGTTATAACATTAATTTGATTAATTGCTGAATTTTAAGCAATAAAGTAAATCATAAGATAAGTCGAATTCTTTTTTAATAAAAATGCATATTTTCAACACTTTATTTTAATAAAAAATGTTTTAATGTTTCACTTTTATTTTAGTGCTGGAAAATCGTAAATGAAATCAATTAACATCTTTTCATTGGTTGGCATTGTTTGGGTGGCTTTGAAAACAATGTAATTTAAACGGTATGACTTGCAGTGAATATACATTATAGAATAGTATTATGAAGTTAAAACACCAATCTCTTAACCTTCCTACCCTGAATGGGTCTAATCGACCCATAACTATAATTTGTTTTATACGATTTGAACCAGAACTTTTTTCATAAAGAAATTTAAATAAAAGACTCAGAAAAATAAGCCAATTAAATATATTAAAATGTTTTAAATAACAAGTCTGGTGTGAAATGGTTTTATCACGATTGAGTAAAATTTGAACAGGGTAGGAAGGTTAAAGTCGCTTTAATTTTTTTTTTCACACAAAGTACTTGTTAGAAAGTTTTTTTAAAAACGTTCTTTGAATAAAAACTCGTAGAAAACTTATTTATTGATCTGTAACTTTCTGTGAAGACTGTATCACATCAAACCCTTTACAAATTTAAACCCTTACAGCATTTTCTTATTCATGCTTTTCGTCTCCTTCAAGGTAAAAATAAAATGCAATAAAAGCAACTATCTACTAACTTCACGAAAATAAATTTCTTGAAAGTTTCAAAACCGAATACTTTTATAAAATTCAAGTTGTGCTTCCTTTCAAAGACTTTATAAAATCCATTTTCGTCTCATGTTTGCGATGACAGAAGAAGAAATTTCTACTAAATTTTTAAAATAATGTCTTCTTTACAACAAGAAATTTAAATTCTAAAAATATTATTTAAATTTAAAAGTTTTCTGATGGTCCCATTTTTAAAATAAGTAATAAAGTTGTTATCGTACATACATTCATCATTGAGTTTTTATTGTAGTAAGAATGTGTAAAATGCCTTAAAAATAGTTTAGAATAAGCAAGTACTTTTAAAATCTTGTAAAAATTTGCAAAAAGCAAAAAGTTTGTATATTCGTCCATGCCTAAACACCACGTATAACGTGAAAAAAATGTCAAAATACCATAATTAAAAAGCCCAGCTATATTACTTCCTTTTTTAAAAGATGAAACCATTTTGTTAATCTATAACATAAAAGATTTACAAAGCACTTTCAAGTAACGAAAGCCAACTAAAGAAACGCAACAAAATGGTAAGGCCATTATAGGTAATTCTACCAATAAGATGGTTAATATTCCTTTGTTTTTTTTTTAATGATGAAGCCACATGGAAAAGTATAGGACATTTATTTTTATCAAGATGGCATGAGAATCCCGTTCTAATTGTCAAATAAAGAAATGTTTCATTAGTTCTAGAAAGCCTAGAAGACGTCTATTTTTATTTGTTTCACATAACGGATATAATTTTTCACAGCAAGGTAAGACTTTTGTATTCTCTCTGTGTGCCCAACAAGAACCTGGAATAAACTATTACGATCACAACAGATACTTTAATCTCCTCAACAATCGTGACACAACGTATCGATGGCTTTGCAGGGCTGTTTCACTGACCAACAATGGTCAAGTCGTCACCAAATAATATAAGATAAACATTGTGACAAATTATTCCTACTGAATTTATTTTTATTCTGATTATTTTATGTCAGTTTGTTAATAAAGATTAATAAAAATCTTTATAAATAAAAATTTTATATATTTTTAGTCATTCTAAAATGTATACTCTTACAAGAAATTTACGCTAATATTCTTTCTGTATATTTTAAGGCACTTTTATTTAATCTTATACTATACAGGGTAATAAATGATAAGATTTTCTTAAAATTCAGAGATACTATAAACTTAACTTCTCCCTTACGTTTTTTTTACCTTTTTAAAATGTGATAGATTTTATATCTAGGAATTTTTCGTACTTAGCTTGTTACTGTTATTAAATAATTTTTGTATTTTATGCTAATCAATGATTAATATTGATTAAATAATATAAATTGAAATTTATCAATGGCCATGTTTTTAACATCGTGAATTTATTGCTGTATACTTTTCAATAAAAAACGACATCCCTAATTATATGTATATTGAAATTTTCAATCATAGTATTGGAAATAAATAAAATAGCAGATGGATTAAATAAAATGTAGGTAAAATAATTTTAGGATTTCTCATTTTGATTTCATTTTTTAAGACAAAATTGAAATTGCTAGTATTTATATTAATATCTATATACAATTGATAATAGTTTCCATAAGAAAAAAAAAATAGAATTTCAATTCTGATTTATTACCTATTTATATTTTTTTTTCTTATTTATAAAATACATTTATTCCTTTTCTTATTCATAAAATACATTTATTCCTTTTATTTTTATTCTATTTAAAATTATACACAGAGATAATTTTCTATTAAAAATTGAAAAAAGTTTTTACTATCTCACAACAAATCTTGGATTGAATTTTATTTCATTTCGCTTTGTTTATAGTCTTTCATTTACATTTTCAAATGTTTTAGCAGGATATTTAATGGACATATTCCTAAATCGTGTTGATTTGCTTCAAAAAATATTTGCACACGTAATAAATATTAAAATTATGAACCATATTTTTTAGAAATATAATTTGATTTGTTAATCAATGTATTAAAATTTTTGTTTATAGTAATTAATAATCTTAAAATAAAATCTAATTCAGCTATTTCTCGAAGTGATTTTTTATAGACATTTCATGAGTAAATTATCAGGAGAAACCACACAAGTAAACAGATCCTTCCCCTTAAGGCATTGTTCAATTATATAATGGGGATGGAGAATTCCTAGTGATTATTTATTCAGTAACGATGTAGTCTCAACGATTATCATCGATTAGCAAATAGCAGTCTTGACATTACATCCCTGTGGGGACACATGCATTTGACTTGTTGACCGTGTGGTTTTAAGACATCCCTAATTAGCCAATGAATCCCCATGTGTATAGCGGATTAGATATATCGAAATTGTATTATTTCATTCCTCTTCGCAATTCTGTTTGGCAGTTTTGTGGAGAAAAGAGAATCTTACAAATACAGCGTAATTAAAAATGAGTATAGGGATTATAAAGGCTATAACTATTTAGCAGAAAATAATTTATCGATAAGAATTACACAAAATGTAAAAGAAAATTCATAATTTTATTTGTACACTTTATAATTGTGACTCTCATGGGCCACACAAACAACATTTAAGCATTCTTTTTGTTCTAATATATAATAACATTTGCAAGTGTTGTTGACAATTTGGAGGATTCTGTGTGTTAAAATTTCACAATTGTCATTTTTGTCATGAGTGTAGCAAATATCTTATCATCGGTATACTCAAGCATCTCCAAATCGTAACAACATACACATACGGTATAGATATCTCCATTCATCTCGATATCTGCAGAGATATTAAAATACAAAGTTCATGACTTACACCATTTAACCTTGGCCCAGAGTGATATAACTTCCACGGTGAGCGACCCAACTTCGTCTGCGAACTCTACCTACGGCTCGAATATTCAGACTCTCTTGCGCGATAGCGCTGTCCCTGTCAAGTGGCCACGAATAGCGTCAAAATTCTTTACCTACGTCCCAACAATTCGACTCTCTTGCGCGATAGCATGTTTTTTAAAATTTTCTTTTTAAATATTTATATATTTTTCTTTAAATGCCATACATTTAACTTTATACACTTAAAATTGAAAGAAAGTAAGATTTGTCACCATAACTAAAGAAAGCTTAAATCTAAGTGATCGCAAGCTTTTCATTCAAAAAATTGAACAACAAAATAAGCAGCATTTGCATAAATAAATTTTCATGATATCCCATTGAAATTAAAATAAAATTTAATATATTCATGAAAAGCAATCTCCGTTTTTAATCTGCATAAGAGAATCACTTTGCAAGTTGTAAGCAAACAGATTTTATATAATAAGGTCCTGTTGTCGCGTTTTGTCGAAAATTAAAATTAGTTGATTAAAAAAAGAAGAAGAAAGCGAACGCATGTTTAAATTTGAAAAAAAAATTGAAAAAGCTTTGTAAATAGTTTCTTATGTTAAGCTTTAGTGTTACTAAATCATAAGAGTGTGTTTAAGGCAAACTTATATATAGACACAATATGTAGTTTTGTCTAACAATAATGAATCTCATTTAAAAATCTCTAACATAATTTCCTGTGAAGTGTTTGTTTTAATCAGAAAAATTAAATGAATTTATCACAAATATATTGTAAAGATTTAATGATATTTAGAATTAAACGATTTGTAAAATACATTTTTTTAATTATTTAAAAACAATTTAGAAAAAACAACAAAGTAGTTACCTGGGATTAAAAAACAAAAATTTAGAGTGACTCAACTTAAATTTCCGTAACTGGTATATACTTTAAGCAAGTTAAAACATGAGAACAGAATTAGCATATATGCATACATGGATTTCAAAAAATATATATATTTTTTCAAAACTATTACAAATTAGAATAACTACAAAACTACAAAGTTACAAAACTATTAGAATAAGTGATAAATAAAAGCTATTATATTCATTGATTTTTACCAATAATTATTACCTTTTAACTAATTAACGCTTCGTTCCAACCATGCATGCAACTGCATTTATTAAATAGATTTGTTGTACATGGAATGAATAGGGTACATTTTTAAAATCGATAATTTTCTTTTAAAAATAAAATTCATATATTCTCGTTAGAATTAAAGCATAAAATATTTCTTTCATGAAAATCTATAACATAACAATTCGTCTTATTTAAAAGCACGTTTTAAGTGGAATGTCTTCATTAGACTTCAAGCGTCGTCTTTTAATCTAAGTGCGGAAACCATTGCTAGCTTGGAAATGACAAATAATCAAGAGATGTATCGCATTGTTCTCTAGTTTAAATGATGTTGTATAAAGTAGGGGAAGAATTTATTTTTCTTAAAAGTATAATCAGTTGTCAAAATGATAGAGTGGAATATTTGGTTCAGAAATGTTACATATCAACATATTTTAATATGTTGATATGTAACTCTTTTTTTTCAGGTTAATTTATATGTTTATTGAAATGAAAGATTACTTACAAAATAAAAAGCATGTCGGAAATTTTATGGGAACCGTGACAAATGAAGTGCATTCGAACTTCAAGTACTTTGACAAATATTTATAACTTGGTGAAATAGCTGCTGCACTCTTACGCAAATATGAAAATAAAATTTAGTACGATTCTATACATTTAATTCAATAATACGGAAATAAAAAGATTCTATCTAAAATAGGACGGTATCACCCTGGCACCCTGGAATCATTATCTATCATGAGGTATTATTCAATTAAGTACGTAGGATTGAATTTAAAAACAAAATTTTTATATTTTGATACGATTTTCATCAATTTTAAAATGACTGGATAAAATTCTGAAACGATTATATATATTAAATTAAAAAACATTCGGTATGGTTCTGGGGTTATATGGGGACAGATGGACGGACTAGACGACGACTATAGGTTCTGCGTATTTATTTTACTAACAAACGCACTTAAAAAGTTTAAAGTAAATTTCAACATATTGTGTTGAAGATACGTAGACAGGTAAAATTCAAGCGTGACAACAAAATTATGGCTAAAAAATTATTAATATAAAATACTGTTTCCACTAATTTTTAAAAAGTTTATTTGACCTATTTAGATAAAAGTTGTTCGAAAATGTTTAACGTTGCTTTAATAAGTTCGTTGCAAAAAAACTAAATATCGTATATTTAAAATTGAATGAACTTTTTTTAAACAGACCGTAGTGGATTGGTACAATATATAATATATTTCACTCACCTCAATAACTATACTTTTCCCAATGTTTTCCAAATCTAAAAATTGACTTTCCCTTTCACTCCTTTTTTTGACACCAATTATGTGACATTTGAAAATTAAGATGTTGATATCTGTATTTTCGTATTCTCTGACAACGACTGTGCTTGCAGTTGAAAGTATGAAGGATTAAAGTAATTTAACATCGTTTTAAATGTTATTTCTCATCTTTCTAAGAAAATATATGTAGTGTAAATTTAAGATTACCTTTTTAAAAGAGAAATTAAGCATTCTAATTATTTATTTGCTAATATATAACATTACAAAAGGAGGATTTCTCAATAACTGGAAGTAAAGGAATCACTGACGGTTTTACATATGCATCTGAAACTAAACAAAATATAATCTATGTTATCAATTAAATCATTAGAGAATTCCATGATTGTTTTTACACAGGTATTATTTAACGCGACTTATTAACTATTGAAGACTAAAACAGAAAATACTTAGAAAGAAAGCCTATAAACTGGATTTAAGGTTAAAACTTTTTTATGCCATTTGTTCACAGGAAATAATGATTCAATTTTTCAGTTTTTATTGCAATGTAAGAAAGATTGATGAGACATAAAACATGGAGTTTCTATTCGAATCTTTGATGACATAGCAATTGCTTTTGTAATTTAAAGATGAAAAGTTTTCGGTGGTGGCTTTTTTCATACTATGAAAGGCATAGTTTTATATTGTAAAACATATTCTCAAAGTGTTGTGCCTAATTGCAATCCAAGACTTTCTTTTTTCTCAAATCAAACTTTTAAAAGACTTTATCCATTATCATTACAATGTTTATTAGTTACTTAAACATGGTTAACATGTTTATTACTTAGGTAAGTATTACATTGGTTATAATTTTTGGCTTTTGTTTGTGACGAATGTATACATTTTAGATGGTACTGAACACAATTTGGCAGATCTTAGAAAAAATCTGCCCGTGAAGTCTGTCTCCCTGTATGTGAAGCAGATTTTCCAATAAATTTATTTATAAAACAAAAGCACGGAATTCAATGAAGATTGAAATTAAGTAAGATCTTGATGTAAGTTGATGTCAATAGTTTAACTTACGTATTTGCGCCATCTCTAGTCACCCAGTGTTCAAAGTAGTTATTTTTTTTCATTTAAAGTAAATATACATTTTAAAATGTTATTTTAAAAGTAAAATAACTTTTGAAACTAAGGCTATTATACTTACTATTGGTAATTTTTTTTAGAATTCATTTATTAAAAATGTACCATAAAATTTTTAACTTTATTAACCCCAAACTTTACAGTGGCTAATTAACCATTACTTCTGCTATATTTCTAGTGAAATTTTATGCATTATTTTAAGATTTCTAACAGAGATTTTAAATGCATTTGTTACATATAGTTGTTGTGAACTAATGGAATGGGATACATTTTTTAAATTAAGAATTCTCTTTTAAAAATAATCAGTGCAGTTGGTTCTTTCTTGATTTAAATTTATTACAACATAACACTATAACTATATAAAGTTACAACTATAACTTTTGTGAAAATTTATAACACGACAATTCCGCTTTCGTAGAAGAACGTTTCCATTAGAAAGTCTTCATTACAGTTCAGGCATCGCTTTTGAATATGCGTGCGGAAGTTAGCCTGAAAATAGCAAAGGAATGAAGAGGTGCACCGTCATTGTTCTTCAGTTTAAATGATGTTTGCATAAAGCATCGGAATGGGGTATCTTGCTTAGAAGTCTAATAAGTTGTGAGAGCAAATGAATAGAATATTTCCGGCAGAAATAATTGAAACATCCAGATATTTAACCCTATTTCTGAGATTTATTTGTATATTTATTTTAAGGCATTTTTTTAAATTATGATTTGATAGTCTTATTTTGGATCCTTTTTTCTCCTCTTTTTAAATTATAATGTAAGTTTACTAAAAAAGTATGATTGTATTTTTAAATGTACCATAAAACAAAAGATGTGCAAATTCATTGACCTTTTTGACAGTAAAACTGCAATTTCGTAGAAATGACAATCTCTCTCAAAGTTGCAATGATTGTATTCCAAAATATATTTCAATCCCCAAAACATATTTTCCATGCAGAATAATCGATGCAGTCGATGCCCGCAATTCAATAAATTTCCCATCATTTTTAAGAGTGTAACTTTAATAAGAAACTAGTTGGATGTGTCAATCCCAAAACTTTCTTCTATCTCATAAGTACATTTTAATACTTAAAAAAAAAACGTGGTGACCACAAAGTTACCCACTATCGAATTTCCTCGAACATTTGACCTAACCTACTGAGATTCTGGTATCCGAAAAGCCTAAAATGCAAAATTTAATTAATATTCTGAGAAAATGAGCTTAGTAGTGCCTCATGTTGGGTAATTTGTACTAAAACGTAATAAGCATCTATATATGTCAAGACCTAACAGAATCTGAAATTTGATGGAATTTCGTTTATTAGTTCTTGAGATATAGTTACAACAAAAAATTTGCAAAACGTAGCACAGCAACACCATATCTTGGACAATTTATGCCAAAACGTAAAAAAGCGTCTATTTATATTATGGTGTAAGAGAATTTGAAGTTTGATGAAATTCTGTGCATTAGTTCTTGAGATATAGCTAGTTTTAAAAAAACCGTGTAAAATATAGCACAGCAGCACCCTCAGTTGAAGGATTTATAACAAAACGTAATCATCGTGTAATTATGTTATACGCCATTTTGTAACAGGGTCAATCCATTTCAAGTGGTCCAGCACTGGTCGCTCGACTATTTTTAAAAAATCTGAAATTTTTTGTACAGCAACCCTAACATGATGGAAGTTCAGAATGACCGTTATTTTAATTCTACTATTTTTTGTTTGTGCATGGCGGCCATCTTTGTTTCATCGTGTGTAGCGATTTTCTCAGATACTAGGATACACAAAATTGTAAATATCTCGTCTTCTATTTTCCCAATTGAAATGGGGTTTGCAGCATTTTGTTCAGAATAAAATAGGCTAAATATACAGTTGAAGAAAAATTCTGAAAAATAAATTTTTACAGGTGAAATTTTAGCACAAAATGTACGATTTTCTCCAAAATCTATCCGTTTGCTAGAGGAAAATTTTCATGCAAGGGAAACTGTCAACCTTACACAATTTTTTCTACAAATAAGTCAAAAATGCGTGCACTCATACACCAAGTCCCAGATCTGGGAGTTAATTTCTCTTTGCGAAAAAAATTCCAAAATTCGTCAAAAATTTCAAAAATCGCACTTTTTAGACTTTGATATCTCTGGTGGGGCACGAGATAAAAATCTGAAATTTTGGCCTATGATTGTATCGTGTAGTAGCGTTATGTAAAAAAAATTTCAAGAAGGAGATTTGACTACAAGCTGAGATATGACATGGAAAATATGTGAAAACAATACTGCCAAACTATTGTAAACCTACTATGTAATTGTTCAACAAGACTGTCAACCTTGCACAATTTTTTCTACAAATAGGTCAAAAGTGCGTGTACTCATACACCAAGTCCCAGATCTGGGATCTGATTTCTCTTTGCGAAAAAAATTCCGAAATTCGTCGAAAATTTCAAAAATCGCACTATTTAGGCTTTGATTTCTCTGGTGGAGCACGCGATAAAATTCTGAAATTCTGGCCTTTGATAGTATTGTGTAGTAGTGTTATGTACAAAAAATTTCGAGAAGGAGATTTGACTACAAGCTGAGATATGACATGGACAATATGCGAAAACAATACTGCCAAACTATTGTAACTTACTATGTAATTGTTCATACCTCCAAAATTTTAAATTAATTATTTATGGTACAAAGTTAAATGTTAATTACAAATATCTTTTTCAAATGCTTCTGTGTGATTTAAACAATTCAGAATGTATGCTAAGCCAATACACTATTTGTCCAGATGAACAAATCTACTAGAAATGCTATTGCAACAATTTTACTCGGAACACATTTCAGGAAAAGTAAATTACAGACAATGGATTGCAACTGATCGAGTTGACATGGCTTCAATTATTAAACCTAAAGAATTTCATTCAAGTTAACAAGGGATGACAAGATTTGGGAGGCTTCAAATAAAATTTTTAGAAAGAACAGCCTGATGGACTGACAACAGTAATTGGTCGAACTCATAAGATCTCTCGTAAATATTGTTAAGCTCTTTGTTGAGCATACATAGTATTTTGTAAATTAAATGTTTATTATTTAACTGTTTTCAACAAACGATATTTTCTGTGTAAATATTGTAATAAAAGAGACTAATCTCATTTCTCCTAATGTACTCGTAATAGGATTTCTTAACATTTTTTTAAATCACCGTATCTCAACTTGTAGTCAAATCTCCTTCTTGAAATTTTTTGTACATAACACTACTACACAATACTATCAAAGGCCAGAATTTCAGATTTTTATCTCGTGCTCCACCAGAGATATCAAAGCCTAAAAAGTGCGATTTTTGAAATTTTCAACGAATTTCGGAATTTTTTTCGGAAAGGGAAATCATTTCCCAGATATGGGACTTGGTGTATGAATACACACACTTCTGAACTATTTGTAGAAAAAATTGTGCAAGGTTGACAGTCTTGTTGAACAATTACATAGTAGGTTTACAATAGTTTGACAGTATTGTTTTCAGATATTTTCCATGTCATATCTCAGCTTATAGTCAAATCTCCTTCTTGAAATTTTTTGTACATAACGCTACTACACAATACTATCATAGGCCAAAGTTTCAGATTTTTATCTGGTGCCCCACCAGAGATATCAAAGCCTAAAAAGTGCGATTTTTGAAATTTTTGACGAATTTCGGAATTTTTTTCGCAAAGAGAAATTAAATGCCAGATATGGGACTTGGTGTATGAGTACATGTACTTTTGACCTATTTGTAGAAAAAATTGTGTAAGGTTGACAGTTTCCCTTGCATGAAAATTTTCCTCTTGCAAACGGATAGATTTTGGAAAAAATCGTACATTTTGTGCTAAAATTTCACCTGTAAAAATTTATTTTTCCAAATATTTTTATTACCGTATATTTAGCCTATTTTATTCTGAACAAAATGCTGCAAACCCCATTTCAATTGGGAAAATAGAAGACGAGATATTTACAATTTTGTGTACCCTAGTATCTGAGAAAATCGCTGCACACGATGAAACAAAGATGGCCGTCATGCACAAACAAAAAATAGTAAAATTAAAAGAATGGTCATTTTGAACTTCCGTCATGTTAGGGTTGTTGTACAAAAAATTTCAGATTTTTTAAAAATGGTCGAGCGACCAAAAAAATATTTTCTGGACCACTTGAAATGGATTGACACAACAAAATTTGAAGTTTGATGAAATTCTGTGCGTTGGTTGTTGAGATATAGCTATCGGAAAAATCGTGCAAAATGCAGCATAGCTGCACCACCTATAGGGTAGATCACACTAAAACGTTATCAGCGGCTATGTATCTCAAGATATCGCGGAATCTGAAGTTTGGTGAAATTCTGTGCATTAGTTCTTGAGATATAGCTATCATGAAAATCATGAAAAACGTGGCATAGCAGCGCCACCTGCTGGCCAATTTACACCAAAACTTAATCAGCATCTATGTATATCAAGGGGGTCACAGAATCTGAAGTTTGGTGAAATTATGTGCATTAGTTCTTGAGATATAGCAATCTTGAAAATCATGAAAAACGTAGTATAGCAGCGCCACCTGCAGGCCAATATTCACCAAAAACCAATAGACACTAATTCATATCAAGGTCTAACAGAATATAAAATTTTATTAAATGTCGAGCATTAGTTCTTGAGACAGAGCCCCCACAAATTTTTTGTCACAAACATACATACAGACAGACAGACAGGCAGACGGATGGACTCACAGACAGACATTTTCTAAAAATAGTCAAAACGTGTTCAGGACCTTCTAAAACGTATAAATCCGTCGAAAACCAGAAGTCGAAAATTTTCATGAATCCAATACTCTCTTCTTGTAAAGATAGAAGAAAGTAAAAAGAAAAATAATTCCAAGTGTAATATAAACGTTTGAAATGAATGAAAAGAAGTGGAGGATACATACTTATTAATGGATTTATTATTAATTGCTAATTCCAAACACATGTGATCTAAACATTTATGGTAATTTTGGTGGAAAAAAGAACACTTTTAAAAATATTTATTGCAGGATACAATCGATGTAATAAACGAAGCAAAAGAGTTCCAAAATCAAGAGATTGGTGCTCTTAATTCAAAAACTAATATTAACAAATTTCATTAACTATTTATAAGGTTAACTTTAGTCAAAATGTTTTAACTGTCTTAGAAAAGAAGCGTTGGTGATGGTGAATGAATAAAAGATAAGATTATTAATTTGCTTACATTTTATTTTGCGTAAAATTAGATTATCATTAAAGGACTAGAAAACAATATTGACATTTAACATCGATTATTATCAGTAATAAATACATGAATATATCTTTGACTTAAATGAAAAAGCAAGGAAAGAAAACGTTAAAAATTAATCTTTAAAATTATTACTGAATTCTTTTTAATGATATTAGAAGAAAGTATTTCCTAATTAAAAGTTAAGCTTCTTTTTGTTACATTTTAAGCCATTTTACTACTTTCTAAATTATGCTTTTCAATTATTTAAAGATTGTTATTGTATTTGGAATTTCAGTTTAACTGTTTTTTCTTCTGAAAAGACTGCATTTTTCCCATTAATCTCCGTCAATCTTTATCTATACTTAAATATTTTAATCTTCTTTCACACTTTAACTGTTCGAAAGACAGGATTAATTTCTTTTTAAATTATTATTTTAAAAGGACCAGTAGTGTTACTATTTTGTTTTCATACACAGCAATGATATATATTTCATATATATCATTTTATCTATTAATTATTATACCATCGTAAAGACCAAATAAATAATTACGAAAATGCTTATATTCTCATTGTTTGCTTTTTATATTCATTCATGCTTGAAAATTACGGAATATTCTTAATCCGAAAATATTGCATTCTTCATATTCATCTCCTTCAATCTTTATCCATATTTAATTATTTTGATCTTCGCTCACATTTTAACAGTTTCGCAATTTCCTGAAGTAGTTCCATATGTTCCCTCTGATTGGTTTCGAGAAGGTATGACTTGGAATTTTAACCATGGCAATTTCGAATGGGTTTGAAAATTCTGTAGAGGAAAGTTGGTGGATATTAATTTATCTTTTAATTACGCAAGCTATATTCATTCGATGGACAAGTTCAATTTCTTTTTAAATTATTATTCTAAAAGGACCAGCACATAAAGTTTTCATACAGGAATAAAGTATATCATTTTATCAATTAATTAGTAATAAGCTAACTAACGGTAAATAATTATTTACGTAAAGACTTGATTTCTTATTTTTTTAAACTCATAATTGCGATTTACGGAATATTAATCTTTTCAAAGTTTTTCAATTTTCTGGATTAGTTCTAGATCTTGACACTTAAGAGCTTTGAGGAGATCTATATTTGAATTTGAATGAGAGCATTTTCAAGTGGACATAATTTATCTTTAATTATGCTAGCTTTATTTATCGGAAGGACAGGATTAATTTATTTTTTCATTATTATTTTTAAAAGACCAAAAGTATATGTATTCTGTTTTAATACAGCAGTAAAGTATAGTATTTTATCCGCCAATTATTATCTCATCATACTAAAAGTAAATAATTATTCACGCAAAGCGTTATTTTTTTCATTGTTTTTATTGTAACCCGTACGTGAAAATTGTGGACTATTCATCTTCGCAAAATCTGCATTCCTCACATTCGTTCCCAATAATCTTTATCGATATTTAGTTATTTTTATTTGCTCTTGCATTTTAACTGTTTCCTACAGTAGCGTTAAATTTCGACAATAAATTCCCTGTCCATGCAAATGAAGACACTCGCCAGCTAATGCTAATTTTCAAGAGAGATTATTTTCTAATATCTCATTTGCATTTTGACATTTCAAAATATATTTTTCTGCATTGCATAGCTGGGATCCATATCTACATCGCAACTTTTTTACTTTTTTGATTTAGGTTGCAGATATTTTTATAAAGTTACTTTCATTTCCAAAACTGGTTCTGAAAATGAAAGGGTTACTCTAAAAAATATCTACAATCAAATCAAAAAAGTAATAAAAAAGCAATATAGAGACGGATCTCAGATATGGAATGAAAAAAAAACCCCACAAAATAAAAATTGAAAAATATCAACATGCAAGTGAGAAAGAAAGAAACCTCCACATACACTGTAAAAAAAGTAATTTAACAAATTACAGGGACTATTTGGAAAATGATATTTTCGAAGAGTCAAATTTTAAAGACTTATCAATAAATTCTATATTTAAATTGATAATAATAATAAACATTATTTTTAAGATGATCATAACGAATCATATAAAAAACAATCAAGTAAAACCATAAAAATAGCATGAATTTTTATAAATGTCAATTAATATATAAAATTCAAAGTCTTCTATTTTTTACAAAAACAAAAAAGCTGCAGATTTTGCAAGAAAACGAACTTGTATATAAATTTATCAAATGAAGCCAGATTTTAGCATAATCATTAAGATTTTCATTGACAGGCAGTAGAACTTCGAAGCATGAATGTCTACTTTCTGACTGAATTGATTTGTTAATGCAAGACTATAAAATATGCGATGTAGAGTAATGAAAATATAATAGAAACTAAATTTTTATTGGTTATTTTTTTTATCAACCATTATCATTGAAGGGTGCCTATTCTTGTCGCATTTGCCTTACATGTCGGGCAAGGGCGTTCTCCTGTTTAATTCTAAAATGACGAGAAGCTTGCTTGTACACTAATGCTGAGACATGTTTTTTTGCAAATGAAATTCAAATCTCTCTCTCTCTCTCTCTTTTTTTTTTTTTTTTTTTTTTTTTGTGCAGAATATTATAAGTATTTCGGGAAAGTAAAGATAAGTTTCTAATGTCCGCCATGTAATTTCTATGTTACGAATCTACACTTGATTTAAGCCTTTTTCTCCTCTTTGGTGTTGATGAATGATACTGAACTACGAACAAATTTTTATCAGCGTCCTCCCACTTATGTGTTATTTTCCCCTCCAGATGTTTTATGTAAAAGAAATATTAAATGTTGATTCGAATATATTCATTTAGTACAAAAAGTACTTAGTTAATTCTCCTCGAAAAAACAATCAAACATTACGTTTGAAGGTGAAAGTTACCGGTGTCTACGCTCATCAATCCTCATGTGAATACATCAATTTACTTTTAGTCAACAGAATTTCGTTAATTATCTGTTGAGTACATAATTCACAGTAGACTTCAACTCCTGATCATTAACATTGAAATGATCATGAAATACCCATTTGCTGGACAGCACGTCATTCTACTAGCAGAAATATTTCACTGATAAGCGTTTGCTCTATAGTTTGAAATTTTAAAATAAAATCAGAAATTTAAAATGATTAACACATATGAAGAAATTGACATCAGAAATGCAGATTAATGAAAAATATTTTACTTTAATAAATAGTACTATTCTGAAAAGAAAAAACTGCCACACTCTGAACTAATTTTAATTCAAATCGCTGTATCAAAAGTCGCTGACACCAATGTAGTAATTTAATATTTACTAATGTTTGGATGCAGAAATTTTTCAAAGGGGGCGTTCACGTATGAAAACTGTACTAAATTTGGAAAACAAATATTTGTACAAGTATTTTTCGTAAGAAATTTGGACTTTTTGGGGTACATATATTTCGGATAACAAGTTGGAAATCTATCAGTTCAAGTAATTTAAAAGCTATGTAGATTAAAATTTTAAAAACTTTTGTTTTATTGTATAACAATCAATTTTTTCAAACCGAATGTCAGTTTTTAATTAGTTCGTGATTCTCAAGCGACATTCTTTTTATCTTCATTCTTATTTAAAATCATCGTTATTTTTCTTACTGGCAATTTCTACTTACCTGACTAAAGCTTAAATTACAATATTTAGGAAATATTCTTGACAACTCAGTTTTAAGTCAGTACCTGAAAAACGTTTCATAAAAAAAATCCTTTTGAAAAACACAAAAATGTATATTTAATATGTATATTTAATACTTTATATACTTTACACTTGCATTTAGATTTTAAATCTATATCTATGTGGATATAAAACGGTTTATAAGAAAAACGAATTGTATTAAAATCGGCTACTTTTCATCCGAATGCGTTGGCAACAAGTTTTCAATAAACATTATTTAAAAAAAATACTTTTCTATTTTTTATATTTGAACAGAAAATAACTCTAAAAAAGCGTGTGTAGCCACTATTTTCAAATACTTGAACTGCGGTTATAAACGTCCCAGTTATTGCCCGTATAGCGACTTCTGGATCTTTAGGGATATCGTTAGAAAGTAAAAGATTGCACTTTTAACATTTAATGTTTATCACATTTTTACGCATGATCAACTGGAAAAAAATATCATTAGTCTGAACTACTGACTGCTTTAAGGAGCACATATTTCATATAAAACGTTTTAAGACTAAATAGATAAAACTATTTTTTGATTTTTGTACTTTAATTAGAATTTTTTAGTGATGTTATGACAGGTTAATCAGGTATCTAATACTCTATTTTCACAATTGTCCCCTTTCCAATGAACATATTTATAAACATCCATTTGTGCGTCTGGATGATGCATTGTAATTAATAAAAAATTCATTCAAAACATTTGTTAGCAACAAGTCCAGACACAAATTATTCTGGCAGGACTTAACCTTCCGAGTTTTGTAAATTGTGAAACCATTACTCGGATCTGAAACTTAATATTTATTACCAGAAATTTTTATTTGAAAAACTGGATATCTCCAGAACAAAGGCAACGATTATCAGTGAATATTTCTCAATTTTTCGCATATATTTGTGGCTTTTTAGACACAACTGAACTACTTATGTTAATAATTGTTATTTTAAATTTGCCTTCAGATATAATTGTCATTTTAAAGGTATACAGATACTTTTCAATCAGATCTCAATTCCCCTTTAGCCTTTGCAATCACTTTCGTGAACTGATATATCCGTTCACTAACTGTAAATTTCACTGCAATAGCATTTTTTGATTTCTTCAATTCGACAGTTTTAAAAAAAATAGTTCAGTTACAATTAATTCTTCCAAAGATTACATTCCAATAAATATATTTTTATAACACGTATGAAATATTATCTTTTTTATCATTCAATAAATCACAAAGAAAATAACACTGCGCTGCTCATTTGCTCTGCGGCAGGGGGATAGAGGCGTAATTTTTTGCAGCGTTTATAGAGTGTACATTTACATGTTCTTACAAGCACTGGTATTCGTTTTTGATTAACTATGTAAGTAGTAACAATTTTTGTTTCTCCTGTCCCAAAATTTTATAAAATATATGTATTATGTGTCACTACAAAATTTACAATTCCGGAAATGAAACTTCCTTGAAAAAAATGCACTATAGTTTTTTGACTGCTTTCAAAATAAAAAAGGCTACACGTAGTATAGTCAGGTAAAAAATGTTTCTGACTGTAAGCTACATTTTGTAGCATTCTGAAACCTGTATGGTGTACGAAAGATCTAATAAGTCTAATTCTGCTTATTAATTTTATATAACTTTAATCAGAAATTTGTAGCATTTTGATATGTAAAATATTTTTTGATAATATAGTGAAAAACAGGAAGCTTCCATCATTTAATAAACCTTTAATGTTTAACATTGAAGTACAAACTTATTATTTTCAAGGAATCTTACAGCAATTGCAATTTCTATATAATGATGACTATTAAATATACAGGGGTAATTAATAACAAAATCTTATAATTTACGACAGATTCATTTGAACATTAGTAGACTTGTTCAAACAAATTAATAATTTGCTGTTAAAATAATAAAAATATTTTAAATTATTGAAATTTCAAAATTTTAAAATACCGAATAATTGTTATATTTCTGAATGCCTCCATCTGCATTTCTTTTTAATATAACATGACTTTTTTATTTGGATCAGGTAGTTTTCGTTTATTAGGAAGAAAGTTAGGATAAATTGTAAAAGACGTGTAAAAAGAAACAAAATATTTTATAAGTGTACTCTACTTTTTCGTGTAAAATAATGATGGTTTTTGTACTATGAAGCAAACTTTAATATCAAAATGCTCCTTAAACGGAACTATTTATACTAACTTTAATTTATCATCACATGAGGGATGCACAGTAAATTTTAATAGAATCTAATAATTAGGAATACCCATGGGTTATTTGAAACTTCATAAATGTCCGAAATTTTGAATTCTGAAATGTTTTTTTCAATCGAATTTGATTTTTTTCAATATCTAATGTCCCTTTAAAATGGTGATTACGCAATATCTGCAACCTGAATCATTTTCTGCTCTGAAGTTCTTTTTTAAGTAAATGTCAAAAACCTAAAAAAACGATTGGTGAAAAAAAAAAATTTCCATCGCAAAAAACCAGAAAACTGATTAATTTTAAAATATCTTACAACAATTGATAAGCCTAAGATGATTTATAAAGGACAATAACTACAATTTTTTATTTATGATATATATTTTAATTTAAAAGCTATATTTGCAAATACTTTTTTCGAAAACTTCAAAACATTATTTTAAACACAAATGCAATTAAACATTTTACCATAAATTTCTAAACCGCGAATAATTTTATTTTCTGTTTATTGAAAAAAGTGTAAACATACAAAAATGTATCACATAAAGACGTACAACATATGTGATAAAATTGTAATGGAAAACAGGACATTTTCGTAACATTTATACCCATGTAATGAAATAAATACTTATAGTAAAAATTATACATATATATTATTAAAAAAAAGTCGTCAAAATTTTGCTGGTATTTACAAACAATAACAAGCTTTTAAACAAAATTTATGGAAGATGGTGAAAAAGAACCTTTTCCATTCTTTATAATCGCTTTTTGTATCGATTTAAAATCAATGTGGTTTTTTTCTAGGTCCAAAAATTTATATTGAGTGGGACAGAATGTCAACACGACATTACATTCTAATTCACCCATCAATTTTGACTACAGCTGCTACTTGTAGATAAACATAACTTATCAGAGATTAAAAATAAAACGAGGTATTCCAGCTATTGTAAAATTCGAACGTAGATTTTGAAAAGAAAAATTAAAAACAATTTTGAGCAAACACATTTGTAAATGTCATGCTATATTTTAATTTTATTTAAGTCATTTATTTTATTTTATTTTATGTCATTTAATTTATACTATATCGTCTTTGATTTTAAAAAATTGATGGATAATTAGTTCAAAATTTTATATTCCTACACATATGTGAAATTATGTTTAAATTTTCAATACATTTTTAATGGCACTACCTATTAATTAGAGGAAAAGTTTCATTATAAAATGTCACAAAAGTCTTTTTAAATGATGACTTGTATGGTACAGAAAAAGAAATAAAAAATAGTGTCTTTGCAATTTTTTTAAAGAAAAAGTTATATATGTATATTTTGATGAACTTAGCGGAATCTCTCTTGATTTCATAAAAATGTTACATAGTTGTAACAGTTTGAAATATTATGATTTTTAGTGTTAAATAAAATATATAGGTATAATCATATTATTATAAGTCTATGCTCAAAGAATTTATTGAGAAATATAAACACAGAAAAAGTTTTTTTTACAAAATATATTTTTAAAAGGATACAAATTGCACAGGAAATTTTAAATATATAATATTAATTTAACACTAAAAAAATAAAAACAAAGAATTATTATTTAAGTTATTTAATATGTAATTAGAACGTATAGTTTTTTTTAATTAAATGTTTTGTTTTCGTACTTTGAAAGCAGGAAAATATGGAAACAATTAAAAGTCATAAATGATTTACCAGTGGAAATGCAAATCGATGATTTTCTATTAGTCTTTAATCAATTTCTTTCATTTTATTTAATGATAAAATGTCTTCATTTTTTCATTAAAATAATCCAAAATTTAAATCCCATACTAAATAATCCGAATGGAAAATATTTTTGTGAACTTACAGTTCTCAAAACATTTTCCTTTGTTTTCATAATCCTAACTTTAACAATGGGAGATGTCACAGTTCTGGAATAAAAGAACGCGACCTTATCTTCTGGCTTCATTTTTTAGGCTTTTATCTTCCACAATATCCGTTCGACTGATAGAGAATCTCTTTCTATTTTTTTTCTTTCAGCCGCCGATAAGGTGAAGTAACAATAATTATTTTTTCTATCAACGATTATCTATTTTCCGCAGTCTCGAAATTTTAAGAAGCAGCAGTTTATGATAAAATGTGACATCTTGTTTTATGTATGTTTTTTTTTTATTTCTAATCTTCTGTTCTATTATTTAATATTTAATGCCTTTCAAAAGTTCAAATAAATCAAAAATAAATCAAATAACACATGGAATTTACGAATGGAGGGAACGAAAATGGTGATTTCCTAAAATTAAAAGATGGAAAATGAATTTTGAAATTTCAATTTTTAAATAATTAGTTTTTCAAATTCAATGAATTAAATTATCTATTGAAACTTTACATGGTACATACGAAGAAAAAAAAAGAAGTCTAAAATTACCATTTCAAATGTATAAGATTTTATGTAAAAAAGTGAATCAGGGAATCAATCATGAATCAATTTATTATAGAGCATTAAAAAATTCCAAAATAGTGTAAAATCTGTTACCTTTTAAAATTCCTTAATTTTAAACCACTTTTAATGTTTTTAATATGTAAAACCATAATTTACAAAGTTCATGTTAAAAAGAAATGAGATACTCCATCTAGAAGATGCATAAGATGTGTTTCGTCAACTTCCACAGACATCTAAAACTTTTTCAACATGCTTTTTCACACATGTCATCGGTTTACAGACTTTGTTCATTTTGGAATAATAAAACAAATTTTTTGCATATTATAAATAGTCCATCTCTTTTTAAAATGGACATAGTCTGGTTGCGAGCCCATTATATTTATCTTGGCGTTTTAAAGTTTACTTCAATATATTTATTTATATAACCACTTTTTTTTAATATGTAAATTGAGACTAATATATCGAATCACAGTAGAAACTATTTTTGTGATATTCTAGACTTGTGTATACTTTAGCAAAGTACTAATATATCCAACTGACGTTGACCAACACCGATCTGGTCTAAGAATTCTAAGAAATAATAAACTTGTAATTGTATATCATTTTTCACTCCCGTTCTGTGTCTTAAGGTGGGAGTCTGTGCTGAAATTAGTTTGTAATTTTTTTTTTCTTCTGACTGAAAAATGTAACTTTTTTAATAACGGTGCTGGGAGGGACTCTATGCTCTACAAACATGATTTCCATGACTGAGAATTCAATCTTAATCATTCCACCATTCTGTATCGCGTGTTGGGACTTAGAATCAGCTAAGAACAATAGTGCAAACAATACTGCAAACAATAGGCAAACAATGACGCAAAGAAGAAAAAGTATGTAATTCCATATAAATTGTTAAAACATTAGCACTGAAAATTTTTATTAAAATGCAGATTTAATTAAAATACCTTACTTTATTTCCATATATTTCCTTTAAATTTCTAAAACCTGTTTTATTATTGGCTGTTGTGACAGCACTGCGATAACAAAAAACGCCATACTTGTACATCCAGGCATTTTTTTTAGATTCTCAACTCCTAAAGTTTCCATTCGACTAATAGGGTATCTCTCTTTCTGTATCATTTTATTCACCTTTCATTAACATGTAGCAACATTAATTATTTTTTTCGAACAATGATTATCTGTCTTCCGAGGTCTCGAATTTTAAAAGGCCAACATTTATAATCAAAATATGACATTTTCTACTATGAATGTTTTTATAAGCTTTATAATTATTATTTTAATATCAAATATTTTTTTAATCATATGATTTTCTCAGTAAATGATATTGGTTAAATTCTCAAAATAGAATATTTCAAAAAAAAAAAAAAAATTAAATAAATAAATAAAGAACCAATACAGGTATATATTTATTCATATAATTACATGCAAATGTATAGTTATAGGAAGCATTTACCATTGTGATTATTTGAAGTTAGATAACGTCAATTTTCTTATAAAATTCTATATGAAGTCAAAAATACATTCAGAAAACGATACCCACTACACCAAGAAAAGAAAATCGATAACAGAATAAATAAAATGCACATATTTCGTTTCAGTATGTTTATATTTCTTATATTTAAGTTTTCCTTTATGTTTTTGTACTTTCTACCTATATTAATAATACAGATTCCACACTAAACGTATAGCAGCATTTTCAAGCAATTATGGCTTTTACTGAGTCATATTTATGCCTCGTTTAGATTCAAATTATGGTAAAATTGCCAATAGCTTCCACTATTATTTGATTTGAAGTATTGGACAAAAAAGACCATTGTGAATTCCACATAGATAACAGCAATTCACCTGTGAAATTTTCAAAAAAGTACAGTAACTTACGATTGTGATACACTGTTACATCATCTAGAGATATCAGCAACAAAATACATAAACTAAGCATATTTTATATCAGTATTGCAAATTAGGTCACAAAAGGATGACTTTACAAAGAGACTCGATATGACGTTATCTATATTTAATGTTTTTCAATAAAATATTTCGTAGCAGTTTTATCGTTGGAAGAATAACTTTATTTCTCATTCAGTTAGCTTATTTGCAATTGTGATAAATCTGTCATCTTCCACTAAGAGATAAAATAGTTATGTATTTATTTTTTCAAATAAAATTGCATATAAAACAAAAATAATTCAAAACAAAATATCATTTCCTAATTTATTATTAACAAAGCAAAATCGGTGTATTAGAAATCTGATTATTATAATATCCAAATACTAATTGGAATGTTATTGAAAGAACACATTCATAAAGGGATTTTTAAAAACTTTTGGGTTTTTATTTTACCTAACAGGGATCGGAGCATATAGGACAAATCATTATTGTTGTCAGTAGTATCTTTTATATACAGCCTTGAAGAAACATTTTATAAAATATGCAATAAGAATATATCATGAAAACTATTGATAAAAGATACTGGTAAGAACAATAAAATTTGTCCTATATGCTCCGACCTGTGATATAGCTATGGAGAAAAAAAGAAGAGAAATTCTGAAAAAACGCGGAATTGTTGATGAGAGTCACATGACATAGATTATTATTATAGAGATTATAAAGTATTTCATATTCTATGTGTATTCAATTGCTTACGTTTTTGTTATAGGGTATTTATCAGAATCTCAAACCCAGATATCGTTATATAGCATGTAATCAATTTTCTGTGAAATGCTTTTTTCTGCTTAAATAAATTTATAGATACAAGGGGAAGTAAATAAAATTATTTTCTGATAGTAATGTTCTTAACGTGTGATGTTTGTCTGTGAAACATGCTTTTGAGCATGAAACCGTTTCCTTGCAAATGCATAACAACCGAAAAGCCAAACTTCAGGGTCAAGAAAACTGATTCATACATTAAAAAGATTATTCAGCGATGTTTCCGAAAACCAATGACAACGAAAAAAACCTTTATATAAAAGCTTCATTAAACTTGAAAAATACAGGTTACACATAAAATAATAATTAAACTTTACAGAGCTATTAAAAGAAAACGAAAAACAGAACAACCTTGGTTTTTTTTTTTTCATTAAAAATCAAAAACAACAGTTGAAAATTTAAGTACAACACAGTTAAAAGTTAGGCAGTTATAAGTTTAAAAAGGATCTTTCTTCTCATCAGTGCCCTCATTGTAACCATATCATCACTTCTCGATTTCTCGATGTAACATTTATTTATTTATTCATTTATTTATTTTGTAAATGCTTATTAAATTTCAGGACTTCGATCCGCCGACGGTATCAAAATTAGAACACACATATCTGCAGTCTTTCAAGGAAACATACTGCAAAAAATGTGTTATGAATTATTGTGCGTCCTCGATTACGTTCGTATTCCTTGAGAAACTTCATTAACTCCTTGTAACTGTGTTGAATTTTAACTTTCAGTAGTCATTTTTGTTTCCGATGAATAACAAGGTTGTACATTTTCGTTTATTTTTAATAGTCCTATAAAGTCGAGATATCCATTTATGTATACCCTGTATATTGGTTTCTGGGGTTTTTAGAGATAAAGATGGGAAGAGGTTAATGTAAATTTTGGTACCTATTTCTATTACATTTTCCTAATAAATCCCTTTTACAATTCCACAAATGAATATTCGTCTTTTTCGTAGTGCACATAATATTTAATACTATTTTATTTTAAATATATATTAAATCGTTGCTCACATATTTTAAACTGTTAAAATGCCCTATTAAAAAGCAATTAAAGTTTTTTGAAGCAACCTGTATTTCAAAGCTGTAAAGTTTGTAAATACCTGGTGTTAAAAGCAATTAATAAAAGAAAAGCAATTTATAACGTCGAAATATTTAATTTTACGGTGAGAGCAGAACGATTTATAGTAAGTGAATGTTTCGAAATCGTTTTTGATTAAACTTTTCGCATGACAGTGTTAATGATCTGTATTAAAATCATTAAATGTACTGAAATATTTGATTAAGACTATTCATTAAATAAAAATAAATTCATAAATCTACATGTTCTGGACTATTAAAGTTCATTTAAAATGTAATTGTAATTAGAATATCATTTGTTCTATAAGAACTGAGAATTTTTTTCTTAAGAATCTTTGAAATGATTTAAAAGAAATAAAAAATATCTTTATAAAGAAATAAGCAAGACAGAAATTTTCTTCTGTTGAAGGCGGATTATTTTTGATTTTATAATAAGCATGAGTAGTATAAAAAGAAATCTAGGTAACAATTATATATAAGCATGCATAAGCAAAAGATTTGTATTAAAGATTTTCACACCAGCATTCTCATTAGCCTTTTTTCATCAGTATTTAAACTGAGTTTTCGCAGATGGGAGATAAATACACTGTAACCTACATCAACTGGACACAACCAGACACTTCGTTATAGGCTAAAGCATTCATTACGAAAATTTAACTTGAATGTTTCCGTTTCCTCTAAATTGAAAAGGGACATTTTCGTTTTAAAAATTCAGTGAGTAAGTATAGAAAGAAAAATCTCCATTTATTATGAGAAAACGTATGATTATCAGTGAAAAAAACGAAGTTTCTGGCAAAACTTGAAGTTTTATACAGAATCCATCGTATATGCAATTTTTTAAAGTGTAACAGCTTAGAACTTAAACATGTCTCTATCTACTTTCGTTATTGAAATAAAAGTAAATTCCTTGCAAAATATAAACCAACCTCCAAACAATTCGTCTATATTAATATTTTTTCTGACTTTTAAACGAAATAGTAATAAAACATGCTACATAACTGCTTTAAAACTAATACTTCCTTCTTAAGAAAATAAATTAATAATCTATGTTTTTTTAATTGTTTCATTTGTTTCATTTCTTTTTAAAACAACAACAAAAAAAAGATAGACTAGTATATTTTACAGGACCATGTCAAAGAAACTTTTCATCCTTTTTATTTAATCAACCATAAACCTTCTTGAAACAAAACGTAATTCTAAAATTGAAATTCTTTCCACAGTCTTGATTTAATACAATTTTGTTTCCATCAAAAAAAAGAAATATTCATATTTTCTTTATTACTTATTTCACGGAACAAATGATAAAGTAATATCATATTTTAAGCTCATTTCTTCGTTCCAACAACAGTTGAAGAGGGTTTCATATCCAGAGGATGTCAATTTTTTTTTCTCAAACAAATCAAATGTCTATTTAATGAATTTAAGCAAATTATGGGACTGATGTGTTTGTAGTCACAAAATGAACGTGACAAAAAAAAAAAAAAAAAAAAAAAAAAAAACACTAGTATTTGGCAATGAACCATTATTTGTGAAAACTCATATTTAAAGCAACTATAGCTCGATGTATTGTTTTGTGCGAGTTATAAAATTTCGGTGTCTTGTTTAATTTTTGATCTTGTATTTTTTTTCACATTACACTGGATTCTTTAAAAATATAGTGCTTATATTTTTATAAAATAAATATGGTGTTGACAGCTTACTTGTTATGATAATGATAGCTTAATTTCTTCCCTTAATGAAAGTAACGTTGCTGTGTTATTCCTTACTAACTGAATGTTATCAACTTTATTTTTATTTAAATGCTAAAATTACCAAAATCGAATCTTGCTATTGCAACTTTTAATGTTTTATCTATATTGCAAAGAGTAACGCTTACGTGATATCTGCAATGGCAACGACATGGACAATTGGTTTTGTTTTTATCAATTTTATCTTTCTAAAAATCGTACTGCATTAGTTTGTAAGACATTTAAAAGACCAAAAGAATGTTTTCATATTCAATTTATTTCAAGACTGTATTTCAAATTACTGTGATTTTCAGATTTATATATATATATATATATATATATATATTTGTCGAAAAATCATCCGACGATTAAACTAACCCGATTTCAAAAGATTAGCCCGCTTCCGTAAAAAAACAACATAAATTTTTCAATATTGCTTACGGCTAATTTTCCCTAAAAAAATAAATAGAGCACAAATAAGTGAATATAACTCTATTTTAACAGATGTGTATTTGAACTCAACAGTTATGTACTCAAAAAAAAGGAAATAAAAACGTTGCTTATTTAACTTTTAACCAATGATATATAGCTGATGCGGATGTATTACCCTTTTACATGAATAAAAAATTTTTGTTTGATGAAATTACAATCAACATTTTTGTGTAAAATTTCTCTTTGGCTTAATTAACCGGTAATTTATATATATAGAAATTAAATGTATTTTTATAAATCAAAAATTACATTAACATTACATTCGTCTGTAAATCACAAAATTGGTGCATGGTATCGCAGTTACTACAAAAACTTATTACAGAAACGTAAATACAACAGAAAATGAAATCGTTTAAATATTCTTTCAAAATATCCCTCAATAAATATCGAGAACACTGCAAAATATTTCTGTTTTACTTTTTAAATAAACGATATGTTTTTATATTAATTTCATTAACAATTAACTTTTTTATGTAAAATGTATCTTTGGTTTAATTTACCGGTCGTTTATATATACATAAATTAATTGCATTTTTTAAAATCAAAAATTATATTAACATTACATTGTTCTATAAATTCGAAAAATTGGTGCATGGTATCTCAGTTACTACAAAAACGTATTACTGAAACGTGAATATATCAGAAAATAAAAGCGTTTAAATATTCTTTCAAAATATCCCTCAATAACTATCGAGAACACTGCAAAACATTTCTGTTTTGCTTTTTAAATAAACGATATGTTTTATATTAATATTAGAAAAAAGTGAACCTCTCTGTAAATTTACACTAATTCTCGGATTCCATTGAATCTCTCGGTCATCATTTTACAAAGATTTCCCTTATCTTATATCTAACTCCTTCTAGGGATTTCCATGTCTTTATTTAAAGATATTTTTGTAAAATTTTGTAACTCAAAATATACACTTTTAAAATTCTTTTCTTCATTATAAATGCTAAAAAAAGTACTGAGTATAAAAATTGTTTTTTTTTCTTTAAACTTAGGTTACTGTAGAAAGTGAAAATTCATCTCATCAGATTTAGTGGGAATTTCTCCTCGCTGACATGTAAAACACATACTTTACATTTTATAGCAAGTGTTCGTATAGCTCAACCAGTAAGGTGTATTTCAACTGTCGAGAGATCTCGCGTTCAAACCTCAGGATGGATAAAAACAAGTTATGTTAAAGATTATTGAAACACCAGTTCAAATTCTTTGAAGCTGTTTGATTCACAAATTATAAGAACTAAATTAAATTATCATAATTAAAAGTAAATGTTCATAGCCTTGGTATTTTTAACGATGTTAATTTACGGAGTCTTTGGAAAATATACCGAATAACTTATATAATATTTAACAGAATCTTGGTTTTTGTAATTTTACATAAAACATAGAATGATGGGTTACCCTTAGATTCTCTGTAATTTCACAGAAATTCTTTTAACAACTCTTTAAAAGTCCCCAATAAAAAAATTTCTCTCTCTCTTTTTTTTTGTTTGTTTGCCTTCTCTGCAAGCTTTGTCAGGTATATCTATACTCAAGTTTCAGCAGTAGTCTGCTACCATTGACGCATTGTAATACGCCATGTATCTCATTCTATTATCGAAATATCTTAGTGAAATTATTAGACATGTTCGTCAGTCATAACAATGCGGTTTGCAGGGAAACATTCAGAGTTTTTAAGGACAAATTTAAGTTATATTTGCTGATACTTTTAAAACAGGCTATTTAAAACAAAAGATCATCATAAATTTCAGATCTGCTTTCATCCTAAAATTCATAAAATTCACATGGAATTTGTAACGAATTTTGACATTTTCAGTAAGATGTTCTAAATTTTACATCATTAGGATTCTTCAATTTTTTTTTCAAAATATCAAATATAAAATCTTTTATTAGTGTAGCATAGCTGCAAACTTTTACGCATTTTTGTTACCACTAAAATTTTACAGAGATTTTCCATTTGTTTAATCATAAGATTTCGATGGTTAAATAAGATAATATTTACTATAAAATATTTGTGATAGGAAAAATGCGTAAAAGTTGGCAGATATGGGTTTTGGATGTATGCAGATGTAACATTTGCAATTCCTAAAGTGAAATGCCATTTGAATCTTAAACTACTGTTGTTTAATATTATTGCAAAACAAACTGCAACGGGGATAATTTTGCAAACAAAACTAAGTTATGGAATGAAAACTAATTTTAGGTTCACATAATTAAAGCTTCTGGAAATTAATAAATAACTCGAAGTTTTGAATGTTTAAACTATATTTATTTTACCAAAAATGTACTGACATATCATATTGTAAAAAACTGTATCTATACAAAACTTGATGTTAAAAAATCCATAGGTTATATTTTATATATTGTCTAAAAATTAATTAAAAAATACATGTTTTGGGGAAATAAAGATTTTTTTTCATGTGATCTCTCTGTTCAGTAGGTTAATTTCATGCAAAATTGTACACATTCATTTCAAATGCAAATTTATTGCTCTACAATGCAATAAAAAACTTTTGCTACTATTCTAAATACAGAAAATGTAACAATGGCAAAAGCATAATAAAGTTTCTCTGTTTATCGATTTGTATTTAAGAAAAAAGCCACTTTAATTATAATCACCCTGTATATCAAATAAATTTGTTTCAATACACAACATAAAGATAGGAAAAAAATTATATTTTACGTGAATTTCCAAGAAAGGAGAAGTTTTAAATATTTATGGCCTCATAAATTGTGGTCTCGTTAGGGAAACGTTAAAACGACAAATATCATAATTCATAGAGCAATCAATATATGCAAAGAAGTGGTCACGTGAATAAAATTTTGGGACGTTTCTAGAATATGTTAGAAAAATTTGTGATATTTCGACATTCTTAGAGTAAACACGGTATACTATGAAAAAAAATATTTTTATACTTCATGAATTCAAATTTTAAGTAAAATATTGGAAAACTACTAAAGAAAATAAATATGATGCATCAAACATTTATGAAAATGGAATTCTGGTTTCAAACATAATTTCTCAGATGTTGTAATACATCATTTTAAGTATCCAAAAAATTAAATAACAAAACAGACTATAAAAATAAAAATATACATTGATTAAAAGTCATTTCACATCTGCATTAAATAGAAAATACGGCATACTACTTGATTATTCAGTCTATTATTTTCTCTAAGTTATTTTAATAGCCAAAGTATACAAACGGACATATTTTTAATTCAAATAAAAAAACAAATATATTAACAAAACATCAATATTAAGACAGATTAAACTCTAAATTAAAATCACTTGTTGATGAAACAAACACGTGTAATATGTTTCATGTCAATTTGTGACATTCACGATCAGTTGAATAGTCATTATTGGCTCTTAATCAAATAGTTCGTAGATAGATATTTTGGCAACGGGATAATCAAGTAACGCCGAAATTAGATACTTCGTATAAATACAATGAATTTTATATTACGAAACTGAAATGTATGCGAACTAATTTTTGTAAATGTCTCATTTTGGACGTCTCCAGTGTTTTTTACTTTATAAAATTTACAAAATTCATTTTAGCAATAATAATGCAACTTTGCTCAGATGATAAGTGTAATTTTGACATGAAGAATGAGTTTTAATAACAATTTTAATTTTACTTAAGAAAGGTGTTATAGTAAAAATAATAAAGTAATATAGTAATAAAGTAAATATAGTAAAAATATTTTTCTTAAGAAAAATTAAAATTGTTAATAAAATGTTTATATAAAAGGTGAATATTTTAAAATCTGATGATTTAAAAAATCAATTGGATTTAATTAACTTTTTATGAAGAATGAGTTCATTATCGCCGCTTGTTGAATATTATATGAATAATTTATATTATAGAATGTCTTGGGAGATAACAGGAATAAATAATGGCAATATTAATACCTACTGTGTAAGAAACATTGATTTTTTTTTGTATCTTGCAAATACGTAACTTACTGATATAAAGACTTACTCATTTAAAACTGAATTTTTATATTCTCAAATTTGTTTGTAAAAGCACATTAAAATATTATAAAATGAAGTGAAAAACTGCTAAAAAAATACATTTTTTTTATTTATTAAAACAAATGTGAGTGTACTAAATATGGGAATGAGCACAATATGTATAATTATGTGTTTTGTCTAAATTTATATTAAGTAAGCTTTCATATTAAACATTATATACTGTAATTAGTATTTTTATGATCTACTAAAAATATGTAAATATTTATTCACAGAGACTGATAATATGATATACTATATAAGTAATAATAAAGTAAAAATGTTCGTATTTGGAGCACAAAAACAATTTGTTTCATAATCATCTTGAAAAAAAAAACCTTAAGTAAATAACTGTCTCCTAAATGACTAATAAAATTATGTAATCATTCTTGCTTAGTGCCCTATATTTTGCACGTTATAAAAATGAATAAAAAGTAGATTTGAATATATTTCACAATTTAAAAAAAAATACGTATTTAAAAAAAAAAAAAAATAGTGGCACTCCGGGAGTGCCGACAGAAGTGAAAACTTGAACAATTACGTGTGTATTTTTTTAGTCGTCTGGACATATTTTATTGTGCAGAAAATACTTTTAAATGAAGTGTTTTTTATTCATTATTATAAACTACTGCTACAAAAATTATACAACAATTTTTATTTAATGCGCTATTGTACATGAAAAATAATGCATATTATTTTACATACAAAAATTGCAATCTATTGCTTAAAACATAAATTTACAAATGCATGAAATATGAAATATCGTCAGTTGGTATTCTTTGAAATAAATACCCATAAAACTTATGAATTTTCATCCCCATTTCAACACTTCTTCCATCATCATCATCATCATTATTATCATTATATTCTAGATTTGATATTATAGGTTTATGGTAACTAAAATATATAGCAAACAATTTTGATTCAATTCTATTTAAATATCTTGTAATGACTGCATCAATTGTAATTTTTTATCTATCTGTGCTAAGATTGCGATGGTTGGTCATTGTTAAATCAAATTTTCTATTTAAAAATTCAATTAATTGTAGATTTTCATCATCCACAAAGTTGATGTTGAAATCCCTACTCAAAATCATCGGCAAATAATCAAATCTCTTTCCAATTCTATCTTGAAGTAATGCAGAAGCCTCTTTAGAACAAATAAATAAATTTTCATACAAAAATTCTCATTTGCACTTAAAGACTTATCCGGTGAAATATAAATGGCAACCAATACAATTAGTTTTTCATTTTCAGAGTGGCAACAACAAACACATATATCACTGATATCAAAAACATTACTACTAAACATACTGGTGTACCTCACATGCACATTCATATGAATTGTGGAAATATATGCCCATTACATCAAACAACCTTTTATAAATAGCTACTCCTGCTGCTGGACGACCGTATCTTCTGAAACTTGCAACAAATTGAATAGTAATCAAACAATATAAGTTGTTAAACTTTAAATACAATTTTTTAAAAAATGGTTGGAAAGTGCAGCATAATCGATGCACAATATCATGATTTTTCTTTCTTAACTTTTTATTCCATCTGGTAACAGTATATTTTGTTAAACTTTAAATACAATTAAAATTTTTAAAAATGGTTTTGAAATGTAGCATAATTGATGTGCAATGTCATGTTTTTTCTTTCTTAACTTTTTATTCCATTTGGTATCAATTTATGTTGTTACTATTTAAATACAATCAAAAATTTAAAAAAAAAAAGAGAGAAAAATGGTTGGAAAGTGCAATGTAATCAATGCGCGATGTCATACTTTTTCTTTCTTAACATTTTATTCCCTCTGGTAACAGTATAAGTTGTTAAGGTTTAAATACAATTACAATTTTTAAAATTGGTTGGAAAGTACTGCATAATCAATGTACAATATCATGTCTTTTCTTTCTTATCATTTTATTCCATTTGATAACAATATAAATTGTTAAACTTTAAAAACAATTGAAAATATATATATGTAATAAAATAAAAAAAAAAATTTGCGCCATTTTTTTTTATTCTCTCTTAGCTTCAATTCTAAATTTGTGGAACATATTTCAATCTTAGTTTCGTAACTTGTAACAGCTAAAATTCTTTTTCTTACTTTAGTTATTAATAAATTATTTCTTGCTTCTCAAAGAGGCGGGAAGTATTTCGTAAGCTTTTTACTTTCTGGCATATTCCTGCGATTTTAATTTTATTTTTTATTTTTAACATCGCGTGACAAGTGTTACTACGCGTTGCTAAAGGGCTTAGTGTTCCGAGGAAAAAATATAGTTCTTGCCAATAGACCGCCTATTACGGCCAATTAGAATTGATCATTTTGTCCGTTAGAGGCTCGAGTCCATCCTGATTGGATTTTTAAAATGATTGACGCGGAGTAGGAGGGCGCTAGTTTTGTCGTGAAAATGATTTTTTCATTTGGCTTTTCAGGAGAGTTAGAATGCACCTTTTCTTTAAACTATCAAGACGCGCGTTTTATTGCTCCGCTGAATTAGAATGCATTTTTTCTTAAAAAACTACTCGGAAGCCATGTCATGTTTCCCGAGAATGCGATTGACTTTCAAAAATTATTAGGATGCTATTTCTTTTTTTCTCCCCAAAATTCTAATATTGTGGAATGTAGCTTAATCACGGAGTTGGTGAAGTGGAAGTTATTCGATGAGAGTGCCAAGGTGATTGCGTGAAAGAACTTAACTTATTTATGAGTTCTAATAAAATTAATTTAAAGACTGCTTGATTGAACTTTTTTATGGGGAAATAGCCCAATAAACTCATCCACTGCTAGTCAAATTGCCGGAGCGACTGCTCAGCTCGTCCCACTGTTGATTCTTGGTAGTAGTAATCTGTTCTGCCTCATAGATGGTGTGCCACTGGAACTTGTACATTGTTATGGAACATCGATCTCGTCGAATCATTACATATTAGCCGGCAGGATTTCTTAAATGAACCTGCATACGTCTCTAGAGAATTCTTCGCAACGCTGTGTGTGCACGTGCCATTTTCGCCGAGCTTGAAACTAATTGCTGGAACTTCGGCCTTTGTTTATTACTCATCTTGAACCGACATGAATCAATCTGTGAAAAAAGATCGTCTTATAAAGTTTTGTTTGTAATTATGTGTGGTATCTACATCTACAAATATTTTAATTGTGAAATATACCTCGCATTCTAGTGAGAAACTTTTCAATTGTGAGATATGCAACCAAACTGTGAGATATGCAAAATAAAAATTACAAAAGATCACCTGCATGAAATCAATTCAACATCATTTTCTTTTATTTATTTATTTACTGTATTTTCTAGGTAAAAGTGCATAAATATTTTGATAAATTTTCATTTCATAATAAATGAACACCTGCTGTATGGTTGCGAAACTACGGTAGATTCCATCAGTAATACAAGATAATTGAAATTTACACCTGTGAGTCGTATCTACGAAGTTCTTTATTTTTGTTTAGTTTAATAAAAAATTAGGTATTTGAACAAGGCCACATCGAACATGTCTGTAAGTTATTATTTATTATTTTATTGTTTTATTGATTAAGAAATTTAATGATAATTTCTTTGTTTAAATTCTTGATTTTTTTTCTCTCTTTTATTACAGATATTAAAAAATAAATTTTTTCTTAATTTATAATTAATTAAAATTTTCTGCTCATAGAAATTTTATTTAGTTTTAAAGGTGTTATTTTTTTTTAAAATCGAAAGATGGATTAATTTGTTGTTAAAAAAATACTCTGTTGCAAAATTTATTTTCCATACGTAAAGAAAAGTATTTTTGTTTTTAAAATTATTTGTTATTTCCCATGTATGGAAACCCGATATTTATTATTTTATTACTTATTTATTTATTATTTATTTATTTTTATTATTATTTATTGAGGTATTTGAAGTATAGTAATTGAATTTTAATAATTGAAGTATAGCATTTAAATATTTTCCATATGAATTATCCTTCTTTCATGTTACTAAGGTCAGGATTAGTAAAAGAAGAAAAAATGTCAGAAAATAAACTTGATATTGTCCCTTTTGAATTTGGGTCGGGCATGGATATATTTAAATGGTTTAAACATTTTGATCGAGAATGTTCGGTAGGAAAGAAAGATAATGAGTGGAAACACCAAAATATTTCAAAATATTTAAAGGGGGAAGCGCTAAAAACTTATATAAATGATTGTGCTACTTATGAAGAAATTGTCGAGATTTTAAGTGAAAAATTCATTCAAGTTAGAGTTCCAAAATTTTCTGAATTTACTTCCTTAAAGTTAAATGATCTAAGTGATTTGGATTCTTATTTTAGAAAGAAAGTTGAGATTGGAAGGCAACTTCAGCTTGAGGAAAATTTAATTATACAGGGATTAATTGATGGCCTTCAGCCGGAGTATCAAAATTGTTTGATGGTTAACCCTCCTTCCAATACTCGTGAATGGTTTCGCATTGCTAAACAATTAGCAGCGATTCCAAATCATACCTCTAATAACGGCAATAGAAATTTTCAACAAACTAGATCAATGCACAATCCCAATCCTCAGCCCAGACATTGGACTCGACCTACTCCAAACAATCCATCCCAAAATTTTAATCCTAGATTTTTCACTCCTAGAATGCCTGCAACTCATTATCAAAACAATTACCCTAGTCGTCCGTGCAGAGTATGTTTAAACAGAGGCATAGAAAATGCATATCATTGGGAGAGGAGTTGTATATTTAACACAAATTCCTGTCAAGCTCAAACTCCTGCTCATATTCAACCACCCCCTACTAATAATGTCTGACAATTATTTAGCCCTGGATATGTGGGCAATAACAAAGTGTATTGTGTGGTGGATAGTGGATCAACTGTCTCAATTTTACCCCTCAAATTTGTTCGATATTTAAATGGTAATTTACATAATGTTACCCCTATTACTATCAGACAGGCACAAGGAACTCTTACAATTAATAAATCTTGTCGATTATGTATTAAATTTGGTAATATAAAGAGATATGTTAATTTTTTAGTAAGTCAACTTGATTTGGACTATGCTATTTTAGGTTTACCTGATTGTGTCAAATTTAAATTGAAAATTGATTGTGCAAAAAGCCAGGTGTTACAAGACAATATTTCGTTAAACCCATATGTCAACATATCCAGTGATAACTTAGAATTGCTTCATTTTGATATTATAAAAAATGATACTACTGTGCAACCCGATTATGGAAATACCATAACTCCTCAATCCTTGTCGCGAACTAATAATGATGATTATAATCTATTGGGGGATCTGAATGCTATTCAAAATAAAAATGTAAGGGAACTTTTAAGGGATTATTTAGATATTTTTGCAAAAAATAAATATGATGTCGGGAGAATTAATATTGAACCTCAGCGTATTTATCTTAAATCTGACCTACCAATATCTTTGAGGCCTTATCGTACATCCACTGCTGATGAAAAAGAAATATCTCAGCAAATCCAATCATTATTAGCTGCTGGGTTAATTAAAGAAAGTTATAGCCCATACTCTTCTCCAGTTACGTTAGTAAATAAACGAGATGAAGGTAAAAAAACCCGAATGTGTGTTGACTACCGAAAATTAAATTCTATCATGAAAAATGACGCTGAACCTTTACCCCGAATAGATGAAATTTTAGACAAATTAAGTGGTGCCCAATATTTCTCTACACTAGATTTAACCTCAGGCTATTGGCACATACCTATTCACCCAGCCGATTCCGAAAAGTTAGCCTTTACTACTAATTGTGGGCTCTGGGAATGGAATGTTCTCCCCTTTGGTGTAAAGGTAGGCCCCCCAATTTTCAACAGGACAATTAGAAGAATTCTTACAAAATATAAAATAGACTTTGCTTGTTATTATTTTGATGATATAATTATTTTTTCTAAATCAATAGATGAACATATACAGCATCTCATCCAAATTTTTGATTTATGCCGAATAGAAAATATTAAATTAAAATTATCTAAATGTACTTTTGCTCAAAAACAAATCAATTTTCTAGGGTATGAAATCCAAAATGGAACTTTAACTCCAGCTAATACTAATATAGAAACGATTAAAAAATTAAAACCTCCTACTAACACTAAAGAATTACAAAGATTTCTTGGTTCTATAAATGTGTATCATAAATTTATTGACAAATATGCTGAAATTAGACACCCCCTAAATAAATTACTTAAGAAAGATACTATTTGGGAATGGAATACTGAATGTCAAAACTCTTTTCAAAAATTAAAAGATGCCCTCATTGCTAAACCAATTTTAAAGATTTATGACCCAAAATTACCCCTACACATGTTTGTTGACGCTTCTCAAGTAGCGGTAGGTGCAGTTCTTAAACAACCCGACCATAATAACTTTTTACATCCAATTGCTTATTTTTCTAGAGGATTGAGAAGTTATGAGAAAAATTATTTCATTACCGAACTAGAGTGTCTTGCTATCATTGATACTTTAGATAAATTTTATCATTACTTTCACGGTGTACAATTTACCATCCATACTGATCATGCATCTCTTGTTTGGTTAAAAAATGTCAAACATTTAAGAGGTCGATTATTTAGGTGGTCATTGAAGTTAAGTATGTTCGATTACAAAATAGAGTACTTAAAAGGATCTACAAATGTCGAAGCCGACATGTTGTCCCGAAACCCTATTTCTCATTTTTGTAAGCCCCTTACTTTTCTTCTTGACGTTAAAGAGATTATTGAGATGCAAGAAAAAGAAAATGTGTGTGGATCAAATTATATTAATGACAATGGACTGATTATAGTTAAAAGAAAAGGTTTTCGTAAAGTGGTAGTTCCCATGTCCCTAAGAAAAAAATTGCTTAATGTTGCTCATGAACAGTTTGGTCACCCTGGTGTTCAAAAAATGCAAAATTTAATTTCTCCTAACTATTATTGGCCAGATATGACCCAAGACATTACTAACTTTGTTAAATACTGTGATATTTGCCAGAAAAATAAAAAACCTAGACAGAAAAAATTTGGTTTATTACAAGCTATGCCCACTACAGATCAACCTTTTGACTGTCTGTCTGTTGATACTGTAGGAGGGTTCAATTATTATAATTCTACAAAAAAATATCTCCATATTATAATAGACCATGCCACAAGATATGTTTGGGCATTTCCTTCCAAAAGTGTCACTACAGAAACTTATACAAATTGTCTGAAACAAATTTTCAATATCAAAATCCCTCAACAATTATTCTGTTTTAGTAAGATTTCAAGTGTACAGTTCCCTCAAAAAATACTTAGTGACAGGAATGCTGCTTTTACTTCTTCAAGATTCAAAAAATTCCTGCGAAATCATAATATTAAACAACGTTTGACCACTGCCCATCATCCACAAACGAATGGGAAATGTGAAAGAGTAAATCAGACAATAGTAACTAGATTAAAATGTAAAGTAAACTCCACTACCTCTAAAATTCCCTGGACTAAGCTTTTAACTGAGGTAATTAATGAATATAATAATACACCCCATTCTATTACCAAATTTCCACCTGCGTACTTGCTTTTTGGCCAATTACCCTATGACTCCCCCTTACAACAAAATTATTATCCCCCTGTGCATGAAGCACTTAAAATTGCTAAAACAAGAACTGATGAATTTCATTTAAAAAATAAAAGATATTATGATAAAGATTATATCGAACCAAAATTTAAAATAGGAGATCTAGTTATCTATGAAGAATTTCAGTACCCTAATACTAGAAAGTTATCACAAGTATTTAGTGGCCCTTATAAAATCCTTAACAAATTATCCGAAGTAAATTTTGAAATTGATAGGCAAAACCAGTTCAAAAGTTCAGAAATAGTACATGTATCTAAATTAAGGCCTTATTATTCCCCTGATAAATTTAAATTAAGTCATGAGCAACAACCCCCTAATCAACAACAACAAACTCAGGTAAAAACTGTAGCTTAAACTATATCTCTAGTTTATCATTTTATAATTTTTTCTCTTAAACAGTAAATTTCTTTTCATATTTTAATTCAGATAATATCCTGTAATTCTCACAGAATGGCAATGATATCTCTTGACTGCAGCGAGAGTGTCACTTGTCTGGAAATTTTTATATTTGTTTATTTATGCCGGCGTAGACGAACAAAGTGGAAATTTCTTATTCTGTACTGAATTACTCTACTTAGAATATTTTTTTTTTCTTTCAACTGAACCTATTTGTAATATTAAATTTAATCTATCAATTATTAAATTAATTATTTGCCAAGTAACAAAATTTTTATCACTTTATTTTAATATATTTTTTTTTCTTTCTCTCTTTCTTTGCTTCTGCATTCCAGTCCAAGTACATGTCAATTATAATATAATTTTGTTTCTTTTTCTCTTTCCTACTTGCATCTTGCAATGTTTTATCACACCGAGAGAATATTTATTGAGTAATTATTTGACATGAATAGATCTTGTTTTTTATTTTTATCATTTATTAATATTTCTTTTTAAGAATCTTAGTAGTTTAAAGGTCACGTGCATTCTCAAACATGAACAAAATTTTTATTTATCTTTATTTTATTTTAATTTATCATATTATATTTTAATTTTTTTTTGTACATATTCCTACTTAATCCTGTACTCGGATTACCAGATTAAGTAAATGATTTCATAGTTGATTGCATTTTTTATTTTATTCCACTTCTCTCTATATTTCATCCCAAAAATATGAGATGAGATAAACGAGATTAAGTATTTAAAGAATGTCTTTTGTGATATTTATTATTACTTATTAAGAGATTTACTTATACCCATTATGAGATTTACTTACACTTATGATATTTATTATTATTGATATTTTTCCTTATTATGTTTCTTAATTATATTGTTTATTATTTACATTGTTAAATTTTATTATTACTATATTATAAAATGTGTTATTAATTAAAAATACAATTATAAAAGTATTTTCACAAAGATTCCAAAATGGAACTGTTATGAATGTTCAAGGACTTACTCACACAAAAACTGAACTAATATTATAATGTTAGCTGATGAATTTGGACAGTTAAATGAATTAGACATCCTTGAAATGAGGTAATGAACTATGCCATTCCAAATATGACTTTAAGAGGATTTTTGAAACAAACTTTTAAAAATTGATTTCTAGATTTGACATTGTTAAAAAAGAATTTAACGTTATTGTTTTTCATTTTTATGTTTCATTTTTATGTTATTACTATGGGTAATTGCTTATATTTTCAAATTACTTTATGATGTGTACTTTAAACAAGATTATATCTTGTATTTGTATTGATGCCTATTTTATTGTATTTAAATTTGAAGTTATTCCACGCATCACCTTAGTGTTTTTAAATTTGAATTCTATATTTATATAAAAAAGAGAAATTAATTTAAATTTTTTTTTTATTCAGTATCTAATTATTATTACTTATATCAACAACTTCGTGAGCTAAGTCTGCATCATCTCCCTTTCTGTGAAATTGCAGGTCTCAGACCTACTTTTTCACCCGTCTTTCTGGGAGGGGGGATTTGTAATAAAATAAAAAAAAATTTGCGCCATTTTTTTTATTCTCTCTTAGCTTCAATTCTAAATTTGTGGAACATATTTCAATCTTAGTTTCGTAACTTGTAACAGCTAAAATTCTTTTTCTTACTTTAGTTATTAATAAATTATTTCTTGCTTCTCAAAAAGGCGGGAAGTATTTCGTAAGCTTTTTACTTTCTGGCATATTCCTGCGATTTTAATTTTATTTTTTATTTTTAACATCGCGTGACAAGTGTTACTACGCGTTGCTAAAGGGCTTAGTGTTCCGAGGAAAAAATATAGTTCTTGCCAATAGACCGCCTATTACGGCCAATTAGAATTGATCATTTTGTCCGTTAGAGGCTCGAGTCCATCCTGATTGGATTTTTAAAATGATTGACGCGGAGTAGGAGGGCGCTAGTTTTGTCGTGAAAATGATTTTTTCATTTGGCTTTTCAGGAGAGTTAGAATGCACCTTTTCTTTAAACTATCAAGACGCGCGTTTTATTGCTCCGCTGAATTAGAATGCATTTTTTCTTAAAAAACTATTTCGAAGCCATGTCATGTTTCCCGAGAATGCGATTGACTTTCAAAAATTATTAGGATGCTATTTCTTTTTTTCTCCCCAAAATTCTAATATTGTGGAATGTAGCTTAATCACGGAGTTGGTGAAGTGGAAGTTATTCGATGAGAGTGCCAAGGTGATTGCGTGAAAGAACTTAACTTATTTATGAGTTCTAATAAAATTAATTTAAAGACTGCTTGATTGAACTTTCTTATGGGGAAATAGCCCAATAAACTCATCCACTGCTAGTCAAATTGCCGGAGCGACTGCTCAGCTCGTCCCACTGTTGATTCTTGGTAGTAGTAATCTGTTCTGCCTCATAGATGGTGTGCCACTGGAACTTGTACATTGTTATGGAACATCGATCTCGTCGAATCATTACATATATACAAAAAGAAAAGGTTTAAAAGTGCAGCATAATCGATGTGCAATGTCATGTTTTTCTTTCTTCACTTTTTATACCATTTGGTATCAATTTATGTTGTTACTATTTAAATACAATCAAAAATTAAAAAAACTGAAAAAAGTGGTTGGAAAGTGCAGCATAACTGATGCACAATGTCATATTTTTTCTTTCTTAACATTTTATTCCTTCTGGTAACAGTATATGTTGTTAAACTTTAAATACAATTATAATTTTAAAAATTGGTTGAAAAGTGTAGTATAATCGATGAGCAATGTCATGTCTTTTCTTTCTTAACTTTTTATTCAATTTGATAACAATGTAAGTTGTTAAACTTTAAATACAATTGAAAATTTAAGGAATTGAAAAAAATGGTTGGAAAGTGCAGCATAATTGATGTGCAATGTCATGTTTTTTCTTTCTTAACTTTTTATTCCATTTGGTATCAATTTATGTTATTATTTAAATACAATAAAAAAAATGAAAAAAAGTAGTTGGAAACTGCAGCATAATCAATGCACAATGTCATACTTTTTCTTTCATAACGTTTTATTCCATCTATTAACAGTATAAGTTGTTAAACTTATAATACAATTATAACTTAAAAAACACACACGGACATTCGCGCAAGCGCCCTGTGCCGCCTACACGGAGCAGCACACTCAGGCACGGTAGAAAGAGTGGGAGATACTAGTAAACTAGTTCCTCTCCCTTCCCCTCGATCTTACGCTTTTTCGATCAGCATCACGTCACCCTGACGCGAGTTTAGAAGTTTTTACCCATACAAAAAGTGCTTAGCGCTGCTAAAGAAGTTTTCACTTCAAAAACCTACAAGCAAAGATAAAGACTTATTTATTTGGATTATCAGTGGAAAAACAAACATAAACCGACCTACTTTTTATATTTCGACATCTTGAAACATGAAAAATCTATAAATTTCTGAGAAAACTTTCATTTAAAAATTTTATTATGCATGTTATATTATCTTATTTCGGAAACAAATAAAGACATTTATAGATAATTATTACATGCATTTTTTTATTTTGTGTGCAACGCTAGGCGTAGATGGGCTAAGAACTAAAGCCTTTGAAACCACTATTTACTTTTATGAAATGATTATATATATTTATATACCGTAGTTTCGCGCGTATCTGTCACACCTCAGATAAGTCGATTTCTTCCCAGAATTTATTTTAAATAAAATGTGACTTACTTTTTCTCAGCATTAGTTTGACTTCTTTTTCCAAATAAAGTTTCCGGACGGAAAAAGATTTAACTGAGTGCATGCGGGGTACATGCGGTATATTAATATACATGTTTAGGAGATTACGTTTGTTTTCTTTCACAGATTTAGATTATATATTGAAGAGAACAAGCTAGAAACAAAACAAAAATCTTAGAATAAGCTGCAAGTATGTTACAATATATTGTCGAAAAACTGTCCCATTCTTACAATTAAATGAAAATGTGTCTATCTTTCAAAAAATAACTGTGTAATGTTTACAGTGCTGGATACTGGACAAAAACTGCTGGATTAGCATCTCGACGCGTGCATGAATACTTACTGCAAGTCGGATTCCACTTTAAATGCAAGTATCAGCCAGTTTTTTTCCCGTGTATGAATCATGATCATAAACCCCATAAAAAATCAAATCAGGGACAATATCGATACATTAAACCTTTGTATCAAAACATCGCATGTCTGCAACATTCACAAAAGTCAATGTTTATTAAAAAGTATGATTAAAATCTATTATATTTATAACTAATGTATCCTAACACATCAATTAAATTATTTATAAAATTCTCAACAATCAACAATAGAGTTAAATTTTCATGCCAAAATTTTTGTTTACCATCTGAGCAATTTTGCATGTTTATTGCTGAAACAAATTTCGAAAATTTTGTAAAATTAAAAATACTGGACAAATGAAAATTTCGCGTGTATTACATTTTTTCATTTAAATATTACCAATATTTATGAGTAGTATATAATTTTGTGTTTATTCAAAAATTTGAAAAAATTGCACATTAATAAGTATTCTTTTATAAATTATATGTTCTAATTTTTATAACTCTATTTTACATGCGCTAAATAATGTACTGTAACATCTCAGAACATCTTTCAAATACGATATATTGAATTATAAAGAGTAAAGTAAAATGAAAAATCGATATTTTTAATTGCACTATGATACATTTTGCAAAGAAAAACTCGAACGATTTTTTTTACTTTTGTCAAAAACATAAAAACCAAAAATAATTAAAACATGTTAAACTTATATAGATATAAATTAAAAAAAAAAAAACAAACATCTGATTGTAAAATATATGACTTTTCTTTTTTCGCAAGCACTTTTCTATACTTTTTCGCAAAATATTGAAAAATATCTTTTTAATCCGATAGAAACGTTTCGGCCATTGGGTATGCTTTCATACGTAACAAAATTTTATGACTTTCTAAGCTCAGTTTCATCCCACTATTCTTCCATTTTCTGCACCATTGACGGGCGGCATCTTTTATTAGTAAACCTCCGTTTACTCGAATCCCATCAGATAAAAAGCTCATGTTATTACCCAGATAAAATATATCGTGATAAACCTTGAGAGCAATCGTCTTTCGACCTAATGGGGCGTTGTACGATATGAAAGTTAAGAAGTGGTAAAAAGTACAGGTTAAAAGTTCAACAAATTTTATTAGTAGTATTCTGGAAAATGTTTAACAAAGAAAAATCATACTTGATAATGTGTAAAATATTTTATGTTTTTCAATCACAAACGGTTTTCTATTTTGTCCGGCTGACTCACTCACTACATATCTATCTGTATATTATAAAAGCCAAACGTATCTGTGCATAACGCATACGTCATTTTTAGGTGCGTTCGTAATTATGTAAATACGTAGCACCTATTGTTGTCGCTCAGTCCGTCCGCCTGTCTGTCTGTCCGTCTGTCCGTCTGTCCCCATATAACAACGCAAAAACTACCCATCCGAATCGTTTGAAATTTAAAATACATAATTATAACATAATTTCGTCGAGTCATTTCAAATTTTATGACAATCGGATGGATAGATCAATTACAGGGACATTCAAAAGGATTCCGTTACATTACGGTCAATAGGGAAAAAAGTTTTAAATGCATTTTAATCGTTTGAAATTTAAAAAATATAATTATTGCGTAATTTTGTCGAGTCATTTCAAATGTTATGAAAATCGGATGGATAGATCAATTACAGGGGCAATCAAAAGTATTCCGTTACATTACGGTCAATGGGGAAAAAAGTTTCAAATGCATTTTAATCGTTTGAAATTTAAAACATATAATTATTGCGTAATTTTGTCGAGTCATTTCAAATGTTATAAAAATCGGATGCATAGATAAATTACAGGGACAATCAAAGGGGATTCCCTTACATTACGATCAATGGGGAAAAAAATTTCAAATGCATTTTAATCGTTTGAAATTTAAAACATATAATTATTACGTAATTTTATAGAGTCCTTTCAAATGTTATGAAAGTTGGATGCATAGATCATTTACAGGGACAATCAAAGGTATTCCATTACATTACGGTCAATGGGAAAAAAGATTCAAATGCACTTTTATGATGTTACACTCATTCGAACATTGGCATGAATCTATGAAATATATACCAAAATATGCATTCTGTACAATCTGTGATGCAAAGAATTTTTATTATTAAATTACAGGGCCACACAAAAGTATTCCACTACATAATGCTATACGGGGAAGCATTGTTTGGAGCTTTTTTTAATTATATTCAACTATTTCACATTTTATGAATAAGATATACGTTTCTGAGGCGTAATAAAAATTACTTCCTGCATATTTACAGAAACACAAAGATTTCGACTACTATACTGTATCCGAAGTACGCTCTACTATATCAGCAAGATTTGAATATTTTTAAAACTTCGTTATCGTACGAACGCACCTCATTTGCTACGTTCACGGGCAATTTCCAACTTGTTGTAAATGGCAACATTTTTCCATGCAATTTTGGTTTTGCAATTTTCGCTTCTGATATTTTTATACTTCTAAATCTAAATAAAACATTTTAAATATTTACACTTTCGTTATAGGAAAAACAAGTTGGAAATTGCACGTGAACGTAGCAAATGAAGTGCGTTCGTACGATAACGAAGTTTTAAAAATATTCAGATCTTGCTGATATAGTAGAGCGTACTCCGGATACAGTACAGTAGTCGAAATCTTTACGTTTCTGTAAATATACAGGATGTAATTTTTACTACATCTCAGCAACGTATATCTTATTCATAAAATGTGAAATAGTTGAATATAATTAAAACACGTACCAAACCATGTTTCCCCGTATAGCATTATATAGTGGAATACTTTTGTGTGGCCCTGTAGTTTAATAATAAAAATTCTTTGCATCACAGATTGTACAGAATGCAAATTTTAGTATATATTTCATAGATTCATGTCAATTCTATTATGTTCGAATGAGTGTAACATCATTAAAATGCATTTAAAACTTTTTTCCCTATTGACCGTAATGTAACGGAATCCTTTTGAATGTCCCTGTAATGGATCTGTCCATCCGATTTTCATAAAATTTGAAATGACTCGACAAAATTATGTTATAATTATGTATTTTAAATTTCAAACGATTCGGTTGGGTAGTTTTTGCGTTGTTATATGCGGACAGACGGACAGACGGACAGACAGACGGACGGACGGACTGAGCGACAACAATAGGTGCTACGTATTTACATAATTACGAACGCACCTAAAAAGGATTTTTAAATTCATTTGTTTAAAAGCTGTATCTCAATTTATTTTTGAGATATTTTTTTATATATATTTTATTACTAATTTTGTAAATATAGCAACAGAGTGACTATATTTCCTCTTAAAATTAAAAAATAAAAAACAAATAAAATCAGAAAATAAATTGAGTATAATATGCAAATATATCGTCTGTTATTGTGTCAATTTCCAAAAAGTTTGTTTCTTTTATTTTCCTTTACATTTATGCCAAACATAAGAGCCTCAATTGATAATTTCATCATTACTGATCTTTATTATATTTTACTGATTGCATATCAATTAAAGTTTAATTTTATTATTTGCACAACTGAGTTTTATAGGTTTTTTTTTAATTTTAGCTAAAAATATTCTTTGTTTGAGAGTTAGACTGACCAATATCAGATGCTCTTTTTATTGTAACTATTTTTTTTTTAATATTTATTATAAATCAATAAAACAGTTCCTTAATCAAAAAACTTTTTCGTCGAATTTCGACATGTTCTGCCTCATTGTATTAATGGAGGATTTGAATCCTACATAAAGGTTGCGGCCATTAAATAGGCTTTTATTCAATACAGAATTTTACTGCTTCTAAATTCCGTTTCGTTGTGCATTTTACCATTCTCTGCATCTTTGATGGTTTGTTTTATGAGGAAAAAATATTTTCTTCGAGTAGGATTCGATAAATAGTCCATTTTATTAAACATGTACAATATATTATAATTTCTTTACTCTGATTTGTTGGCCCTGTTTATAATAAAAAAGTTATTTGTTTAAATGTTCCGATGTGTGCAAAGATCTTTTTCTGCAATATGTGAAATAAAATTTATCAGTATTTTTGCATAGGCTATAAAAAACAACCGTGTTTTTCTATAGTTATCACGGTAAGGAGGTTTTTACGATGGTATGCAGTGGGACAAAAGACCTTGGCAAAATTTTGATTGCTCACAAATTCAACTAATTGAAGTATTGTTATTATTATTATTATTTTGTTCAAACGTTTAGAATGAACGGTAAAGATACTGAAATTTTTAATTTAGTTGTTTTTAAAATCGCCAATTGATTTTAATTGCTATTCATTTGTTTCTTGTTAAAGTTTCCTCATTTATGCATAATTTAAAACATATTTCATATTACAGGTATTGTATAAAGCATCGAAAATGTTGCTCGGCATCTTACCGATGACAATATATCGGGTATGGTTGTGATGGCTTACGGAATGTCCCGGTCCCTCCAATGACATGAAAGGCGGGATTCAGTGACCATTTATGGTCTGCATAAAGGGCAGGTACAAGTACTATCTAAAAATATCAGATTTATTTCTCTGCTATTGAACTAAGACTTATATAAGCAAATAGAGACTAAGGTCTGCATTTGCAGATGGATGACATGAGAAGATGTATGCCGAAATTCATTGTTTTTACTCGCTTATCTGTAAAGAAAAATCAGCTCAAAAAGACTGAGAAAGATTTCAGTCAGGTCTGATAACTTTTTTAATGAGACGTACTGTTAATACCATCTATAACAACTAGAAAAAAAATTACATTACTAACGTATCAGTGAGTTACATCTGTCACAAACTTTACATTTCTCAATGAGGGTCTTTTTAGGTGTCTTTTGTAATAATGTAAATACGTAGCACCTATAGCTGTCGTTCAGTCCGTCCGTCCGCATATAACAACGCAACACTACCCAACCGAATCGTTTGAATTTTAAAATATATAATTATTACATAATTCATTCGAGTCATTTCAAATTTTATGAATATCGGATTCTTAGATCAATTACAGGGAGAATCTAAAGTATTCTGTTACATTAGGATCAATGATTTAAAAAGTTTCAAATGCATTTTAATCGTTTGAAAATTAAGATACATAATTATTGCATTATTTTGTCGAGTTATTTCATATTTTATCAAAATCCCAATGCATAGTTCAATTACAGGGACAATGAAAAGTATTCCGTTACATTACGGTCAATGGGGAAAAATGTTTCAAATTCATTTTAATGGTGTTACAATCATTCAAACATAATAACATTGATATGCATCTATAAAGTACATATTATAATACACATTTTGTATAATCTGTGGTGCAAAAAACATTTGGTATTGTTTAACAAGACCACACAAAAATATTCCATTACATAATGGTATAGGGAGAACATTGTTTGGTGCACATTTTAGTTGTAATTAACTATTTACAATTTTATGAGATTGGTATATGAGAGGGATATTTTTAAAACTTCGTTTTCGTACGAATGCACTTCATTTGCTACAGTTCATGTGCAATTTCCGACTTGTTTCTTTCTAGCTAGTACTATAATGTATCACGTGTCATCTTAATTATCAATAGCACTGGTTGTCTACCATTTTAATATTTAAGGATATTTCGAATAAGTTATATATATTTATTACATAGATGTGTATTTTTCTTATTCATAGTGTTACATTTTCATTTAATATCGTAAATATTAAAACACAGCTGGTTTAATTTTATAAAGGAATAAACAACTCAGTTTCAAACTTACCAGAAAGACTATTTTTATTTGTTTCTTTTTTGCATGTTTTGCTTCCACTGATGAAAATTAGCTTAATAAAATGCACTGCGAATAGTCTAATTCTTCCGGATATTAAAGTATTATTTTTTCAGTAATAAAAACATGTATTAGAAAGATATGAAAAAATAAATAAATAAAATGAAATCTCGGCGTTTAACATAATAAAAGTAGCTAGCATCAAATATATTTTATGCTTCGAGGAACATTCTGTTGAGAAGACATCCTTAAAAAATATTTTTCATGTAACTTTGGCACATTGTCAAATAAGAAAAAAACATTCTTTCAATATTTCTTTCTTCTTTTTCCAACACATTATTTCTCTTTTTTTATTTCGATAAACATCTTATTAGGTTGAATTTAAAGAGGAAAACAAGCATGAACTGTATCGAACTTAATTGGTTTCTTTTCATAAAGAGTATTCAAATTGATAATTTACTTGTTATAGTTTATTGAAGACTATTACTGATCTTTACTAAAGTATGAAAAATATAATGTATAATAATCCATCCCTATAGAGCTGTTGGAAATACGTTGAATGTTTCAAAATTTTAGTCAGAGGCAAATGGTTAGAACAACTGGAATTGTTAGTGAAAAATAAAACAATGTGGAATAATACTTTAATATGCTTCTCGGATTTAGTTCCCAATATCGCCGACAAAGGACAATTAAATATCTCAGATATTAAGACTAAGCATTCAATTCCAAACTGTAAATATTATTTTCGAGACGTTTTAATAACTAATCCATAAGGCAGTTAAAACAACATTGATTCTTGAAGTATAGATCCTTCATAGATTTTCATGCTTTGATAATAATATTTTTATAATAATATGATATAATGCAGCGATGTTGTTGGAATAGCAAACAAATGCAAAAGAAATAGTAAAAAAATACTGATTTCAAACGTTCTTCTCTATCAAAAATAGCTTCAAGAACTGTAATCGATTGCTTACTACTGAGTTCTAAAAATGCTCTGAAATCATTTTTAGAATATCAAGTAAATGCTTTAGAACATTGAAATTACCAAATTTAGATGTATATAATCGTATAATTTCTTCCCATTGTTACATATTAGGTATGCACCAAATTTCAAGTCTCTATCTCAATTTGTTCAGAAGATACTGCGAAGAAACAGATTCAGACAGACAGACGGATGACAGTTTAAAAAAATACATATGTTTTTCGCAAACTATAGTGTCAGAAACGTGCAAATTATTCAATAAATTTTATTCGATTTTTAAAACGATTACATAACCCTGTAAAACATACAATGAGTCAGTAATAATAGATAAATTTTAAAATTCATATCACAAATTAAAACGCACTTCTAAGAATGATTTTTATAGCATGTACTGTAGACAAATATTTTCTGTGTTCCTATAAACAAACGATGAATTATATCTACACAATATTCTACAGTAAGTGTCTTAAATTACACGTACATGACTTGCATTAACTTCAATACTTTTAAAACAGTGTAATATCTTTATATCTCAAAAAAAAAATTCTGCGCATAGGCGGTAATGCAGTGTAATTCTTTTGAGTGACTCTGTAATTAAACTGTCAGTGCTACAGGCTTCATTTTCAATACCAAACATTCCACATTAAACCCCAATAAAAGATATAAATTTCATGGAAATCTGAACATATTTTCAGAGTCAGATGAACATAAGGACAAGCAGACGGACGGACAGACTGACGTATGGACGGAGAGACAAACAGATTGATAAAACTAAATCATAAAAACTTTCCAATTATTTTGGAAAGTTTTAGTTTTCAAGACATCTATTTTATATGAATAAATTCTATACACAGCCTTAATAAAATCTTCGGTAAATGCTTCTTCCCTTCAGATATTTCGATTTATTCTCTGTTTCATTGAGATTATAAGTTTTTAAAATGCGCCTTTTATCTTCCAGACATGGAACGTAGGACTGAATAACTGATTTCTATAGCGACAAAGAGAAAATGTTATGGAATTTTTTTTTCAGTAAAGCATTATTTGATCTTAAAAACTACCCTTCCCTTAAAATGGTATCCGCTTTTTTTCCTATATTGTATTAATAAAAATAACTATGTTTTAAAATTAAGTTATTGGAAAATGCTTATATTGGTAACGTTTATTTGTGAAAAAAAATCTAGCTTTTATGAAAGCTTATTCTTATTGTTTCGTTCAAAATCAATTAAATATTGGATTATCAAATACATGTACAATAAATTAAACAACCTAGAAAAAACATACATAAAGGTTAGATTACGAGTCACTTTCCAACTTTTTTAGAATTTTCTATCAGAATTTCGTCCTTTAAATATGCCCCTTAACATAATGCCTAATGATGATAAAATGTGAAACGCAAAACACATTTGAAAACACAATTTCAACAACTGCCGTCTGTAATAAAAAATACATCCGAGTTATTTCTGTATATAATTAATACATTTGTATGCATTTTATATAGTTTAATAAAATACAGTTAGTAAGAAAACGTATAGTGATTAAATAGTCACCTTCAGCAATTTTCGTTATTAAAGAGAAATATTCAAAAAACTTTTTGTGCATCCTTGTATGTGATCTATAGAATTCATACACAATAGTACTATACAAAATTTTTTCTATTTAAAGATTCATACCGCAATTGAAAACTTAACAAATGGTAGTTATTAGACATCATTTTGACTGAATTCTTTTGTGTAACCCAATTATTGAACAATAAATGTTATACGCATTCTTCTTTGTATACTAATCCCTATTATGGTAAAAATAATAAATTTATATTTATACTCTTAAATATGTGAATATATCTGTATATAGCCTATCAAAATTAATATAGCAAATGTTTTAAATTTCAAAAAGCTATACATAATTTATCTGAGTTAGGCATAACTTTCATAAATATTCATAAAAAATATTTTACCTTGAAGATTCACTATACGTTATTAATAAATGTATGTAGATTTAGCATAAATTGGTTTTAGCATATAATAAAAGGAAATAGTTTTACATAATGAGGCGGAAGGAAAAAAATTGTTATGAAGGAAGGCAATATTTCTTCATTGTACCACACTGTAAAAAATATTATAATCTTTCATGATTTTTATGATATAATTTCTCAAGCACCGTGGTTGTGAAATCAAATTCGGAAAAAAGTGAAGTAAAAATATTTGTTTTTAGGCTGCATGCATCACATAGCCAATAGAACAACGATTTTTCCCAGACATGAGAGATTTTTTTTTTTTTTTTTTGCTTTCTTAAAGATCGCAGCTTAGAAATTTTATAGAAACTGTGTTAGCATGTAGAGTACCCGGTGATATTTCCTAAAACTTATGTTGTAACGTTTATAGCATCAAGGCTGTTAAGTAAACACATTTTTTTTTCTGCTGCATGCACTACGCAGGCAACAGACCCACTACTTTCCCTAAACAAGAAAAAAAAAATTACAGCATCCTTGAGGAAGCATCTTCCAGTGATTTTTCCTATAATTATTCAAGCATCCATGCTGCGGAATTGAATTTAAATACAAAATGAAGCAAAAATCGAATTTATTCTCTCACAAGCATCTCGCAGCCTACAGACCGGATTTTTTCATAAATGAGAAATTATGCACCATTCGAAAGTATTCGAAAGCTTATAAATTTTAGAGCAAGTGGGTTGTGAGTTTGGATCCTAATTCTCTTCTGTTTTTCAGTCCAATACAAGTCCTTTATTATTACACATACAAAATTATTTGCTTTTATCCGTAGCAAAAAAGTTGATTAATGTTAAAAAAAATATTTTCATGCAGTACCTTTAATTTATATTGCACTTTTACTTTAAAAAAACTATTTTTTTTTTACTTGTAATTTTGCTTTTTGAGAAAATAGTTAGAATACATTATTAAATTTAATAAAACTATTTTCATTCAAGAAAATGTTTGAATTTGTGAAGTGAAAAATATTATATATTAATAAAAGAAATTCATTTTGAAACATGATGGAATTATATTCCCATTTTAACATTTCACATTTGAATAATTTTTAATTGTAGAGAAGAAGAATTTTCGAGAACAGAAATTTTATTTTAATATGGAAAAAATATTTCTAATACAAAAAAAGGAATTAAACACATCCAATGAAGAAAAAGGTCAAATGAATAAGAGAGAGAGAGAATATATTTGAAAAAAAAAAAAAACAGTTGAACTTATGTCTTTTTTTTTAATATTTCACATAATATATTTTTATTATTTTTTATAACTCCAAATGAAAATTTATTTTTCTAAATATTATAATATTCATTTATTAGAATGACTGAAAACCGTTATATTTAATTAGTTCTCAATTAGATATACTTAAAATCGTATTATTTTATATGTTATTTCATTAAATCTTTAAATCACATCAGATAGTCCGCAATACGTTCTTCTTTTCTAACCATTAAATGTATTGGCAGTTTTAGTATAACAACAATAAAAGCAAAGCAAACACCACAGATAATAAAATTTCTACAATCAGCATTGTTTTCTTCTTATCATATTTTCACTTTTTACTTTTTTCCAAACATTTTTTATCCACACATTTCTTTATTTAATTGTCATAATCTGAACCACAATAATGTGTTATTTATACAATATGTTAATGTGTTATTTATTATTCACGATTATAACGTTACTATTCATTGAAAATTTCTGTGAAACATTATTTTTTTATGGAAAAATGTGCAATAAAATGAATTGATCATACATATTTAAAAAAAAGAATGGCTACATAAGAGAATAATGTATATTTTTATGTGTCTTTTACTTGCATAATGTGAAAGTCGTGATATACAAAATAAAAACCTCTACATTTGAAAAATAGTTAGTAATACGATTTATGATGTAGAAGAATTTACAAAACAAATTTCATGGTTTTTATTGTTATTGTTATAACAGAATGTGTGTTATATACAGAGTTTTTTTTTTTTTTTAACTGACGCTATTCAGAGCCGCCGCGCAGTGCGGTATTTTGCTCAGACAACTGGCTAAAATTCAAAATTTTAAATTTCGCATTTACTTGATCGTTTTCTGGTTGGCATAAGAGGACTTTCTAGTGCATATGATAACGGGTTCATTTCTTTCTGTAGACTCTCCATTTGTCTGGTATTTTACTTGGAAATCATGGTTTTTGCATTTCTCTTTTTATGCTTCTGATGTATGCATCATTTTATCGAACGTCTAAAAAACTATTTTAAATCGAACTTCAGAAACATTTTACAGTTTTTAAAGGAGAAGGTATATACTCTCTTGCACATAAATATTTTTGTGAATACAGTACATATTCATTATGATTTTCAAGTTTGAAACCACAGATTTTTTTCGGTTAAATATTTTAGATAAAATTCTAATTTTAATAGGGAGTTAAACTGAGTTCACCAAGAACTCTTGTGTTTTCATAATGAATAGATTTTCTAATTAAAAGATGTGAAATAAAATTTGCCCCGAGTTGCCCCCCCCCCTCCCGTTTTTTCTAATAAGCAAAAAAAGTTTCTTAAAAGCAGTTTTTTTACTTTACTAAACTTTTTAAATTTATTAACTTTTTAAATTTAATATATACTGTAGTTTTTTTTATTCCTATTGAATACCCTTTGATGTGCAGATGGTAAATCTGCAAATTGAAAGGGAAAAATCCTTTTTTTTTAAGTAGTTGGATGTTTCTTTTTTTTCGTTAATTAAAAAGTTCTTTGATCGTACATCCATAACACGGATTAAATGGTTTTTTGTAAATAATGTAACATTTTGGTTTTATACCAGGAGTTTTTAATGTATGAATTATCCGCCATCTTTTTTAATAATATATTTTAAATCAACCATAAGGAATTGCGTTTTTTACTCACTAATACGGTAAGAAAGTTTTATATGATTAAGAAGAAATTTACTAGACATACATATATTATTTTTTTTATTCTATTGAATAAAAAAATCAGTAGAAATATAAAAATATATATGAGCTATGTGATAAACGTATTATGACACATAAAAATTAACGAGTTAAAATTTCAAAAAGAGAAACTTATCGAAATTGCGATATGTTTATAAAATTAAATACATTTGATTACGTCAGAAAATAAAATCTTTCAAACATACTTATAAAATATGAGTTTCTTTGGAATACACTGAACAATGTTTTTGTGAAAACAATGAGGAATGACAGAATGGAACGTTTATTTCTTTATAAGGATAGTAAAGAAACTCGGTCAGCCAGCAAAATAGTTTAAAAATAGGTAACAGATTTAAAATCTGTAGTTAGCCAAGAACAACTGCAGTTCAACTGAGCAAACAATCTGCAGGGCATGCAGATGTTTCACAAATTATTAAAGACATTGCATTCAGGCCAACAAGGCCGGTAAAATATCGAAAGAAATTTAATTCTTTGTCGTAGCCCTCAAACCTAAGTACATTGAAGTTATTACCAACTGAGACTATGGCCATGTTTGTTGCAGCAGATTTTACATACAATCATATTAATATAACCCGAACATTTAATAAATATGTATGTCCTCGCTATAAACTTCTTCAGAAAGCTAAACTACAATTTAATCAAAAAGATAACTTCATTGCTGGAAACATGGTGGAAGTAAAACTTAAAAATCTTTTAGATCACTTTACTCAAAGACTGAGTTAATACATAGAAAAGGTTTTCACAACAGCAAGTGAAGCAGAATTGATAAGTTCAGCACTCCTCTGCAAATGGTGTTGTGACAGATCTCCACAACAAATATTTAAACAAAAGTCTGAAAATCCCTTTGACTCAAACATGACTTAAACATTTCAAATATTCAAGCACTTTCGAAAACCCTTTAGCTTCTTTGAGATTAATAAGTAAATAAATGGATTTCAAAAGTATGGTAGCAGAACCCTGTATTTTCATATCCACGTTTTTGCTTTATCATACTAACTAGATTTATTCATGAAAATAATGACATGATCCAAGAGGAGGTAAAATACACTGTACAGCAAGCACAAAATTTAATAAATACAGAGATCCTCACAGCTTATGGTTTATTACAAGTTCAATTCAAATTAGTGTTGACTAGTGTCGATGTTAACGTTTGCTATTACTAGCTATTACTAGCAATAGATGCGATGCTATATTTGCAAACAATCATAAAAAAGATTTTAATAAGCTAAAAATAATTAAAGACATTGTTCCTGATTCTTTGAAATTCAATCTTTCAATATTCCATGTTCGAATCAGATTTTTTGAGTCCATTTTACATCTTTCTTGTAATTAAAAAGTTTCCAATAAAAAATTGGTTAGCAAGGAACAAAAATGAGAAAGACTTTCAATAAAAGAAAAAAAACTAATGCAAGGCATGTTTTAAACTGAGAAGCGATACTAGTACACACTGCAAGAGTTGGTTTCGGAAATACCTCAAAAAAGTTTTCTCAGATCGAGAAACATCAGCTTAAATTACAGGAATTGAGGTTAAATTAATGCACTTTTAAAAGCTATACTAGACGTGCTATCTAGTGATTATAAAATAGATACTAAGAAAATTAAAGAAATTACGAATAACACTTCTAACCTTTGTTTAAATCTTTACGGTTGGGACCCAGTGTCACACACATTACACAAAATTTTGAATCATGGAGCTACTATTTAAGAACATGCATACCACGCAATTCGGCAGATATCAGAAGATGGCAGCTGAAACCCGCAACATGCATTTTTGTTCAAAAAGTCAAAATTTTTCAAGAAAAGACGTGCTTCTAGACTGCAATAAAAGTGTACTCAATAACTTACTTTTTTGTTTCGATCTTTATTTAAAAGTTGTTATTGCCTGAATCTAGTTTCCGAGTCATTCTGAAGAGGATGACATGGAAGATTATGCTCGAATGAAAGGTGGGTAGTAGGACAATAATTTGCGCAAATTGTTCGAAAAATGAATTGTTTCTATCATAATAATTTATTTTACGTTCCTTAAAGCGTTTTATCTGCTATCGAACGCACAAAATAATTTAAATAATTTTGGCCAGGTTTTTCAGCAAAATACCACATTGTGCGCCGGTAGCCCGTTCTAATAAGTGGAATGACTGAAAATTTTATAAATTGACTAATAAAATCACAGGATAAAGATTTCAATCAAATATAAATAAATAAAGAATGAAAGAATAGCTCCAATCACCACCGATAATGGCAAATTTGGTGTTGTACATGAAAAGAAAACATTAGAAAAAGACAAAATTAATAATTTGAATAAAACGCCATGTTTTATTCCTCGTATTCTCTTTTCCGATGAGGAATTTGACCACATTCAATGTGACTATTGATACTTCTCTTGCACCACACCTTACATTCACATGGAATAGCCCTTACTGGTGATTGGAACTATTTTTTTTTTTTGGAATCTTTTTTCCCTGGATTTCATTAGTCCCCTTTTAAATTTTAAAGCAGTTCCGGTTATTAAAATTGGCTATAGAGAGCTCTAAATAGCGTCAGTTTATTTTTTAAAAAAACCTTTCTCTGTATATCTATAGATAGATAGATATAATAGGACAAAAAATTGTAAAGCAATTACTTAAATATAAATAGTTCCTTTTTTATTTTGCTTTTTAGTTTAAACCAATGAAATTTTTATGTTAAAATATTGAACTTTTATTGGTTAAATTGGTCAACATACCAATACTGTACAATCTCTAAACCTATATATATGTTTTTGCTACTCCAAAATGTCACTGACATGAGTTTGCCAAAATGCGTGGTTTATGGACATTGTTATGGGTTAATGCTGTGTATTGAATCATGTTTTCTTTTAAAATACTTGTGACGGATTTTATCGATAATTTATCATAAAATTCTAAATTATTCTTGTATATCATATTCCATAGGTATTATTTAATTTTCGAATATTCAAAAGTCATTTATAATTCGTTAAAGTTATTGAAAATTCGTTTATTTATTTGTTAATTAATGTTACAAATTACATTTTTAGTCCATATCGATTTCAATTTATTATTTAAGTTTTCAATTCAGGTCTCATTTGAACATGGAAAGTTAAAGATTGACCGCAAATTCGTCAATCATTCCCAACATTAGGAAAATCTCTAAGAAAAAGTTTCCAAATTCAAAATTGTGGTTTGCAACCTTCTGACATATACTTTTTTTAAGTTTTCAATAAAACAAAAAAAATATATTTATTAATGGGTAATATTTCTATTAAAGAAAATTAATATTTATTATAATAAGAAATATAGATATATGTGTGCGTGTATTTGCCAGGAAGATGCAATTAAGAGAATTTTTAAGTAGTACAGAATTTTTCGCCGTATTTCATTGCGAAAACATTTCATTGCAAAATATACAAATAATCACTAGTTACGAATTATGCGACAAAAATTTTAATTTAAATTTTGTAATGTGAAATAGTGGTAAAAGACCCTTTGGGAATTCCAAGAATGATTTTTTTTTCTCATTTTGCAATTTATATGTATAATAAGATATGGTTATACATAAAATTACGTTAAATAAAAAGTTCATAATAACAACTTATTATTATAACCAATATTATTATAACAAAATTACGAATGAAGATGGTACGTTATAATATTTAATATTAATTTTTATAGTAAAATGAGTAATAATGTCAAGATATTGTACATATATTTATATATTTATGTATGCGTACATTTTCAATATAAATACATGCCAATTATTATTTTTTTAGTATTTTCTTTTGCAAACAAAATCACATATTAATCAAAATATAGTATTTTTGCTTTTCATTTTTTTCCGAACGACTAATTTATAGATTAGTTATTGCTAAAGGTATTATTTAAAAAAATGCATAATAATCACAGCTGTTGAACCCTCTGAGCGTCTTGCAAATGGGTAAAATTGTAATGTTGTTTTCTAGGCATTTTGTTTTAAATGTACAAAAAATATTCTTCTTTCAACATAATTAAAAAAAAAAACTTACTTACAAATATGAATGTAATCCTTGTGAGTATTAATCCTTCTAAAATGCATTGAAAATTCATTAAATCTGCAGAATTATACTACCTTAAATATTGCTTATAGTGTAGTGAAACCTGGAGCTTAGTGAACGGAATTTTACGTTCCAAACACTTAGAGGGTGAAATAAATGTACGCTATAGTCAGCTATGTATTATGTGAAGTCGGAACTTTTATCGTCCCTTAAAAGCTGTTGATAGTCTACATCACAAAATGTCCTTGATAATATTACAGAATCGTTACTGATTTTTTTAAAGCTAAAATGTGAATTACCATTTATAAACTAACATATTTTTTAACATAACTTATATATAGTTTTTCAATATAATTTCTTTGAATCATTTATTATTCTTACTTGTCTGAAATAGCTTAGTTGGGGAATTTTAAGCTATTGCATAGCTTTTATCACGGGCTTTGAGCGCGGCGACCGAATCCAAAAATTCCGTAACGCGAAAAATCCTAACACATCCGTAACGAAAAAAAACCTAACACTCGGCTAACGTCGTTTCAGCTCGGCAGACTTCGGCATGGTATCCTTCGGTAGACTTCGGCAGACATTGACGCGGTATTTTTCAGATATCTAGAGGATATCAAATCTCAAACTTATGTTTCTTATTTCAGTTACCATAAATCTATAGTTTCAATGATAAAAATTCCTGATAGAATGTGTGTAGAAAAAAATCGTCTTAAGATAAAACAAGGTAGGATATAGGATAATGTAGCTTTTGGTGATTGGAGACCCGCCCAATGATGAGGATCGAAAAATTTAAAATGCTTATAACTCGCGATCTAATTTTCGTAGCAAGGCCAAATTTTGTTTGGTAATTTATTATGACACAGTGTTAATTTTTGGAGACAAGAAACCCCCCACGGTGAGGGTCGAAAAATTTAAAATGCTTATAACTCGCGATCTAATTTTCGTAGCGCAGCCAAATTTTGTTTGGTAATTTATTATGGGACAGTGTTAATTTTTGGTGACAGGAGAGCTCCCACGGTGAGGATCGAAAAATTTAAAAAGCTTATAACTCGCGATCTAATATTCGTAGCGCGGCCATATTTTGTTTGGTAATTTATTTTGAGACAGTTTTAATTTTTGGTGACAGGAGACCCCCCCCCCCCCGGTGAGGGTCGAAAAATTTTAAATGCTTATAACTCGTAATCTAATTTTCTTATCGCGGCAAAATTTTGTTTGGTAATTTATTATGAGAGAGTGTTAACTTTTGGTGACAGGAGACCCCCAACGGTGAGGGTCGAAAAATTTAAAATGCTTATAACTCGCGATCAATTTTCGTAGCACGGCCAAATTTCGATTGGAAATTTATTAAGACACACTGTTACTTTTGGTGACTGGTGACCTCCCACCTTGAGGGTCGAAAAATTTAAAATGCTTATAACTCGTGATCTAATTTTCGTAGCGCGGCCATATTTTGTTTGGTAATTTATTATGAGACAGTTTTAATTTTTGGTGACAGGAACACCCCCCCCCCCCACGGTAAGGGTCGAAATATTGAAAATGCTTATAACTCGCAATCTAATTTTCGTATCACGGCCAAATTTTGTTCGGTAATTTATTATGAGAAATTGTTAATTTTTGATGACAGGAGACCACCAACGGTGAGGGTCGAAAAATTTAAAATGCTTAAAACTCGCGATCTTATTTTCGTAGTGCGGCCAAATTTTGTTTGGTAATTTATTATGAGACAGTGTTACTTTTGGTGACAGGAGACCCCCACGGTGAGGGTCGAAAAATTTAAAATGCTTATAACTCGCGATCTTATTTTCGTAGTGCGGCCAAATTTTGTTTGGTAATTTATTATGAGACAGTGTTACTGTTGGTGACAGGACCACCCCCCACGGTGAGGGTCAAAAAATTTAAAATGCTCATAACTCGCGATCTAATTTTCGTATCGCGGCCAAATTTTGTTTGGTAATTTATTATGGGACAGTGTTAATTTTTGGTGACAGGAGAGCCCCCACGGTGAGGGTCGAAAAATTTAAAAAGCTTATAACTGGCGATCTAATTTTCGTAGCGCGGCTATATTTTGTTTGGTAATTTATTTTGAGACAGTTTTAATTTCTGGTGACAGGAGATCCCCCATGGTGAGGATTGAAAATTTTAAATGCTTATAACTCGTAATCTAATTTTCGTATCGCGGCCAAATTTTGTTTGGTAATTTATTATGAGACACTGTTACTTTTGGTGACTGGTGACCTCCCAACTTGAGGGTCGAAAAATTTAAAATGCTTATAACTCGTGATCTAATTTTCGTATCGCGGCCAAATTTTGTTTGGTAATTTATTATGAGAGAGTGTTAATTTTTGGTGACAGGAGACCCCCCACGGTGAGGGTCGAAAAAATTAAAATGCTTATAACTCGCGATCAATTTTCGCAGCGCGGCCAAATTTTGTTTAATGATTTATTATGAAACAGTGTTAAATTTTGGTGACACGAGACCCCCCACGGTGAGGGTCGAAAAAGATAAAATGCACATAACTCGTGATCTAATTTTCGTAGTGCGGCCAAATTTTGTTTGGTAATTTATTATGAGACAGTGTTACTTTTGGTTACAGAAGACCTACCATGGTGAGGGTCGAAAGATTTAAAATGCTTATAACTCGCGATCTAATTTTCGTATCGCGGCCAAATTTTGTTTGGTAATTTATTATGAGACAGTGTTAATTTTTGGTGACAGGAGATCCCCCATGGTGAGGATTGAAAAATTTAAAATGCTTATAACTCGCACTAATTTTCGTAGCGCGGCCAAATTTTGTTTAATGATTTATTATGAAACAGGTTTAAATTTTGGTGACAGGAGACCCCTCCACGGTGAGGGTCGAAAAGGATAAAATGCTTATAACTCGTGATCTAATTTTCGTAGCGCGGCCAAATTTTGTTTGGTAATTTATTTTGGTGACAGGAGACCCCCCACAGTGAGGGTCGAAAAATTTAAAATGCTTATAACTCGCGATCTAATTTTCGTATCGCGGGCAAATTTTGTTTGGTAATTTTTTATGAGAGATTGTTAATTTTTGGTGACAGGAGACCCCCCACGATGAGGGTCGGTAAATTTAAAATGCTTATAACTAGCGATCAATTTTTGTAGCACTGCCAAATTTTGTTTGGTAATTTATAATGAGACAGTGTTAATTTTTGGTGACAGGAGATCCCCATGGTGAGGGTTGAAAATTTTAAAATGTTTATAACTCGCGGTCTAATTTTCGTAGCGCTGCCAAATTTTGTTTGGTAATTTATTATGAGACAGTGTTAATTTTTGGTGACAGGAAATCCCCCATGGTGAGGATTGAAAATTTTAAAATGTTTATAACTCGCGGTCTAATTTTCGTAGTGCGGCCAAAATTTGTTTGGTAATTTATTATGTGACAGTGTTACTTTTGGTTACAGGAGATCCCCCCAACCCACGGTGAGGGTCGAAAAATTTAAAATGCTTACAACACGCGATCTAATTTTTGTAGGACAGCCAAATTTTGTTTGGTAATTTATTATGAGACTGTGTTACTTTTGGTGACAGGAGACCCCTCCCCCATGGTGAAGGTCGAAAAAATTAAAATGCTTATAACTCGCGATCTAATTTTCGTAACGCAGCCAAATTTTGTTTGGTAATTTATAATGAGACAATGTTAATTTTAGTTACAGGAGATCCCCCATGGTGAGGGTCGAAAAATTTAAAATGCTTATAACTCGCGATCTAATTTTCGTAGCGCGGCCAAATTTTGTTTGATAATTTATTATGAGACAGTGTTACTTTTGGTGACAGGAGACCCCCCCCCCGCCCCCACGGTGAAGGTCGCAAAATTTAAAATGCGTATAACTCGCAATCTAATTTTCGTAGTGTGGCCAAATTTCGTTTGGTAATTTTTAATGAGACAATGTTAATTTTTGGTGACAGGAGACCCCCACGGTGAGGATCGGCAAATTTATAATGCTTATAACTCGCGATCTAATTTTCGTAGTGCGGCCAAATTTTGTTTGGTAATTTATTATGGTATTGCATAGCTTTTATCGCGGGCTTTGAGCGCGACGAAGGAATCTAGAAATTCCTTAACGAGAAAAAAAACCTAACACTCCGGCTAACCTCGCTTCAGTTTGGCAGACTTCGGCATGGTATTCTTCCGTAGACTTCGGCAAACACTAAAGCGGTATTTTTCAGATATTTTGAGAATATCAAGTCTCAATTTTATGTTTTTTATTTCAGCTACCATAAACGTATAGTTTCAATGATAAAAATTCCTGATTAACCTACATGTATTGTAAGATAATAAAAATATTTTAAACGATATTAATTTCTTATTTATTCAATAAAAGAAAAAAAATGTTTTGTTATCGGTCATCACGCTGAAAAAGTATAACTTGAATTAATATCAAAGACAAAAAAACTGCATAAATAAAAAGTAAATAAATAATTATGATTGCATAAGTTGATAAAAAATGCTATGCAATAGCTTTACCGCGGCAGTCCCCGAGTGCCACACGTCTTTTTTTTTATTAGTCCACATTTGATCATCTTAATTTTTAAGATGCCCATCGCTAAAATAATAATTAAAATTCTCAGAATGAACCTATCTTTATTTTACTATGATGAGACTTACCATTTCAGGAAAAAAATAACAAAAAACATATTTAAAAATCTATAACATAAATATAAAATTACTAGAAATATGAATAGTGATTATTTTCAATCGGGGCAAAAACATACAGTAAAACACAGCTAAATACAACGTATTACGTATTGTCAAGGCCCATTTTTTTCAGACTCTCAACATAATCTGATCCATACTATCAATAAAAAAGAATGGTTTTCACCTATATACTGTGTATCGGTGAGCCAGGTGTGAATCCCCTAGCTATTATAAAATAGTAACGTTTATTTGTGTTTTAGTAGGGGTAATTTCTGGAAGTACTGAACCAATTTCAAATGTAATGGTGATAAATTGATGATGAAAGTCCCTCTTCCAACATAGGCTATATTTGATGTCAGATGTTTATCTTTTCTTAGCTAAAATCATAAATTTATATTAAAAATGTTCTATTATAAATTATTTTTATTATAGATAAAATATATTTTTTCCTGATGCGAGGCCTCTCTAGGTCCGAGGCTCTGTGCGGCCGCACCTGTCGCAGACCCCTAAGAACGGCTCTGTATTTGAAGTTACTTAAGACTTTAGATGCGGCACTTTGACATATTAATGAAGTACAATAACATCAGATGTAATTGTATTTAAAAGGTTGCGTGATAAAGGAACAATGAAACGATACAAAGTTGAAAAAAGACAATCACAACATATTTTTTTTTTTTTAAATAATGAAGCATTGTACGCGTCTATATAAGAAAACACTCAAAATTACGTAGTGGACCGAATAAGTAAATCCACTCTATTTATTTTATAAAGAACATGCTTTCTTCACACTATATCTACCATTGCTCAATAACCCCTTTCAAAGCTTTTATTTTTACTTACTCTGTTTCTATTGTATCAAAACAAATTTCAATGCATTAAAAATGATTCGGTATAAAATTTACAAATAAAATAGTAATCATAAGTCGAAATATGTTGAAAGATGTTATTTGATAACGGTAAAAATAGTGTTGACAATACAAATTTTCAGATTTATAAAGGACTTTGAGGAATCTTAACGTCTTTCGGTTAAGCCGATGTTTGGATAACCGGGATTGGAACAATCGGGATTCTACTATAGTTTATGTTTAGCATAATTTTAATTCATATAACCTTTTCTCTTATATATTCTTGGCCTCTTCTTTCCTGGATTATAACTAGATTTTTATATTCGAAGATATCACTTATTTAACATGTTAGATTCAGGTGGCGTCTAATCTTCTTTTTTTATGATTCGTAGTAAATATGAAATAATTTTCGTAGCACATGATTTTTTTCTTTAAAATTTATGATAAGTTAATGTAGAATGAATATCGTCTTTATTTTTATGTTTCAACCAGTTGATTTTAATTATACAAATGGTGTTACGTTTTAGAAGGATTCCGGGGATTTTTTTTCCTGCACTTTCTTTGATCAAAGAGTTAAGAACGTTTTCATCACCAGATTCTAGTAAGGTTCATTTTTTAAAATGCTTTACAACTGTATGATGTAGTACGTACATCTACTAGCGGCAAATGTTGCGTTTACCATTGGGAATAGAAGTTTCATTTAAGCATGGAAAATTATAAATCATAAAATTTATAAAACGTGATCATAAATAGTCACAAATAATCATAAATAATAAATTTATAAAATCTGTTTCTACAACCTATTGTTCATCTGTCAAAAACTTCACATTCTTCAATAAGTATCTTTTTTTTTTTTTTTTTTTTGCCACTGGATAAATTGATATTTCGTAGTCTCAAAAGTGGAAATCATATGGTTAACTGTAAAAAAATGATAAGGAACGTAAAAAATATATTCCAAAAATTTCCGGAACTAATATGATAGAATTTTTTATCTTCAGGGGGAAAAATGGTAATTTTCATTATACGTCATGAAAACTGTTCAACTACTCTAGAATACAACTTCTCTATTCATTTAAAATTCACGTCAGGAAGAATGAAGTTAACTGACGTCTTTCACCATTGATTATGAATTTGGAAAAATCATTTTATTCTAAAAATTTACCAAATGGAAATTAAGAGGGATTCATTTCTTGCAAAAATGAGTGTAAACCCTGAAAAAACACTTTCATCAATGTTACACAAATTTTGTGGTTCATTAAATATGTAGATTAATTTGGAAGATATCAAACGATTCTTACCTTAGATTATATAAATGCTTGTTTGTTTTTTAAAATGTGTTAATTATTGTATAAATTTTCGTTAATTAATGGAATCAAACAATTAATCAATTGAAAAATACATTCCAATTCGCGTATTTTTTAAAAGAATCTATTTTGGCTCAATTCTCTTTTACCAGGTACATGCATATAACACCTCCATGGCACTTCCTCCAGAAACTTAAATATACGTACTTTAAACATTTTAAAGTTCGCTTTTTCTCTGAATTTTTAAACACCTGGTACTTCATTATGAGCTATTTAAAAAAGAGACATGCATGATTTTTTTTTTTTTTTTTTTTTTTGTTCTGCTGAAATTTCGGACTTGAATGAAATACTTTTATTGAAAAACATCATGCGCAAATGATCATGACTACTCTAAGAATAACATTTTCTTACTTTTATTACAATAAGAAATTACCTATAATTTAAATGTTACATTAATATTTCCAGACGTTTCATTAATTTATAAGTAGCATATTCATGACATTTTATTACTTTAGCATTTAAAAATATATTATCTTGTGTTCATAATCTTCGAAAAATATGTTTATAAACATGAGAAATGAAATAAAAACTAAAATCGTTTAAGCAGAATGAAAGCAATCAGTTTGAGTGACTCTTGCGAAAACAATATTATCGGTAACTTAAAAGATTTGTTTTAGCTATTAGTGATGTGATAACTAAATTAAAGTGATTTAAAACTTGGTTGTGCTAGAGTTTTATCTTGCTAATTAAAATATTTTCTTTCAATTATTGACAGCTTAGATTGGCTACCGTTTCAAAGTAAAATGAATGTGTTTAATTAAATGAAACTTATGCATATTATCTTCACTTTACGTTAGAAAAGTTTTGTGTAGTTTGAAATTATTAATACTAAAAAAATTAAATTTGACAAGATAAATTTTTCTTAATCTTATCTTTGAATACAGAAATATATATATATATAAAAATATATAAATAAATATATATATATATATACATTACTTAATAGAGACAAATGCTATTTTAACGATAAATTTTTCTTATGTTTATATTGAGAATAAAATTTATTTTTTATAATTATAATTATAATTATTAATTTAAGTTTTCTAAGATTGCACAAAAAACAAAAAGAATAAAAAAAGGCAGAAATATTTTTATCGTTTAATATTTGTTTGCTACATAAAATTAATTGTAATTTAAAAATATGTTATTAGTTAATATAAATTATACAAATAAGGTATACTTCATGTTGAAATAATAAGTTAGTAACCAATAAAACCAACTAACAAACGTCTACGAAAATCTGTGGCAGTAAAATAAACTTGTTTTGAAAAATGCATCTCAAATTATAAAACACTTGCATTTTTAAAGTTTCTATATATAAAGACGCTTTACAGGAACGTAAATAAGTCAGAAGAAGTTTGTTGTCATAACATTTTATCCAAGAATAAGAAACATTGATTATTTTTACTTTGTGTTTGTTTTAAGTTATTGATAAGTCTGATGTCGTCATGCACTAAAACATTTCAATAGATTTCAACATAAACGACTAAGTTAAATGTTTTCTATCAAATAAAGATCTCAAAAAAGGGGAAGGTATAAAAGTTTTTATGGAGTTTTTAAATTAGTCAGAGTATAGAAAAACATTATAAAGTTTACCATCGAATTCCTTTCAGAAAATATTACTGGACTTTTTCCGATTTTTTAAAGTTTGCAGACACACAACCATTCAATAAGTAAGTCATAGAACAGTTTAAAAGAGAATAGAAATAATTTTGTTGAGAGTTTTATTGAGTTTAAAAAGTGTATTTAGCGAAAAAGATATCAAAGTATTTAGGATTAAAAGGAAAAATCATTTCATTTTTATTTATTTTGAAATTGAAAATAAAATTGCTTTTGTTAGATGAGGTATTAGTAAGATTGAATTTTTTTTTCATTTGGCTACTTTCTTAATTAGTAAACTTTCAAGTAAGTGTATTATTCGCCCTCAGAGGGTTCCGTACAAAAAATATATGAATTATTAACTGTATAACTGTACTAGTCGGAATTAGCAATCCCAAACTTTGTTCCATCTCATACATGTTAATATTTCAAAATTCGTTGCACAGTGCTAAAATTAAATGGCAGTCTATTTCCATCATCAGGATTCTGAAGTTATTTAACATTGTACATTAGTTCTTGAAGGTGGAGCAGTGCGGATATGGGGTAAAATGCAGAACAAGACGGCCCCCTGTTGAGCAATAAACACCAAAACATAATAGACAATAATATATATCAAGGTATGCCTGAAACTGAAGTTTGATGAAAATTCGTACATTAATTCTTTAGATATAGTTATCGAGGTAATCGGGATAAATTCAGCATAACAACGAAAGCTGTTGCGCGATTGGCTTTTAACTGTAAAAAGAACTAGACTATATCAAGTATTCACTAAATCTGAAGTTTTAAGTAAATCCGTGAATTAATTCTGGAGACAGAAGTTCACTAAAGATTATCCCAATTATGAATTTTAATAGTATCAACTGTATGCGTTCTACAGTGTTGGTTAGATGTTCCAAATAAAGAGTAACTCAAACAGTTTTTAACAAGCACATATTTGAGTACGGCATTGTAATTCACTCGATTGATTAGATTGAATGTTTAAAAGCATACAGTACCGGAAACTTCTTTCTTTGAAGCTTTACAAAAAATCACGTTTGCATTCCGCCGCTACTTAATGATTTTTAAAAAAAAATGATACATAGTTTAGAAGAGGCTATGGCCTTCGCTTTTAAGCTTGTTAACCAATGTGTGAAAAGAAATGGACTGTAAGTTTCATGTTTGATGTATAACGAAAGGTGCACTTATTGAACAATTAAGCCCGTTTGTTTTCAATTCGATGAATGATTTGTTTGTATATGGTTGATATTATTGATCATTGAAAGTTGAATATTTTTTCTTGTCATCTTGCATCTCAGTTTCTGCTTTTCGTTGTAAAATGTTCATTAAAAATGTGACGATGGTTAAAGTTACCCATTCTTCAATGTATTTAATGTAAAACAAAAAGGGAGTCATTTTTGTTTCACGATGCTTTGAAACTATGTGGTTAATGAATTGAGCTGCTCTAATATTGTCTTTTTTCCTAAGAATATACTTGTTTACTCATTCTTAAACTTTAATTTTGTTTCTCTTCTTCCATTACAAAGTATTTGTTAAAATGTTACAATAAAATACTACATGCTTTTGTGTATCGTATCATAGGTACACAAGAGATTTCATTTATTGTTTCGTGTTGCTCTGAAACTACAAAGTTCAGGTTAACAAGGCAAATAGATCTGTCCCAACAGAGGTTTAATGTCAAGATCGCTATTTACTAATCTACGGTAATCATTGAAACTAAACAAATAAACACTATGCTAAGCATCTCCCAGTGCTATCTTATAATTGGATAATGCATTTATAGGGGATAATTTGTTTACTTGTATAATTGCTATAGGTATTTTAAGCTATTTATCATTAAACATGTTTAAAAGCTTAACTTGTAAAATGTACTAGAGATTATTCCACTTTAAATCTTTATCTTGAAATTTTACGTCGACATCACTCTTGAATAATTTTAGGTATTGTTTCTAAGCGTCATGATTCAATATTTTATAATTTTACAAAAGAAAAAGAACCATTAAAAAAGAATTAAAAACTAAATTAAAAGATTTTGAAAAATAAACCCTCTTGTAATGTTTAGGAGAAGATTTTTTCATGTGTTTAATATTAAACTTTAGAAATTAATTGGAGTTCTTTATGAATAAAATAGTTTATTTAAGTATGAAAATTTCTTCTATTTAATTAAAAAATAATAATCTTTCTTTTTTATTTGAAGATCTACTTCTCATTTTTAAATAATAATATAGATATATATATAAGTTATTATTTATTGATTGAAGTGTGGGAAAAATTGCATTCTAATTTGGATATATTTCGTAAAAAAGGTACATATCGCACGTTTGAAAAAAAAATTATGTGACTTTATCTTCAATTGGATGTAGGAATTGTTGTAAATAGTCTAAATTAAATAATAATTGAAATTGGGACATTCTTTTATAGATTCTCTGTATATAAATGAATTTTCACTGCACTGATGACAGATTGAGAGAATGGTGCAAGATTTATTCGTGTACTTTAAGTAAATGAAAGAAATGCTCTTGGTCGAAAGAAGAAAATATTGTAAATTCATAGAAAACTATTACAAAACTAACTAAATTTAATAATTAAAACTTTTATCTAAACTATTTTTTATTGTGTTGAGAATGTTTTGTAAATGTGTTATAAAAAGAAAAAGTGTTATACACTAATGTGCAAAATGTGTTATACACTGTTAAAACTAAAGGTTGCATATGGCACTCCTAGGGGTGAAACTCATGTCCCGTCAGTGACTCCCCTAAAGGAACCAGAATTGCGCCACTAGGGGAGCCCTAAGGAACCTCATGACACCACATGGCACCCCAAGGCACCCCCATGCCACCCTATGAGGTGCTATAAGGTGCCCTAGGGCACTTCTAGGGGTGCAATGCTGGCTCCCTTAGGGGTATCGCTGAAGGGACATGCGTTTCACCCCTAGGAGTGCCATATGCAACCTTTAGTTTTAACAGTGTATGTCTCTTTTATGTCATTCGATAACTCGTATCAATTAACCCATTTGGTGAAGATTAATTGTATATACCAATGTCTCGACTGAGTTCGTTGGCCAGCTTTATCCGTCATTTTGTTTACAAATGGCAACCATTTGACAATTTAAAAAATATAAAAATTTAAAAAATGGTGCAAATATATTAAAAACTGGAAAATATTTTTTAGAAAGATTTATTAGAAAGAAACATTTAAAAATTCCACCTTAATACTAGGATTTCGAAGAATATTTTGTTTTTTCTTTATCTTAAAAAATGGCTGAGATATAGAATTGTAAATTTTTAAGGTGGTTTACATTTTGAAACAATCTTATTTTCGTCATGGTGTAACTTTTGTATTTATAAGCTGATTTGGATGAGATTAATTGTAAGTATAGTATATGTCAATGGCACGACAGAGTTAGTTGGACAGCTTCTTTCGCTATCTTGTTTCAAAATGGCGGATATTTACACTTTGCATTGCCGCGCAATGCTTAAATATTATTAATCTACGTTAGAAAAATTATAGCCATGCTGGGTGATATTTGGCGAAATATCGCTAAATTGGACGACCAAAAAATGTAACCCTAAATGATGCCAACTTGGCTCTAGCTTACAAATTTCAAGGAATTCTCATTCAAATTCAGTATTGACGAATATTCCCTTATCAGGTTCGTCACATTTTAGCTTCTTAAAATTTCAGTAAATTTATCTTCTAGCAAAACTTGCAAAATTTTTAAACCAAAATATATTAATCCTCCAGGCACTGGCCAAAAAGGATTTTTTTTTTGTTCATGGCAGAAAATAGAATACTTTTAAGCCTTAGTTATCTGGGATTTAATTTTATCACTATTATAGTTAGTTTTTTATGTTTTCCGTAGATTACTGTTCATTTAAACGAATAAAAATGATATACAGCATGTTTCTAAATTCATGGTCCAAACTTTAAGGGCTGATAGTACACATCAAGACAAACAATATTTAAATAGGAAACCAAGGGTCCCAAAGTCTTCCGAAGGAGATAGGCGCCATTAAAGTTTAGGGTCCAAAAATTCAAATGATTATGAAAAACAGAAAAATTGGTCGATTCGTTTGCGGTTTTCACTAAAATTATTCTTTATGTCAGTTCTTTATGTCAGTCTTGAAAATAAATTGTAAAGATAAATTTCAAAAAATGACGATAGAGGGCGCTTTAGACTTTAGAGTAACGAATAACTATTTTTTACCGTTATTTTTTGCATCTAATTAAAGGTTTCGTAAGCTTAGACTTAAACTAAAATTTTGAGCCCAAAATCTGAATAGTTGGAAGCAGTTAAGTAGCACAAACTTAACTGTGTTCAGAGGGTTTTAAATTCAAATGATTATGAAAAACGGAAAAATTGGTCGATTGAATTGCGGTTTTCACTAAAACTATTCTTTATGTCGGTATTTTATTGAAAATGAATTATAAAGATAAATTTCAAAAAATGCCGATAGAGGGCGCTTTAGACTTTGGAGTAACGTACAATTATATTTTACCGTTATTTTTCGCATCTCATAAAATATTTTTAGAAGCTTAGACATAAACTTAAATTTCGAGATGAAAATCTGAATCGTTGGGAGTGGTTAAATAGCGCAAACTGAACTGTGTTCAATGGGGGTGGGAGGTTTAAATTTCAAATGATTATAAAAAACGGAAAAATTGTTCGATTCGTTTGCCGTTTTCGCTAAAACTATTCTTTATGTCAATATTTCCTTGAAAATAAATTTTAAAGATTAATTTTAAAAAATACCGTTAGAGGGCGCCTTAAACTTTGGAGTAACCAACAACTATTTTTAACCTTTATTTTTTGTACCTAATTAAATGCTTGTAAAAGTTCAAACTTAAATTTTGAGCTCAAAATCTGCATCGTTTTGAGTAATTAAGTGCGGAAATTTGAAATGTGTTCGAGTGGTGGAGAGGGTAACATTTTAACTCCTGAACACTGTTCAGTTTCCGCTTCTTAACCCCTCCATCGATTTAGAATTTGAGATTTAATCAAAATTTAAATCTAAGCATTTGCAAGCATTTAATTAGATACAAAAAATAACGCTTAAAAATAGTTGTTGGTTACTCTAAAGTTTAAGGCGCCCTCTATCGGTATTTTTTGAAATTAATCTTTAAAAATTATTTTCAAGGAAATATTGACATAAAGAATAGTTTTAGCAAAAACGGCAAACGAATCGAACAATTTTTCCGTTTTTTATAATCATTTGAAATTTGAACCTCCCCACCCCCATTGAACACAGTTCAGTTTGCGCTACTTAACCACTCCCAACGATTCAGATTTTCATCTCGAAATTTAAGTTTATGTCTAAGCTTCTAAAAAAATTTTATGAGATGCGAAAAATAATGGTAAAATATAGTTGTACATTACGCCAAAGTCTAAAACGCGACTCTATCGGCATTTTTTGAAATTTATCTTTATAATTTATTTTCAATAAAATACCGACATAAAGAATAGTTTTAGTGAAAACCGCAAATCAATCGACCAATTTTTCCGTTTTTTATAATCATTTGAATTTAAAACCCTCTGAACACAGTTAAGTTTGTGCTATTAACTGCTTCCAACTATTCAGATTTTGAGCTCAAAATTTAATTTTAAGTCTAAGCTTACGAAACCTTTAATGAGATGCAAAAAATAACGGTAAAAAATAGTTGTTCGTTACTCTAAAGTTTAAAGCGCCCTCTATCGTCATTTTTTGAAATTTATCTTTATAATTTATTTTCAAGACAATACTGACATAAAGAATAATTTTAGTGAAAACCGCAGCGAATCGACCAAACTTTCTGTTTTTCATAATCATTTGAATTTTTGGACCCTAAACTTTAATGGCGCCTATCTCCTTCGGAAGACTTTGGGACTCTTGGTTTCCTATTTAAATATTGTTTGTCTTGATGTGTACTATCACCCCTTAAAGTTTGGACCATGAATTTAGAAACACCCTGTATAATCAAAAGTATGTGTTTTTTATTTAACTTAATAAATGTAATTAAAGGAAATTGATTCATTACATTGAAAATATTCTATTTCATATGATGTCTAAAATCTACGCATTTATAATTGCCTTTCGATTAATTAGAGACTGGTTCATTAAAGCATTTCGATTAACTTAATTTTATTTATTGTAGTCAATGATAAAAATATTTATTTATAAACAAATGATTAATAGATTTTTAAAGCTTCAAATTTATTCCGAATTAGCCTATGTTACGAGTTAATGTATTATAAAACGTGAATTAATTAATTTCTTGTGTAAAAAGAAATACCTAAATTAAACTTAATTAAATCGTTTATTTTCAAAAGAGAAATGATGAAAATTACCTCGAGTTTCATTATTTACAAAATGTTACTTCCAATATCTACTCATGTGTGAAACCTAATAATGCTGAAGTTCTTAATAAATGGCCCCGCTTAAAAACCCATTTGGGCCATTTTAAAAGATAAAATAAAAGTATGGGAATAATAATAAAGTTATTTGTGAATTTTTCAGTTAATTAGCTGAAAAATAAAATTCAACAGGATTTCTGATATATATATTTAATTTATGTGTACGTAAAATTGCACAGCTTATTATTAACAAAACATGTAATTTTTTGTTTAATTTTTCCCTACGTTAATAATCTTTTATTTATAATTTAAAATTCTAGAATTGCTAGTTATATCTGTTTACAAATTAAACAACCGTATACTTTTTATGTTTTCTGCACTCTATTACAAAAGATTAGAAGATGGATATTTTAAAATATTTCAGTCTTAAAATGTACATCTTAAATAACTGAAAAATTGTTCATTATTATTATTTACATTCTGCAGTGAACCTTTTTATAACATTTTAAAAATATACTGACAAAAGAAATATCCCTATGCATTTTTTTTTTCAGGCGTTTATTTTTCGTTAATAAACGCTTTCTTTTTAATATATTTTATGTTTACAAATCGTTTTTTTATAAATGTTTATGCTACATTTGCGTTACATGCATAATTAGTCACAATCGTGTTGTCACACGCAATACCCTTACTTCGCCAAATTTTTTAAATATTAAAAATATTTTTTTTTTATTTTTTTTTATTTTGTTCGGTGGGAAATAAGTTGTACATTTGTTTATTTTTCTATAGATAATATTTTATTTTTCAGTGCGAATGACTGCTTTCGATATTTTATTTTTTCTATTTTTTTCCTCATTCATTTACTCTCGGTAATTCCATAGTTAATTAAATAAGAGAGGATGCTGTGAGCAATGAAGCATAGGAGTTAAAGAAAGTCTTTGCTGCATCAGAAGAAATAAACCATTGAAATAAAAAGAAATGAAAACAAAGAGACGGAGAAAGAATAAAAGTCTTGTTAAACATGATTTTAGTTTATGTTTATATTTTTTTAGAGTGTAATAGCTGTTTATTTTTCACATTTGTATCTTTAATCATTGTAATAATTATATTTTACATTCTATACTTGATTTGCGCCTGTAAACATTTAAAAATTAATAACCTTGATTGCAATACTAAAGTTATTGAAAGAATGAAATTGCACGTGTCTTGTGAGGTATATAGTAATTTGGAATCGAAATTTCTATTACACAATAGAAAGCCAATCAGTAGATTAGAAATTCATATGAGTTGTCAAAAATCGTTTCTAAATTGTTCCCAAAAGTACCCATAGGGTAGCCTTATCCAATAACAAGGTGTTAATTTCGAATTTATCAGACTAGAACAGTACAAGAGGAGCTGGAGCGTTAAAAACTTTTTAGGAAGAACGGAGCGATCGTCCTATTGAGATTGTAACAGAAGAAACAAAGCAGAGTATATTAGAAATTTTCTAAAGATAAAGAAATATTTTTACGGAATTGAAGAAAATTTGGAAGAACTAATGTTGTATTGTTGTAAAAAATTTGTAAATCCAAAAAAAATTTTTTTTTTTTGAGGAACTTTATTGTTACCATAATTAACCTTACAGTACTCATTGTGTTCTACAGTGCAATTTAATTGAGAGAATGAATCCAAATTTTATTAGAAGATTAAACATGACAGGGGACGAAAGATTTCGCGAAAAAAATAGTTTAAAAAGGCAATGCTATGGGAATATATGGCGCTGTGTAATAATAAAAGGAATTTTTAAAAATGCAAAATCAATACCGAAATAAAATTATTCTTTATTTAGCCCATTTAACGATTTTAATATTTATTCTGCATTTCTGAAAACTCTTTTGTGTAATAGACCACCCCACATATTCCCTTAGCGGTGGCTTTTGGCGCTAATTTTTTTTTTTTCGCGAAAACCTAGGTCTCCCGTTTTGTTTAATCCTCTAACAAAATTCCGCGCACTCTCTCAATTAAATTGAGATACAGAACATTCTGAGTACTTTCAGTTTAGTTATATCCACTTTGTAATTTAAATATCGAATATCGTGAACCTACCCCTATTCTACCTATATTCCTTACCCCTATTCTTAAAACGTATTTACTTTTTCTGGCCAATGAGAGCAATCTAAAATCGCAACTGCGGCTTTCTCTTTCAGAAAATAGATAGCCTTGAAAAATAGAGGTAATTTTTAACAATATTTTTAACAGCATAGTTTTCGAAGTTTTTCAAGATTGAGAAATATTTTTACAGCGTTGCAGAGAACTTGTAAAAAATATAAGAAAAATGTGTCTGCATATACTATTTCTAGATTCTGATTTTTTTTTTTTACAGTGTAAAGTCTGAAAGATTGTCTTATATCTACTTAAACTTGCATACATTCATATAGATAGTTTTCTTTTCTTTCTTTTTTATTTACTATTGTAATGTCGTCACCAGGATTAGATATGAACGGATAAATATGCTGATATATTTCAAGGTATATATCTGATGTTCTTTTTCAAAGTTCATGATTTTTGATATTTTCGATATTTTTATGATATGTTTGATATATATATATATTTAAAATTACATTGTGCATATATGCGACATTTATAGTTAAAATTTAAGTGGTAAATGGCGTGCTTATGCATTATAAAAATAAGGAAATTTTACGCTGGCAGTGACTTTTTAACCTAAAAGATACAAAATTCTAAGCAGAAACTTTTAACCTAGAACCAATAATTATGTGGGGCATTATTTAATTTAAACAGACGTTCATAGATAAATTCTCTAATTTATGTAACCAGTTTTTAAAGATTCATTTAAAATAAAACACATTTCTTTAGTGTTTTGTTTATTTTAAAGGGAAAAAATAGTATACAAGTTTCCATTTATGTTGATATTTATCAATAAAAAAGTATAACTTTATATTTAAAATTAGTGTTATTTTATAGTTAAGCTACTTTATAATTAAGTTCATATATTTTTTAACAATATTATGTTCTTTACTTTATTTATTTTATATTTATTAGATTATATTTGTTTCATAAAATGCAAAATGTTCTAGTTACTGATTTATGTATTTAGTCTTTTTGAGTAAAAAAAGCAGATCTTTTCTTTTGGTGAGTTAATCTTCGATTTCATTATGTAACTAACACAAAAACACAGAAGAATTCATGTAGAATATTTTTTTACTAAGCCATCATTCTAAGTGGAAAATAGTTGATGTCTAATTTATATTCTTAAGTTAGTTTTTATTTATGATATTAATTACATATATCACTGACTTCTCTATTTTAACGCTTTCGGGTCTGACGTACTATTAATAGTACATGTCTTTTTATGGAATATTACTTTGTCTATTTCTCTTGTTACTCATGAAGTAATGACATCATATGTCTAGGCATTTTCTATTATGATTTTATTTGTACTTTGACATTTTTAAATAATAGTAATAAAAAGTCTTAAATAAAATAATTTTCTCTTTCGAAAAAATGAAAAACAATACTGTATACAATACACAAATGTTAAAGTTAATCAAAATAATTAAAGCTAAAAAATACTGAAAATTGTATCAAAAATGAGCAGGTTTACTAAATATTTTTTTACTGTACATGTGTGAACTCATATTTCACTCAAATTTCATTTGCATATTGTGTCATGTAAGTGTATAGAGTAATGTTTTCGAGTCTCAGAAACATAGCTTGAAAATTCTGAAAGTGATAGTCGATAAAATGAGCTCAAAATCCGTTATTTCCGAAATGTTTTATTTAGGATAGACCGTTTTAAATCTCTAACTCATATTGAACAATAACAATTATTTTAAATTTTCACTGATTTGTGTGATTTTTTTTTATTTCATCTTTATTTTGTAAGATAGTTATGGAAAGTTGAACACGTTCTGAAAATATTTTTCTAGTAGTTACACTATGAAACATTTTTGTTGCAATTTTTTTTCTTTGATAAATATTTTAGCATACGTATTTAAGTACCAACTTTTGCGTGAATGTGTTATTTTCTATGTAAAATATATTTTTAGATGAAAAAAAAATATGTGTATAATGAGCATGTGCCTGTTTATTTTGAAACTTAAAAGATAAAATACTGCAGATAAAAAATTGCAGATAATGTTATTAAAAAAATATTACCATATAATAAAGAAAATGTATTAATTTTTAGAATAATTTTCTTTCACTTTGATAACAGTTCGGATTAGGATCGAAATATATCGGTTTTGAGTGCGTTGTGTTTTGGGTTAACAAATATTAATTTGTGAATTTGGCTAAAAATTTAATTAACTTCAAATAGAATTTTCTTTTTCGGTATGAATATTACCCGTTGCACTCTGATCTGTCGTGGAAAGAACAGTTTTAATATTATATGGATTATGAAAGGGAAATAAATATGTAAAAATGCATATCAAAACTGAAAATGCACTTCATCAATTATTGCTAATAACAGTACAGTGTACAAAGCATCAAAATTTGTTTGAATTTGCAATAAATCTCTGCTAAAATTACATCGTAGTTTTTCGGTCGTAAGATGCACTGTAAAAAAAAGTAAAGTTATTAAAGTTTTTTAGTAAATTGAAATTCCTAGAATTTGCTTGAGTAACGGCAAAAAAAAAAAAAATAAAATAAAATAAAATAAATAATCATGTAACAGATACACGTTTGCACTAGAAAAAAAATCTATAAAGTTTCTTTGAAATTTTTAGGAAACGGAAATGCTTAGATCTTTTTTACGTAGATTCAACCACGGTTACATATAAAGTCTTATTAATATTATTATAATTTTAATAGATTCTTTTTGTAAAACTACAGATTTCTGTAACTTTATAAAAATTAGTTTTGTAGATTTACATCACTTATACAGTAATAGATTTATACAACGATAGATTTTTTTACAGTATATGTAGAAATTTTTGAATGCTGTAACAAGTATTTTAGTTGCGGTTTTTCTTTTATTTTAAAAAACCTAAACAAAAAACTAATTAAAAATGTAATAAAGCAAATGTATCTGCTATGTTTTCTCACGCATGAGATAGTTTATGCTAATTATTAAAAGAATTTTTGTCATTCATTTGTTTAATCTTTTCTTAAATACCGTTGCATTCGTAACAATTCTTAAAATAGCTGCAGTTTCATTAATATCGATTTAATTTAAATATTTTGGCACAAATATCTAGAAGTTAAAAATGACTATCTAGTGTAAATTTTATGTTTATATAATGTTCAATGAAAATATTTGCGTTAGATTTTAAATTGAAATCTCTCACTTAAAACAAACACTCTTTGACAAAAATAATCCCCAAAATCCGACACAAATAAAATAAATCCATTATAACAATGCTTAACACAACAAAATTTACTGACATATTCCAATGACACTTTATCGATTAAACGACATTCAATTAAAAATGTTTTAAGGCAAGCGAGAACTGTCATTTTAATTTTGTTTTCGGATTATGTGAGGTAGATATTTATTTGCTAGCTTATCAATATTTCCACGGTTATCAAGCGTCTTTCTCTTTTCTTCGTTAAAAACTAAAGACAAGAACCAAAAATTCCTGAAAAACTAAATAAGTTAAAAGGAAAATATTTTGTTAAAAATTTATTTTTGAAATATTTTTATTGTATCAGCCATTTCAAAAACTACAAAATACACAGATGACGAAAATTTCAGGAATAAATAAATGTCATACAAAAAATTCTAACCTTGTAAGATATCATTTGCGATTTTTATATCTCTTTCACGTTAAGATTTTTAGGTCGGTTATAAGAATTTATTTTATAAGAGCCTGAAACCTGGGCTTCTTAAGTTACAGTATACACTGCCCATATAGAGAACATAACAGGAGATAATTTTTAATTGAAAGCTGTATTTATATTTAATGTGCTATTTTAGACTGTCCATTAACAATGCCAAAAAGAAATTTTATAGAAAATATATTAATTACTGGGGAAGGGGTATAAGTATGACAAAGTTAAGGTTCCACTATCTTTCCTAGCCACAGTAAATGGATTTATAAATTGATATTTGGATGAGAACTCCGCCTATGCCTTACCTGATCAGATGGATATTTTTAATTTCTTGTTTTAAATTAAAAGGAGCAAACAATGGGCTTATCGAAATAAAGTTAATCTATCGCTAATCAGGGTGAAATGACGAATAATTCATGGGATTTTAACTTCAGAAAAATTCTATTAAAAAACTCCAATAAAGCATCCAAAGTGTTATAAAATATTTAAGTTTTAAAAAGGATAAGAAATTTCAATATATTTTTTGATTGTCCATCAGGTGCTTAAACATTTAACTCTGTCTGAACTGAAATCTGTCAACGAAAAGTCAGATTATTATTTTCTGTTGAAAATAAAAGAAAATTTAATTAATTAAAATATGTGTTTCATCAGAATACGATAGGAATTGTATTTAATGAAAAAATATTTATTTCATATGTCACTTAATAAGAAGTTATGGAAAATATTTTTAAAGGGATAATTGTCACCCCAATTATTGAAAAAAAGAAGAAACCATACAAAAAGATTATCATTTGAAATTATAAAATATTAAATATTATTATTTTCATATTAAATATTATTATTTTCATATTAAATATTATTATTGTGAAATAATTTCTCCATTTTTACATACAAATTTATTGAAATAAAGCAATGATGCGAGATATTTCAGGAGATATGAAGTTATAACAAAGAGGGATTGATGAAGACAATCTATTTTTTTATTTAAAATTTGTAAAATATTGTTTAACTGTAAATTTCGACAGGTATCCACTCTTTATTATTTTTGATAAACATTATTCATAGTTAATAATCGTTGTAATTAATATTACATTTTCATCAAAAGTTTATCGATCCTGTATATTCCTTTTTTAAAATCATATTAAATTCTTCTTCTTAACATTCTTTGAATATCTTATCTGTAGACTCATTTATAATGTGCCTTGTAGCTGCAACATTCAAACTCGAGATATTATGTGTAATATTTGCCATAGCTGTTTCCATGTCTTTAATTTCCCATCTTTTCTAATCCGATATTCACTGGTATTTTTGACGCATGTTTTGCTTGAAGTACTTCTGATACCTTTGATCGAAAACAATAATTCATTAGTGACAAAGAATAATTTATAAACAGAACATAAATATTTAAAAGAACCTTGTGGTGTAAAATGACGAACTGAGGATTATTTGTCATTTTTCTCTGTTGCAAACTCTTTCAGTTTCCCATTTTGAGTTGCAAGTATTATGTTTAATCTTCCGAATCTGTGTTTATTGCTTCGCATACGCATATTTACTGTATCACGGAAATCCGAAGTTTTACTTAAAGAAATGCAAGAATCATTGTATCCTCCTTACTTTATCCGAAGTTACAGGAAAATCATCACAAAAAATAAAGTCTCAATTACAAGCTTCGAATTCTTTTACAGTGGAGGGTGGGTAATCGTAGAATATTTATACACATAGATGCTATGTCAAATGAATATGTGGTGATGTTTTCAAGATGTGATGATATTTCCAAGTTAGGGTACCGTCGCGTCGACAATAAAATTGCACTTTGTAACAAATTATAGGATATTGCTGTGAACATCCTCCCTCCCTCCCACACACACAAACTTCCGTTGGTGCTTCATATGATTGGTTGTTTTATTATTTGAACAATCTAATCCATCATACAAACCAGAAAAAATTACACTAAAATTTGATAACAAAATGTGACGCTGCTACCCAGACAACATCTTCTAAAATACAGTTTCATCGTACGTAATGACCGAATTCTATTCCAAAATACTATGGTTGGATGTCCAAATTTCTAAAATGATCAATTTTTCTTAAGTGCAATAAAGTTCTGAAATAGTAAAATAATATCTGGTAAACATTATTTTTATTTCCTATAACTTCAATACTAAGCGAAAAACCATTACAACTAAAAAACAAAAATATAAATATTTTACTATTTTTTGTCAATATTTATTGCGTTATGTTTGAAATTCAACAAGCAAAAACTTTCATATACTCAAAGAAGCAGATAATATTCCATATTACAAAAACTTGCATTTACATACAGCTTGTTGATTTTGTGTATGAAGAATAAAAACATTCTTATATCCCGAGGAAATATAATTTCTGTCAGAACGCTGTTTTTTTACTTTCGTTAAAATGCAGTGCTTGTATCTGCCAATTACTCGTGAATTTGTCATCGCTTTATTCCGAAATTATATTTTACCTATAACTCAATCTAGAAACTCAACTGAAAATGGTATTTTATACTAAAATGCATGGACTTTTTTTTCAAATGTTGGAAATTTAGTCAGATAATCCGCTTTTCTTGTTTATTTTCTACACTGTAAAACATTTGGGTAACGTTACTCCATAAAATTAGTGGCAGCCAAGCTTCCACAAGTTTTATGGTGGCATAATCGATGTAACCAGTTTAACCGGTTTAACATTACACTAATATGTAATGTTAAACTAGTAACACATGTTTAAACTACACCATTATATAGTTAAGTGAAAAAAAACAACTCCATAAAATCGGAGGCAGGAAAGCTGCCTGCAATTTTATGGCGTAACGTTACACAAATGTTTTACTATGTAGTTAAGTTTTATGATATATCCTTTTATTAAATTTTCTTGTATATTTTTTTACTGAAATTTAGATATTGAACTTAGTGATCATGAGGATAAAATAACCTTTTTAAACAACACTACATATCAAATTGATCAAAAGTTAAAAAGAATATCAAACCTTTATTATGAGCCGACGTGTTTCCCAGATAATGGACAGATAATGGCAGATAATGTACTTTTGATTGGAAAATAATTGCTAAAAACTGTTATTGATATCAAATCAAATAATTCTTTTATCGTGAGCTTTAAACTCTGAGTTTTTGTACATTAAACATTGATCCTTTTCCTATAATAACATAAAAAATTATCTCCAATTTCTCACAAGCATACACAGGGGAAATGCTTAATTTTGCTATCAGTTTTATAAGTAACAATCGAAGTAAATTCTCTGTACTTTGGAGAATCCAGAAGAGAAATAAAATATATGTAAGAAGATGAGTCATACGGAATTAAAATTTCTATTTTTACAAAGTTCTATTTGAATTGCTTTCTCTGATCATTGATCTGGAATTTAGGAATCCGAATTTAACAAACTTCGTGCATTAGAATTGACCTAATTTTTTTTTTATCGTGCAACGTAATTCTGATGATATTATGTAAATAAAATATTTGTGACCACTTCCAGTGCCAATACATAATATGTGAAGAAAATATTTATCACCACTTACCTTCAAGAGACAAATAAATTTGTCCAATAAAAATAAAGAAATGTCATCAGGCAAATGTCATTGATAGATTCAGGGATGAGCTGATTGTTCTTAAATTTAAATGTTGCACGATTCAAAATTTCCTTTAGTTGCTCGCAGGGAATAAATGTTTGCGGGTTCGATCCACAGGAGAACTTCGATCGAATCTTTTTTCTTGCGATGAAGTCGTATTTAAAATTTTCTAGCTGGATACTTATTTTTTAAAACAAATTGATAAAAAATAATATTTTATTTAGTTTATTTCTTTTAAAAGCATACTTATTTGAATCAGTTGCAAATCAATTGTTTTTTTTTTCTATTTTTAAGTGCATTATAATAAAAGTATGCCTTTATTTATAACTCATTTCAAATTTTTTATTGATTTTGTATTAATACTTTGATATTCCATTTAAAAACTTTTAAATTATAAATTTTTTGCAGCATTGAAATAAAAAAAGATTGTTTAAATAAATACTTTAAGTTGAATTAAATTACGTTTTCATACTGGTGCATCTTTATGCATTTTATCATGATTTAAATTCTGTACTAAAGTAAGTTTAAAACTTTTCATAGTAAATTCCTGATTTGCTTATTATTATTATTTTATTCGGAGCTATCGTGTTTAGTTAAAGCTTAAGTAAGAGATAAGGATATACTACTGTCAAACCTCGTTAACATGAACGCGCTTAACGTGAAATATTCTTAACATGAACAAAATTTTGATTCCCTTTGAGCAGCGGCGTGCGAAGACGTCAGAATTTGGCACTCAAACTCCCAACTTTTTCTTGTAACAGGCCAAAAATGTGCCCCTCCCCCCCTAAATTTCGTGTTTATGACAAAGTAGTTAACCTTCCAGTTCCTGTGAGTTATTTGAAGAATTACTTTCGAAATAAGAATATTCGTGATTGGCAGGATCGATGGTCCTTTAGCGATAAAGGTAGGGATACCTACATGGTATTCTGATGTTAGTTTAAATGATGTTACATCCTGATGTTAGTTTAAATTATATCTGTTATTCACAAGTGGCTGCATATTTTGTTTCTGCACATGGTGCGTTCCCTACTCTGCTCTACAAACGGGGAAGGCGAAATAATGATAAGTGTATTTGTGGAAAACGCTGTGACGTCGCGCACTATTTATTTGATAGTTGTGTTGTTTCAGCAGACAAGTTTAACCTAATTAGAAATAGAACCATAGAGTGGAATATCAGAAATGTTATATTTTTTCACATTTTAATTATAAGAAACTTTGTGCTATTTATAATGATCTGAATGCACACTTTACATTCATTCGTTACAAATTCTGATGTTGTAACTTGGTTTTATCGACAAGACTGTGAACTTTAAATCTTTGGACATGCTCCTGTTGTGTGACATAGTATATAAATTTGACCCTCAGCTAAAACTGTATTGAACTTTTCTGACTTTTACTTTATTTTATTTTATTATTTTTTAAGGCTTGGTGTTTATATTAGTTTTATTATATTTTTAGTTTCTGTTTTGTTTTGGAGCATGTATGATTTGTTCTTACATCTCACTTTATTTTGTATGTGTTTTGTTAAGTTTGTTAATTATTTTTTCTTTGTTCCGTCAGTCAGACGTTTGTCAAATTGTCAACAAGTGTTTTTTCATTTTTATCATTTTGTGTATTTTAGTGCCATGAGATATTATTGCTGTATGTGTTATTTATGTTATGGAATGGCCCGTTGTTTGTAATTTGGCTGGTTGGTAGTGGAATATTTCCTCCGGGGATTAAACACCTATGCCAAGTTTTTAGTGGGTGCCCCGGGTGGGTGATCCCCCTAAATTTCGGCGCGCGGGGCAACCGCCCCTTCGCCTCTCCTTTCGCACACTACTGCCCTTGAGGTTCATTGTTAAAGAGGTTCGCCTGTATCTATTTTTTATAAATAATTATTCTCAATTCTATCCTAAAGTTTCTGTGTCTTCTGACAATGAACAGCAATAATTTAATTTCTGAGCAATTGTATACGTTTAAATATGAGATTTTTTTAATTATTGCATTTTTTTTATTTGCAAATATGTTTTATTCTTAACGTTTAAATTATTTTTCTGATGAATTTTCATAGTCAGTTACACCGTTTAAGCAAGAAGAGTTTGTAGTATTATAAACTTCATTGTTTGATGTTGGAACTCTAATATATTTGTAACCACAAAGAATATGTGGCAACTCATCACTTGTACTTATTTAACGGGGGAATGCCCTAAAATATATTCAATATTTTATGTTAAACTTCAAAAAATATTAACATACTGCATTGTCATCGAACACTCATATGTTTACATAATTTATGTAATTCTACCTAATCAGGAAGGAGCTGAAAATTCGATTACTAAATTTCATCTTTATTAGATTAAATTAAATTAAATTAAATAATTTAAAAATTAAAGAAAACTCCCAGTGCTTTCTTTTTTAAAATATAAATTTTGACTTAAACATCTGAAAATATTTATAAATAATAATTTACATCGATAGCAATAAATAAATGTATCTTTCAGCACGTGTAATTGAAAATAAAAGAAAATAATATAAAATTGCCATTTTCCTCTTTTTGTTTCTATTCAAGGAAAATATGAGTTTTCCTGATTATCGAAAAATCGATCTCCTCTTTTGCGATTGTTTTATATTCGGATGGAAGATTCGTGGTGACTTAGTTGCAGGTTTTATTACGTGTATTTTTTGTTATTTGCCTGATCGGTTATTTGTTGGTTTTGTTTTTGAAGCGCATCTGAAACAAAAATTATTATGATTTTTAACTAGAAAGATAAATATCTTCTGAGTAATAAGTTTAAATAAAGTAAGGAGTTTTTCATAGTCGATATGCAAGTGTTATTATTCAAGTGTTATTTTAATTTAATGATACATTTCTATACAAGAAATAATAATAATAAAAATTTCAAATAAAAACGAGCAGTTGATGAAAATAAGTATAGGTATTTAACAGAATCAATATTTGTACATTATCATTGATAGACAAAATAACAACTTAATAAAAAAGTTTTTTTCCGTTTCAATGACACATTTTGTCATGTTCGCGCGAAGAAGATTACAATACAGTTTGAAACTACAACATACTTATTTGTAATTCACAATACACATAGTAATAACGTAATACACATGATATTTCTAAATATTAAAAACATTGTTTTGAAAAAATATATATATGCAACATCACGGACTTGTAAGTCGAATGTAAAGAATTCTTAGTTTTGTATGTGCAAATACATGAATAGTATGGATAATCTTTTTGACATGTCATGCAAAAACGAAACATATAAATCGTAACACACAAAAATAATAATAATGTATTTTAATTCTTTAAAATATAATATCAGTTAGTAAAACGGAAAATATATGAAAATGGGTGCTTTTTTCTTAAAACACCACTCATTAGTACCAGTTTAATATTTTTGAAGCAACGAATGTATCATGGAATTTCAGGAAGTCATTTTCCATGCATCACGATTTAAAATTATTTTAGAAAAAAATTAAGTGTTATTTTTACATTAATCCTTTCATAGGTAAAAATTCATTTTATATTTTTCATGTTTATTTATTTATTCTTTCTAAACGCTGTCCAGACCCCTATCTACGGGGCGATAACCCAGGCTTATGGATTTGAATTTCTGGAAACGGGGCTAAACCGCCTCATGCTGCTAAGCGGTGTTCTGAACGAAAGACACTTATGCCATCTCAATGGCAGCTCTGTTTAACTTTCCATATAATAATTGTTGATGCCCTGACAGCGAAATCGGTTGATATAATATCTATATTATAAAGGCCAAACGTATCTGTCCGTAACGCATACGACATTTTGCGAATGGCAACACTTTCAAATTTTAAATGAAAATTGGGTATTGCAATTTTTGCTACTACAAATTTTTAAACTTCTGAATATTGCGCATTTTCAATTTTTACACTATCGCGTAGGAAAAAAATTTACTTTTAAATGAAATTTGTTTGAAAGCTGTATCTTAAATTGTTTTTGAAATATTAGTTTTTTTTTGTACTTTTAAATACAGCTTTTCTCATGTTGGCAACAGGAGTATTACATTTCTATTAAAAGCAAATGAAAAAAATAATTACTGTATCTTTATGTTGCCATTTCCTCATTAAAAGGGGAAAAACTGAAGTTTAAATATCTTCTGTATATATATTTACAAAATTTGATTTACACGTAGAAAAATATCAACATAAAATATCTATACTATTATTTTAACACAATCTAACTGATTGGTAAAGTTATCATACGAATTGAATCTTTCCAACTGAGCGAAAAATTGCCCAGGCCGCGAATGGAACCCGGACACTTCTTACCAGGCCAATGCTTTACCTGTTAATCTATTTTCAATTTTTCGCTCAGTTGGAAATATTCAATTCGTATGATAACTTTACCAATCAGTTAGATTGTGTTAAAATAATAGTATATCTATGTATCCATCGTTCTATGGAGTTCCATTACCTGCGGCTTATTCTGCCGAGCTGTCTAAATGACAGACCAGATGTTATGGCCAATAAGGTTATCTGAGCGAAAAATCCCAGCCGGTTATCGTCCGGTTAGCTTAACAGGTAAAGCATTGGCCTTGCATCTGTAAATTTTATTCTTCATTTAATTTTCTAAATCTTGATACTTCTCTTGTACCTGTGACTTACTATAAGCCAAACATTGAAAAAAACTGATTCGCAGCTTTAAAACAAGTCGCTTAAACCTTTTTTTTTTTAAAAAAAAAAGTCATTAAAACAAACTTAAAAAGTACAGGAAAAAATATTGAAACCCTTGTGATTAAATACATGTTTTTTTTTATTTTCTGAAATCCGCATCTTTTGATAGGGAAAGTTCAAGTAATTTTGAGTAAAGTGCTATGCAGGAAATTTGCTGGAATACTCTTGAGATTTCACTAAATTGCAGTGTACATAGCGGATTTTCATACCATTTATACTTCAAATTTCTAATATATCTGTGCTTTATATAAAAATAGGGAAAGAAAAATTACTTGAAGCAATTTTCTATCCATTATATTTGATTCGCTTCTTAATTTTCTCATGAGTTTCTATAACTAGAGTAAAAAGACTCTTTAATATTGTCTCACTTAAATACTTTTAAATATTTAAATTAACGACAGTTTATACGGTTTACCTTAATTTCTTATCATACATAAGAATAATATATCCATAAATCGATGACGATTGCTCATTTGTTCATGTCCTAATACTAGTTTTTATTGATGCGAAAAAGAATACTGTTCATGCTTAAGAAAATTATGGTACAGTTTATTTTTCTAAGTGCTCTTTCATATTATCCGAAGAAGTATGTTGCAACTGCAAGTTACATTCGGTGGAATGAAATGCATATATATATATATTTCTTTCAGCCGGAAGAATAATAGTTACGTTTAAGAAAAAAATCTAGATAAAAAAGAATATTGTATGTACACCAGCATTTGTTACATAAAAATGATCATCTAAAAGTAAAATATAAGATTAAATTTTTTTCTAAAATAATTTAAAAAGAAGATCAATACAGCCTATGCAAAGCAGTATAAAACTTTATACAATAAAATAAACCGTCAAATATATCCTTTAAAAGTAAAATTATCGTTTCATTTTTTTATTGGGGGGGGGGCACAAAAATTAAATTTACTTCCTTAAAGAACTTCTCGATATGATAGCATACAATTTCAATTTGAAGAGGAAATAATTATTTTTTAGAACACTTTATTTCTCTTTTATATTGCGTTAAAAGTTGCGTTTAATCAATGTCATAATTCTTCGATCTTTTCAGAATTTTTAACATTAAATTTAACAAGTCAAAACCTCTCGAATTCAACGAATGAAAATATTCAAAAGAGCTGATTGATTGAATTTATACATTTAAAAAAAATTAAAAGTAAATACGAGTGATAATCCATCTTGTATTAAGTCTTAAAACATGTACTATTTTTTACTAAAATTTAATTTCATTTTTTTTTAATTAAGCAAAAATTAATTTTTATCTAACTTACATGTGTACATAATTTACTGTACATAATCAATAATATGCAATTTAGATAAACAATTAAGAATTAAGATTTTGACCATTGGTATTATATAATGAATGATTAATAAATCTTGCGCCACTGAGGCACAATCATAATTTGTTTTTATGCAAAATCTGAAACTAATGTCGTTGTCACAGTTGCAAAACATTCACACTTTTCATATTTATATTTAATATTTCAAAAATATTTGAGGTACTACATATTATTAAAATTATAGTCCCAAACTTGATGTTTTACAGTTAGAATATTGCATGTTAACATTCGAACTTTCATTTGAGATTATAATCTGAGTATCGGCGGTAATAAAAAATGTATGTCTATTTAGAACATTCTGAGATATGCGTCTTAATTTTAGTGTCAGATGAATTATTAAAAGAAATTCTGTTCAAAAATTTAAAATAATAATAATTGTAATAATAATATGGCATCCGTATTGATATAGTAATGTTTACACCTTCCTTTCTTTGTGCAACATTAGAAATAAGCCGACTGCCAACAATGTTAAAAAATTTCATAAAGTTATTTCAAAGTAAAAATTAAAATATAAAAATGGAATTATTAAAAAAAGTAGTGAGTGCGGGCACATCTGAAAATGAACTGCTTTCATTAAAAAACATATAATAATAATAATTATCAAAAACGGTTCAGTAGAACTTTCATGACCACTCTACATGAAAACGTACTTATCTGAACTAAATGGCCAATTATCAATAGTCACTTGCGATTTTAGATGTTTTTTAATATATAAATAAACACTTGAAAAAATGTCCTGAAACTTTAGGTGCGTAAACAGAAAAGAAGACAACATATATTTCTGCAAAGTTTTCTTCTTTCTCGGAACACCATAGCTGTAAATAAATTAAAGAAAAAGAGAATATCTTTACAATTATCTTGTTTCAACTAATGTTGCAAAAGTATTGAAATTGTAGCATATATTTAGGATGATTTTTGTTATAAACTGTGTCCCAATTTATAAGGACATTTAAGGAAAAATTAGTTTCATTTTATAAAAAGAGTTACAAATCTCACCAAGTCTTTTGATTATAATTTGCACAGTTCCTTATGCAGAATAATATTATTTTTATAAATTATGACAAACAATAATGTACACAGAACTCTGCAATCATAATTTTAAAATAATAAAAATTGAAAGGGAAATAAGCAGGTTCACTAAATTTTCCGAATGCGCGAATTCAATCAACATACAATGTACATAATATATTATCTAAATGTATAGGTTAAATGCATATTGTACCCTTAAATGCATATTGTATCATTTTCGATACCAAAAGTGTTCCAGATTTATTGGGGATTTTATTCACATATTCCGTATTCTCACCATATATTTAAAAGAGCAATTTTCACTTTACTTAATGACAGACCATTCGTAATTATATAAAGAGAAATTTACTATTTAGATTTTTCTGGTATGAATTCTGATTCTTTGAATTGCGCTTTTTTGTCCTTTTTCGCGTTCTATCCTATGCATTTAAGGGTTAAAGAAAATCTTGAAAACATAAATTGAAAATTCTAAAATGATCGTCGGTAGAGTAACGTGGAAGTCCATTGTTCCAAAAGGAAACAAAAAGGTGACTGGCAAATATATAGTATATGTTACACACAATATCCAAATTTAGTTTATGTTACACATTATTTCATGTACACAATATTTCACTTACTATTGTATTTGTATTCAACATGGAAATAAAAAAAAGAATTTGATTTCCTTATTCTTTTTTTATAATCTTTTAAAAAATACACTTTGTATCTCTATTTCTTCTTTGTCTTATTATAAATAAAAGCCGATAAATTTCGAATTTATCACAAAACATTTTCGTTATGCGACCTGTCTCATAATTCGCTGATACGAGTTCTTTGAATGGGGTTTTGCTAATGGTAGAAGTCTGATCAATGAAGAGGAAAGCAGAAGAATGCCTTAAAAAAAGAATATAAAAACACAGAAAGGAAGTGAATTGAGAAGTCGGATAATTTCGTCACGAACAGAAAAACGCGCAGTGATTGAAACATTTCCATTCATACAGTTCAATTAAGAACCATAGGAAAACAGATTGATTTAAAAAATGTAACATAAAATCACTATCTTAAGAAATAGAAATTATTTTGAAATTTTAAATAAAGCAACCTAAAATTGCTTTCGTAAAAAATACTAATTATTTTGAAAAAAAAGAAAGCAACCTAAGATTATGATAATAAAAAATTCAAATTATTGCCATAAAATTTAGATTGGCAAATCTTTATTGTTTTCTTTTGTGAAGTGTTCGTTAGCTGAACATGTACTATTCGCATTCTAAAATGGATATGTTTGTCAGACGTGTTCGTAAACAGATGTGTTCGTAAATCTCTTATATTTGTGAGTTAATCTTATTCTTTTTTAGTGCGTCAGAAAAAAATATTTTCTTCGGCGATTTTAATATATTCACCATTGTATGAATTTCTTTCCCCAATTTACCTGCAATAAGAATATAAGTAAATAAAATTTATCGTTCTGTTTTTCAGCAATAACAAAAATATTCTTCCGATTTTACGAATGTGGTATTACAAGTGAATTCCAATATCATTTTATTTTATTGACCTGCAATTACCTAATGAATAATTAAAATTGGGTCAATCAGATTTTTTAATAATTTATAAACATATACCTATGTTTCTAATCTTAACGCGTAATTATATTTATAGAGAATCAAATAATTTCTTAAGATGTTTTGAAATCATTACAAATTAAGAGAAAAAGAAAATTTTAAAGATAAAAAAGAAACTTTCAATTTATTTTCCATATATTTTTATAAATAAAATACAATGTTAGTGTTATCTAAACTTAATCTATTTGATTCTTTTAAATTAAATTAGTCGTTCCTATCTTCCTTCATTCCTTTTTGTTTTTATTCTATATTTACAGATAACTCCAAATATTAAGAAATAATATAATTGGAACTGGAATTGACAGATCAATTTGATTTCTGTATTTTTCACTTAATTCATTAATTTGCTATTGATTTGTTTAAAGTGACAAGAAAAGTTTAAAAAGATAAATATTGATTGACTTTTAATCTTTTTAGGGAGCCTGTAATATAATTAGACTACTATTTATTTTTACATTTATGTCTTCTATTCCTATAAATTTATTTATAAGAAATTTCTTTTTTCATTAACAATATATATTTGTATTATAAGAAAAAACTCTGAACTAGTAAAACAAAAACAATAACAAAAGTTTTGTATTGTACGACAATTAATTTTTCGAAACAATTGTTGCTAAGTTTTTGAAAGCTAAGTTCAATATTGTTGAGTCGTCCTTGTTATGATTTTTATACTAGTTATTTATTATTATGGTTTGCGTTTTGTCGTATGTCTTATAGAAAACAAAAAAGTAAAAAAAAAGTATTTATAATATCCGAAAGTATATACATATTAATAGTTATAATAGTACAGTTGAGGTGCATTGAAATAGAATGAAAAATCTATAGCACTGTAAAACATTTGAGTAACGTTGCACCATAAAATGGGTGGCAGCTTTGCTGCCTCCAATTTTATGGAGTATTTTAACCGATATAACCGGTGTAACATTGTAATGTTACTCCTGTAATATATGTTCACAAATCACTCCATAAAATTGGAGGAAGCAAAGCTGCCACCCATTTTATGGTGCAACGTTACACAAATGTTTTACAGTGAGACCAGGAAATGAAGCTGGATACAATGTGCCACTGCGTTTCATCCATCCGGACGGTACCTAGCTGACATTTATTCATTCTTATTTTTTTTGACTACTTTGGTTGCGAACTGCAGCGGTATGTTACAAAAAGATCGATGATCTAATTACAAGACATACATGAGTTCCCGAGTTACCGCACACTTTCATTATGCACTTGCTCGGATGAATGAAACTGCCACTGCAGTTCGCAGCCATGCCTAACAAATAATAGTCAACGGAACACAGAACACACTTTGAACCCATCTCTTTAATTTTTGAATAATACTGTAATAATATGTGATTTCACAATACTTAATAATAAAAGTTGAAGAAAATTTGCAAAAAAAATCTTAATATCCTATTTTATTTTTATTATTATTTTAATTAACTTCTTAAAATCCTTAATACTTTTATAAATATGAATATTTTTAATTCGATTTTTCCCCACATTTATTAGAACATTTACATAAAAAAAATGCATGGATTTTTCGATGTATGGGATTTTTATTTCATATTTTTTTTCTTGTACATATTAAAATTTAAGAAAATTCAACAACCTCTCAATTTAAATTAAAAAATATCTATAAACTTAAATTTATGCACAAAAATTTCCTGTATACTATGGAGAAAAAGTAAATTGAAACTTCTTTTTAAATTAACAAAAAAGCAATAGTGTTTATGAATCAAGCAAGTTACAAAATACGAATGTGGGGGAAAATCCGTTTAAAATGTTCATTTGTATGGGCCATTGTGTAGATCAATTAACAAAATTTATAATACATCGCTATATAATTGTCTTATATGAAAAATTAGGTGTCAAAATATTCACAATTAAACAATCTTTCGGTTAATTTTAATGAAGAAATCAATATTTTGACTAACTTCAAGGTACAGTGTCCCCTTAATTATATCAGACAAGTGCCATATAGATTGCGCAAAATGTAGAGCACTCATGCTTCAAGCCAATGTATCCGGGTTTAAGTCCGGGTATGGATTTTCTTCGCTCCGTTGGAACTTCAACGGAACGCTCAACTGTGCTACTTCAGTCTTGAATATGATTTATCCAGCTAAAATGTACTTCCCTGCTCTTCTTTAAATATAAAATTTATAATAAATCATTAACAATTCTTAATTTTGACTATACAGATCAGGTACTAATCAAGAGATTCGTATATTTTAGGTGTTACCAGAAATTTTGTTAAGTTCTGGTCGGTATATCTTAAAACACACTTTAGACACAAACATTTCTTTAAACAAATTCTGGTATAATGTGATTGTATGGCCCAGAAGCGTAGGAACCCTGTTATATGAAGGATCTTATTATGTTACATCCTATTGTTACAACCCAGTTTTTTTTTTTTTTTTTTTTTTTTTTTTTTTTTTTTTTTTTTTTTTTACAGTGTAGAGGATTATTTTTCACAATCATACCCACATTCCTTGCTTTTAATTGTTCGAATTAAAACGCAATTTCATGCTTTCGTTAGCAAGAGCATATCCCCAACTTAAAATGTTTGCTAAAAAATTTAATAAAAAAAGTGAAAGCATAACGGAAAATAAGTATTTGATATACTCAATTTCAGAACAGGTGATTCTTCTGTGAAGTTTTTCGGATATTTAATAATTATAGACAGGCAAATAGATTAAATTTCAGGAAATGTTTCTACCCTTTTTCAATTTAAATTTCTCGAAAAATATTCAGAGAATTAAACGCATTCCAATCCATTTTACTTTCGAAAAATAAGTTAATCAAAATCATATCAACAGCCAACGTTTTTCAAATTTTTTTCTTGTTCGATTTTAGCGATGCACCGGGATTTAAAGAAACGCTTTAATTGAAGATGTCAAAAGAATGTGACAGATCAATTCGAACTTATCTCTTTCAGTTAATCTTTTTCTTTTTCACGTATAAAAACATTTCATATTTATTTACTTAGAAGGTGTCACAAATAAAAAATAAATTAAAGAGTTGACATGTTTCGGTTCATTAATAAGAACCGTATTCATAACATATAAAATCAGTAGAAAATTAAATGACACTGGATATAAATATAATTTAAAAATCAAAACAAAACATTGCGCCCGCTATGATCGTGAATATAGCCATTGCCAACGCGGCATATAAATAATAAATTTTGACCATATATTAAATTTAAAATGTATAAAATTAAAATTAAAAAGTAGAAAAACTAAATGACTCTGGATATAAAGGTAATTTAAAATCCCCAAAACATAAAATATTGCGCCCTCTATGATCGTGAATAGCCAATGCCATCGCGGTTCCTCCTATTAGACTCATCCTTTAAATATTTATTAAGTAATTCTAACCACAAACTCGGAATGTCATAAGAATAAGAATCATTACAAACTCTATCCCTCCTAGAATATATCTCTATGGATTCACGGATGATTAATTTTCGGAATAAACTGGAAATTTTCTACTGATTTTATATGTTATGAATACGGTTCTTATTAATGAACCGAAACATGTCAACTCTTTAATTTATTTTTTATTTGTGACACCTTCTAAGTAAATAAATATGAAATGTTTTTATACGTGAATGAAAAAAGGTGAAGTGATTTTGTTTTAGTTTTTGAAAAAACGAAAGCTAACAACAGTTTTAACATTTTTCTTTTTCTATTTTTTTGTTTAATTTAATGGAATAAATGGAATCTTTTTGGACGATTCAAATAAATGGATTATATATATATATTTCAATTTATCTGCGATAATCGGATAGGTAATTAAATTGTTTTATTTATTATTTACTAGCTGTCCTGCCCGGCGTTGCCCGGGTTCGACAAAAAACAGCAAGAATTATGAAAAAAGTTTAAAAATCATAATAAAAACCTCGAAAGATTTAAAAAATGCTGCACGAATTTCGTCTAAACTTTGTTGAAAAGAGATGGGCTTGAAAATTGAAACTGGATTATTTTTACTAACGTGGAAAAATCTTACAAAATCGCAAAAAAATAAAAATAACATAAAAATATAAAACAAAATTCAAAAGTTGTGTTTCAAAATTCGAATACACTTTGAAGAAAAGAGATCAGAATTTACTACATTCGGCCAAAAACTGAACATCTAGAAAATCGAAGCGGTCGCGAAGAAACGTAAACATCGCTTTAAAAATGGCAAAATTTTCAAAAATCATGAAACTCAAAATTTATTCTACTTGGATAAATATTTGGAATCTAAATAATTTGATAACATAAAAAGCATTGAAATGCGAAAAAAAACCCTCTAAAAAATCGCAATAAAAACTTTAATCGCACAGGAGAAAATTTATCATATTAGCAAAGAAATTTAAAACCGAATTCCTTTTCCGTATCTGAAAAAATCGCCGTGAACTCAGACAAACAAAAAAAGCATACTGCATTAAAAATTTCTGTAGATCAAAATAGGAGAGCAAAACAATTACCGTAAAGGATAAAAGTTTGAAACCAATCTCTTATTAGTCTAGAAGTTTAAAATCGAATTTGTTTGAAAAATGTAAAAAAAATAAAAATAAAAATAAAATAAAATAAATGACTGAGAAAGCCAAAAATTGCATTGGAAATTGTAATAAAAGTCGTAAAACATTTAAAAATATCAAAGGTAAAAATTCACTGTATAATATAAAATATTGTAATCAAGAAATTAACCATATTAAACAAAAAGTTTGAAATCGAAATCGATTTCCGGATGTAAAAAAAATCGCCACGGAACTTAAAGAATAACTAAAAATCACATAGAAAATTGCTTTAAAAAATAGCTAAGTATTTGGAAGTCAATGCTTAAAAAATTAATATTAAGGCAGGGCCGGCGGGGGGGGGGGGGGGGGAGGGGTTATGATCGGAAATCATTTATAAATAACAAAACGTAGACAAGGAACGCTAAAATCATATTAAGAGATAAAACATTGCATTCGAAACATAACTACATTAAACAAAATGTTTGAAATCAAAATTGGTTTCTGAATGGCACAAATTCGCCAAAGAACTTAAAAAAATGGCTAAAAATCGTATTGAAAACTATATTAAAAATCACTGAATATTTAAAAATCATGTGGCTGCAAAAATTTATTATTCAGTCGAAAATATTGTAATTGGAAATCGTTCATGAATAAGGATTAGTCAACATGGAACACCTAAAATCCCCCAAACTAATTAAAAATTACATTGAATATCGTATTAGAAATTGGCAAAATTCAAAAAGCGTGGAAAACAAATTGTACTATTTATGCTAAAAGTTAGAAACCGAAATTCTTTTACCAATGTCAACAACTGTCGCAGAACTTGAAAAATCCCTATAAAACAGATTAAAAATCAATAAAATTAAAAAATCCGGACAAAATTTACCATAGTAAGATAAACATTTATATTAAATTCCTGCGGAAAAAATTTTCCATAATGAAACAAAACATTGAAATCTGAACTCTTTCATTAGTTAAAAAATATCGACACAAAACTTTAAAAAAATCGCTTAACGTTTTATGAAAATACGCTAAAAATCTGAATCATTGATTACTACATTAAGCTAGAAATTATTCAGAAATTTCTTTTCCAATTGAGAAAAAATCGCCGTGGACGCAAAAACATCTAAAAATTGTATTCAAAAATGCATTACAAATCGTTTTAAATTTTAAAATAGCAGGGAACAACATTTACATTAATAGAATAAAGTAGTGTAATCTGAATTCTTTCTTAAATACGAATAAAAAAATAATTGGCGCAAAGCGTGAGAAATAATGAAAAGATTGCTAAAAATTGCATTGAAATATCACTAAATTTCAAAATTCGTAAATGAAGGATAAATGTTTAAAATTAATTTCCTTTTCCAAATTTCAAAAAATTGCCGTGAGATTCAAAAAACCAATACAAAATCATTGAAAAATTCATTAAAAATAGCTAAATGTAAATACATCCCGTGAAAAAAAATTATTCTAGTCATGTAAAACATAGCAATCATTTCTTTTTACATGAATTACAAAAAAATCCACACAGAACACAAAATATATCAAAAATCACATTGAAAAGCGACAAAATTAAAAAAAGGTAAATGGTGAGATTTACTATATTAGGCTAAAAGTTTGAAACTAAAATAATTTGTTAAATGTTAAGTCACCGCTATGGTGGGGGTCGAAAAAAAATGGTACTAAATCTTATTAAAAAGTTCATTAAAAAACGCATTGAAAAATGCACTAAATATCGCAAGTTATTTTTAAAATCGCAGTAATCGGAATTTCATCAAACGGATAAAACATTCTAATCGGAAATCTGTACTATATGATTATCCGGTTGACCAAGAAACTATCTAGGTCAAACCATAAGATTAAATGACAATAATGGCGGATCGTAAATTCCATATTCACTTGACATTAAACATGTTACATATGTTTGTTACGTCATCAAGTGGTTTTTACTTCTTATTTTTATATGTATTTTATTAATGTTTTTCTAAATTATCTCTCTTTCATTATTTAACATAAAAATTACATAAATTTGCATATTTTGGCTTGTTTCACGATTAATGTAATTTGGCGAAATTGTCGACAGGATAATCAAGTAGTAAATGTAAATCTTTTATAGATAATAAAAAATCGACACGGAACACAAAAAATTTTGAAAAATCGTGTTTAAAATCTCTAAAATTATATTAGATTAAAAGTTTGAAATCAATTTTTACTTCAGAATATCAAAAAATCACAATAAAACTTGAAAAATCTCTAAAAATTACATTGAAAAGTGGATTAAAAATCCCTAATATTAAAAAATCACAGGGGTCAAAATTTAATCTAATAGGGTAAAACGTTGTAATTGGAAATATCTCATGAATGACACAAATTCGACATCAAACGCAAAAAATCTCGAAAAATCGCATTAAAAATCGCTGAAACTCATAAATCTTAGCAGCTAAAATTTAATACATTAGCCTGAAAGTTTTCAGAAAAATTCCTTTTACTAATGTCGAATAATAGTGGCAAAATTCGAAAAAACATTAAAAATTACATTAAATAATTCACTAAAAATCCAAACATCGTTGCGCGAAATCAAAATAAATTATATTGAAAAGAGAACAAAATTCACTAAATAAGGTCGAAAGAATGAAACCGCTTTCTTTTTGTGTGGAAAAATCGCCTCGAAACCCACTAAAAGTCGCATATGAATTAAATTTTAAAAAACTTAAAAATCGGCCTTCAAGGTGTAAAACTTCATACATAACTTCGTGCAGCGGTCTCTCCAGAGCATCGTCAGTACTTTAAAAAATGTAACATGCGTTATAAACTACCTTAAAGTCCAAAACAGATCTCCATATTACATTTCCTAATTTTGTTCGCGCCCCTCCTCTCACGCACCCTGATTTGTGTCACACCATTCTTTTTTTAAATTTGTTATCACGTATTATAAACCATTTTAAATTTTAAAACAAAGCACATTTTTATATTTCCAAATTTTAACAAAACCACGTTCTGTTACTTCAATTTTCCACCACCAGATAGCGCACTCTATTCTCCAAAAACTTTATCAAAACGATACTCTGTTAAACAACCTATCAGGTGATATATTACTCGAGGGGGTAGCAGTCTTAAGCAAGAATTAAGGATATTTTATGAAATTGCTATTCGAAAATAGTGGTACCTAAATTTTTGACATTGTAAGTAGATTTCGCAAAAAAAAAAAAAAAAAAAAAAAAAAAAAAAAAAATACTAATTAATGCATTCTCAACAGTTCAAGATTTTGATAGAACAATATAAAAAAAATTATGCTAAACGCAGAAAATCTTGAAAAAGCGTTGAAAATCGCATTGAAAATCGCAAGAAAAATCGTTAAAATCTAAAATTCGCAACAAACACAAAATTTACGGCATTAGGCTAAAAGTTTGAAATGATTTTCATTTAATCAATCTTAAAAAATAGCCTCAAAATGAGAAAAAACACTAAAAATCGCATTAAAAATTCGTTAAAAATTCAAAATCTCTGTACAAATTCCGAATAAACTTTGCTGAAAAGAGAAAAAAAATTGCTATATTGGGTTAAAAGAATGAAACCATATTTCTTTCACTAATGGGATAAAACTGCAAAAAGAACGCTAAAAATCGCCTAAAAAATTATTTTAAAAAATCTAATCAAAAAATTGAAAATCGGGCTTCGAGGTGCAAAACTACATGTATAAAAGTACCTTCCCTCCACATTTTGTAACTCTACGTAAAGCAGACTCTCCAGAACAGCGCTGACACACACACAAACTTGTCTCTTTATTATTATAGATTTAAAAAAATTGTGTTCTATTAGTTCCAATTTCCACCACCAGGAAGAGCACTCTATTCTTCAAAAACTTCATCAAAACCATACTCTATTAAATAACCTACCAGGTGATATATAACTCGATGGGGTAACGGTCTTAAGCAAGAATTTAAGATAGTTTATGAAATTGCTATTCGAAAATAGTGGTACATAAATTTTTGACATTTTAGGTAGATTTCACAAAAAAATACTACTTATTGAATTCTCAACAGCTCAACTTTTTGATAGAACAACTATGAAAAAATAGATGCTAAACGCAAAAATCTTTAAAAAACGTTAGAAATCGCATTAAAAATCGTTAAAATTTAAAAATCGTAACAAACACAAAATTTAGGGCATTAGGCTAAAAGTTTAAAACGATTTTCTTTTTGAAATGAAAAAAACTTCTTTAAACACCATTTTATTATGCAAAATCGGAACCAATTTTGCATTTCAAAATTTGTTCCGATTTTGCATCTCTTAAGAATGAACTCAATTACTTAAAATCTGTTGCTGTAAAACGTGGATTCAATCCTTCTATCATTAATACTGCTGTGAGCAAATTCAATAGACCCCCTAACAATTCCACTCTTTCTAATATTGATAAAAGTAAACCTGATAATTTCGTCGTCCTCCCTTTTTATCCTCCTTTATGTTTTAAATTAGCTAAAGTTTTAAGACGTTTCAATTTTAATGTTATCTTTAAACCAGTCAATAAATTAAAATTTCCTTCCATGAAATGTTCTGTCCCTGACCTCCAAAAATGGGGTATTTATAATATTCCTTGTAATGGCTGTGATTTATCGTATATTGGTCAAACTAAAAGAAATCTCGAAAAACGCCTAAAAGAACACTCTCGGTATGTCATTAATCAAGAAATTTCTAAATCTTCTGTTGCTAAACACTCTTGGGATTCCGGCCATAGTTTCAATTTTCAAACTGCTAAAATTATTTTTAATGCCAATAGTTCCTCTGAGTTAGACTTTCTTGAAAATTTAGCTATTTATATTAATCGTGATATTATTGTTAATGATAAATCTGATTCTAAAACCCTCTCCGTTGCCTGGAAGAATCTTTTCAGCACTGCTTCATAATTAAGTTTATTATTTAATTATTATTATTTTTTTATATATATTATGTATACTATTTTTCAGGTATATTCATGTGTGTTTATAATTGTAAACTATTTTTTATTTTTATGTATTTTTATTTTATTTTATTTTATTTATTTATTTATTTATTTTTATTTTTATTTTTTATTTTTTTTTATTTTTTTTATTATTTTTTTTATTTATTTTTTTTTATTTTTTTTTATTTTATTTTATTTATTTATTTATTTATTTATTTATTTTCTTATTATTATTATTACTAATTTATATATTTTTTGCGTACATTTTATTTCATTTTAATCTCTCCTTTTAGTTAATTTTTTAATTTACCCCGCTTTTTTCCCATTTCCCTTCCCCCTTCTTCCTTTCCTCTCCTTCATTGTCTATCTAGTTTTGTTTATGCTCTTCCGTGATTGGCTGTTGCCTTCTTCTTTCCTATTGGCTGTTCCTTCTGCTTGCTCCCTCTCCCTCCCGCATTCCCCTTCAGTCGTGCCGCTACATTCATTGTGGACGCACATCTTTTTTGCGCCTGACGAAGAAAGACTAAGTTCTTTCGAAAGGCCTTGCGCAGTTAACTTATTTTATGGTGTTTAAAGAAGTTTTTTTCATTTCAATTGTGTATAACACCAGTTTCAATTTTATACATTGATTTTCTTTTTATCAATCTCAAAAAATAGCCGCAAAATGAGAAAAAACACTAAAAATCGCATTAAAAATTCGTTAAAAATTCAAAAATCGCTGTACGAATTCCGAATAAACTTTGTTGAAAAAAGAAAAGAAATTGCTATTTTGGGTTAAAAGAATGAAACCGTATTCCTTTCACTAATGGGTTAAAACCGCAAAAATAACACTAAAAATCGCCTAAAAAATTATTTAAAAAAATCTTAACAAAAAATCGAAAATCGGGCTTCGAGGTGCAAAACTACATGTAAAAAAGTACCTTCCCTCCAAATTTTGTAACTCTACGTGCAGCAGTCTCTTCAGAACAGCGCTCACAGACAAATATCCTTCTCTCTTTATTATTATAAGGTACCCTGGAGTAATAACGCCAGGCTGGGTAATAACGCCAAGTGCTAATATTTTGCATAATAATGAAATAATCTGGTAAATGACACCCATGTGCTCTGCGCACAAGGGTTTTGAGTCATATAAATCGCAAAAAACAGCTTCAAGTTAATTTGTTTCGTTTTTAGGTCTTATTGTTTTTACTATCAACTAAAATTAACGCTTGATCTAAAATTTGCGAGATACGTTTAGTGATGTGAAGACTATTTTTTTTATCTGGAAATACTTCGTTAATTGCATAATTTTGTAGTACATTTCATGGTCTTTCAAAATGTTGTTGAAGATTTTGGATGTCTTCTCGAGATAATTTGTAATTTAAAATGTACAGCGCAATAACTATAACGGGGTAATAATGCCAATCCTTGGCATTAATATCCCGGTTGATTCCCTACAGTGGCCGAGCTACATCCTAAATACTGATTCAAATAAACACAGATAAAACTGTGCAATGTTTCTAATAATTCTATTTAAGCGGTCCTTTTTAAGCAAAAAGAAGCTCACGGTCTGGTATTCTTTTGCCTCATCCCCCCCCCCACACACACACCACAACTTTATTTTTCTTGCATTTTCAATATCTTAGAATGCAATTTGTCAATTTCTAAGTTTGTAGAGTGTGTATTTTTAGAATTGGGAAATCTACATGAAATTATTCCATCTTATTTCATAGTTTTGTTTACGTGGCGTTATTACCCATATAGGTGGGTAATAACGCCGAATAGCATTGGTCAAGAAATCACGCCATTACATTTTATGAATACATATCTGTTAAATTATTTTTTTATATAGATAGTCAATGAGTTGCTGTATCAAATCATGTATTTGTTTGAAAAATACAAACTAAAACTGAGCCGTGAAAATTGGTAGAACCTTAACGTGGCGTTATTACCCCAGGGTACCTTAGATTGTAAGAAGAGAGATGGAATTTTGTGAATATAATTAAATGACCATTCTAATACGAAAATATTTTCTGTTTATTTATTTGATTTATTATATTGTGGTGTAACAGAAATTTATGATCTTGGAATGAAAGATGTTAAATTGCATTTTAAATTAGTGAATAAACAATTTATTATAATTAAATATTTATAATGATCTGTCATGTAACTGTATGGTACAAGAGAAGTACTTAATACGTACTATAAAGAAAACTTCTTTTGAATTGATTACTGCAATAAATTGAAGATAATTAAAAATATTACAATGTGAAATAAAACTTCGAAGTAATAGAAAATGATTTTTTTTTTTTTTTTTTTTTTTTTTTTTTTTAAGTTCGCATGTGGTATAGAAATTATGTGATGTTGGAACCGCTGATGAGTAAAGTTTATGTGCAATCTTGATTTCTCCTCGAGTTGTTTTGTTTGTCTACGAACTTCGAAATGTTATAATAGCAAAACAATAGTCTCTGAATATTTTATGCATTCGAGCGGGTTCATATAACCAAAAAACTTTTACCTCTTTCAGAACACACGCCATTTAAAAATATTTTATCGTTATTTTATCACTGGTTTTTCGAAAGACATATTTTCATCTATTTTAATCGCAATTGAAGAACTGAATGTTTAACAAATTTCATAGATATTCCAGTGGACTCATATTAACCCTTTCGGGTCTGGTGTACTATTAATAGTACATATGTTTTAATGGAGTATTATTTTGTTTTTAAAAATACATTTGCTATAACTTATATATAGTAAGGTTAGTATATGTTTAAACATTAACAATATGACATAATTTATGTTTAGGCATTTAGTAATAATAGTAATTATTATTATTTGCTTCATTCTCTTTCCGATTCTTTTATTTTAAACATTTATTTCCCTCTGTAAATTTAAAATAAAAGTTACTTTCCTGGAAGAATAGTGTGTAATATAGCGAAAAAAGTATTAGAAAGTTGTAATATAAGTTAAATCTTATTGTAATAAAATGTTTTTTAAAGATCTCCAAAAAATCTTCCTTAGCCTGTTGCCATATGGATATAAATTTAATAGTACGCAAAACAATAACAGTCATTATCTTTCAAACAATAAAAAACTTGTTCTATATGGATAGCCAGTGTTAATGTTATTAAGGTAACAGTAATTTTTTCTAAAAATTGAAAAAAATGAGACCAGAAGGGGTTAAGCCTTGTTAGGAGTGCAATTAAAAATAATACATGTAATTCCACAAATGTAAAGTTGTAATATAAGTTAAATCTTATTGTAATAAAATGTTTTTTAAAGATCTCCAAAAAATCTTCCTTAGCCTGTTGCCATATGGATATAAATTTAATAGTACGCAAAACAACAACAGTCATTATCTTTCAAACAATAAAAAACTTGTTCTATATGGATAGCCAGTGTTAATGTTATTAACGTAACAGTAATTTTTTCTAAAAATTGAAAAAAATGAGACCAGAAAGGGTTAAGCCTCGTTAGGAGTGCAATTAAAAATAATACATGTAATTCCACAAATATAAAGTTGTAATATAAGTTAAATCTTATTGTAATAAAATGTTTTTTAAAGATCTCCAAAAAATCTTCCTTAGCCTGTTGCCATATGGATATAAATTTAATAGTACGCAAAACAACAACAGTCATTATCTTTCAAACAATAAAAAACTTGTTCTATATGGATAGCCAGTGTTAATGTTATTAACGTAACAGTAATTTTTTCTAAAAATTGAAAAAAATGAGACCAGAAAGGGTTAAGCCTTGTTAGGAGTGCAATTAAAAATAATACATGTAATTCCACAAATATAAAGTTGTAATATAAGTTAAATCTTATTGTAATAAAATGTTTTTTAAAGATCTCCAAAAAATCTTCCTTAGCCTGTTGCCATATGGATATAAATTTAATAGTACGCAAAACAACAACAGTCATTATCTTTCAAACAATAAAAAACTTGTTCTATATGGATAGCCAGTGTTAATGTTATTAACGTAACAGTAATTTTTTCTAAAAATTGAAAAAAATGAGACCAGAAAGGGTTAAGCCTTGTTAGGAGTGCAATTAAAAATAATACATGTAATTCCACAAATATAAAGTTGTAATATAAGTTAAATCTTATTGTAATAAAATGTTTTTTAAAGATCTCGAAAAAATCTTCCTTAGCCTGTTGCCATATGGATATAAATTTAATAGTACGCAAAACAACAACAGTCATTATCTTTCAAACAATAAAAAACTTGTTCTATATGGATAGCCAGTGTTAATGTTATTAACGTAACAGTAATTTTTTCTAAAAATTGAAAAAAATGAGACCAGAAAGGGTTAAGCCTTGTTAGGAGTGCTATTAAAAATAATACATGTAATTCCACAAATATAAAGTTGTAATATAAGTTAAATCTTATTGTAATAAAATGTTTTTTAAAGATCTCCAAAAAATCTTCCTTAGCCTGTTGCCATATGGATATAAATTTAATAGTACGCAAAACAACAACAGTCATTATCTTTCAAACAATAAAAAACTTGTTCTATATGGATAGCCAGTGTTAATGTTATTAACGTAACAGTAATTTTTTCTAAAAATTGAAAAAAATGAGACCAGAAATGGTTAAGCCTTGTTAGGAGTGCAATTAAAAATAATACATGTAATTCCACAAATATAAAGTTGTAATATAAGTTAAATCTTATTGTAATAAAATGTTTTTTAAAGATCTCCAAAAAATCTTCCTTAGCCTGTTGCCATATGGATATAAATTTAATAGTACGCAAAACAACAACAGTCATTATCTTTCAAACAATAAAAAACTTGTTCTATATGGATAGCCAGTGTTAATGTTATTAACGTAACAGTAATTTTTTCTAAAAATTGAAAAAAATGAGACCAGAAAGGGTTAAGCCTTGTTAGGAGTGCAATTAAAAATAATACATGTAATTCCACAAATGTAAAGTTGTAATATAAGTTAAATCTTATTGTAATAAAATGTTTTTTAAAGATCTCCAAAAATTCTTCCTTAGCCTGTTGCCATATGGATATAAATTTAATAGTACGCAAAACAACAACAGTCATTATCTTTCAAACAATAAAAAACTTGTTCTATATGGATAGCCAGTGTTAATGTTATTAACGTAACAGTAATTTTTTCTAAAAATTGAAAAAAATGAGACCAGAAAGGGTTAAGCCTTGTTAGGAGTGCAATTAAAAATAATACATGTAATTCCACAAATATAAAGTTGTAATATAAGTTAAATCTTATTGTAATAAAATGTTTTTTAAAGATCTCCAAAAAATCTTCCTTAGCCTGTTGCCATATGGATATAAATTTAATAGTACGCAAAACAACAACAGTCATTATCTTTCAAACAATAAAAAACTTGTTCTATATGGATAGCCAGTGTTAATGTTATTAACGTAACAGTAATTTTTTCTAAAAATTGAAAAAAATGAGACCAGAAAGGGTTAAGCCTTGTTAGGAGTGCAATTAAAAATAATACATGTAATTCCACAAATATAAAGTTGTAATATAAGTTAAATCTTATTGTAATAAAATGTTTTTTAAAGATCTCCAAAAAATCTTCCTTAGCCTGTTGCCATATGGATATAAATTTAATAGTACGCAAAACAACAACAGTCATTATCTTTCAAACAATAAAAAACTTGTTCTATATGGATAGCCAGTGTTAATGTTATTAACGTAACAGTATTTTTTTCTAAAAATTGAAAAAAATGAGACCAGAAAGGGTTAAGCCTTGTTAGGAGTGCAATTAAAAATAATACATGTAATTCCACAAATATAAAGTTGTAATATAAGTTAAATCTTATTGTAATAAAATGTTTTTTAAAGATCTCCAAAAAATCTTCCTTAGCCTGTTGCCATATGGATATAAATTTAATAGTACGCAAAACAACAACAGTCATTATCTTTCAAACAATAAAAAACTTGTTCTATATGGATAGCCAGTGTTAATGTTATTAACGTAACAGTAATTTTTTCTAAAAATTGAAAAAAATGAGACCAGAAAGGGTTAAGCCTTGTTAGGAGTGCAATTAAAAATAATACATGTAATTCCACAAATATAAAGTTGTAATATAAGTTAAATCTTATTGTAATAAAATGTTTTTTAAAGATCTCCAAAAAATCTTCCTTAGCCTGTTGCCATATGGATATAAATTTAATAGTACGCAAAACAACAACAGTCATTATCTTTCAAACAATAAAAAACTTGTTCTATATGGATAGCCAGTGTTAATGTTATTAACGTAACAGTAATTTTTTCTAAAAATTGAAAAAAAATGAGACCAGAAAGGGTTAAGCCTTGTTAGGAGTGCAATTAAAAATAATACATGTAATTCCACAAATATAAAGTTGTAATATAAGTTAAATCTTATTGTAATAAAATGTTTTTTAAAGATCTCCAAAAAATCTTCCTTAGCCTGTTGCCATATGGATATAAATTTAATAGTACGCAAAACAACAACAGTCATTATCTTTCAAACAATAAAAAACTTGTTCTATATGGATAGCCAGTGTTAATGTTATTAACGTAACAGTAATTTTTTCTAAAAATTGAAAAAAATGAGACCAGAAAGGGTTAAGCCTTGTTAGGAGTGCAATTAAAAATAATACATGTAATTCCACAAATGTAAAGTTGTAATATAAGTTAAATCTTATTGTAATAAAATGTTTTTTAAAGATCTCCAAAAAATCTTCCTTAGCCTGTTGCCATATGGATATAAATTTAATAGTACGCAAAACAACAACAGTCATTATCTTTCAAACAATAAAAAACTTGTTCTATATGGATAGCCAGTGTTAATGTTATTAACGTAACAGTAATTTTTTCTAAAAATTGAAAAAAATGAGACCAGAAAGGGTTAAGCCTTGTTAGGAGTGCTATTAAAAATAATACATGTAATTCCACAAATATAAAGTTGTAATATAAGTTAAATCTTATTGTAATAAAATGTTTTTTAAAGATCTCCAAAAAATCTTCCTTAGCCTGTTGCCATATGGATATAAATTTAATAGTACGCAAAACAACAACAGTCATTATCTTTCAAACAATAAAAAACTTGTTCTATATGGATAGCCAGTGTTAATGTTATTAACGTAACAGTAATTTTTTCTAAAAATTGAAAAAAATGAGACCAGAAAGGGTTAAGCCTTGTTAGGAGTGCAATTAAAAATAATACATGTAATTCCACAAATATAAAGTTGAAATATAAGTTAAATCTTATTGTAATAAAATGTTTTTTAAAGATCTCCAAAAAATCTTCCTTAGCCTGTTGCCATATGGATATAAATTTAATAGTACGCAAAACAACAACAGTCATTATCTTTCAAACAATAAAAAACTTGTTCTATATGGATAGCCAGTGTTAATGTTATTAACGTAACAGTAATTTTTTCTAAAAATTGAAAAAAATGAGACCAGAAAGGGTTAAGCCTTGTTAGGAGTGCAATTAAAAATAATACATGTAATTCCACAAATGTAAAGTTGTAATATAAGTTAAATCTTATTGTAATAAAATGTTTTTTAAAGATCTCCAAAAATTCTTCCTTAGCCTGTCGCCATATGGATATAAATTTAATAGTACGCAAAACAACAACAGTCATTATCTTTCAAACAATAAAAAACTTGTTCTATATGGATAGCCAGTGTTAATGTTATTAACGTAACAGTAATTTTTTCTAAAAATTGAAAAAAATGAGACCAGAAAGGGTTAAGCCTTGTTAGGAGTGCAATTAAAAATAATACATGTAATTCCACAAATGTAAAGTTGTAATATAAGTTAAATCTTATTGTAATAAAATGTTTTTTAATCTCCAAAAAATCTTCCTTAGCCTGTTGCCATATGGATATAAATTTAAAAGTACGCAAAACAACAACAGTCATTATCTTTCAAACAATAAAAAACTTGTTCTATATGGATAGCCAGTGTTAATGTTATTAACGTAACAGTAATTTTTTCTAAAAATTGAAAAAAATGAGACCAGAAAGGGTTAAGCCTTGTTAGGAGTGCAATTAAAAATAATACATGTAATTCCACAAATATAAAGTTGTAATATAAGTTAAATCTTATTGTAATAAAATGTTTTTTAAAGATCTCCAAAAAATCTTCCTTAGCCTGTTGCCATATGGATATAAATTTAATAGTACGCAAAACAACAACAGTCATTATCTTTCAAACAATAAAAAACTTGTTCTATATGGATAGCCAGTGTTAATGTTATTAACGTAACAGTAATTTTTTCTAAAAATTGAAAAAAATGAGACCAGAAAGGGTTAAGCCTTGTTAGGAGTGCAATTAAAAATAATACATGTAATTCCACAAATGTAAAGTTGTAATATAAGTTAAATCTTATTGTAATAAAATGTTTTTTAAAGATCTCCAAAAAATCTTCCTTAGCCTGTTGCCATATGGATATAAATTTAATAGTACGCAAAACAACAACAGTCATTATCTTTCAAACAATAAAAAACTTGTTCTATATGGATAGCCAGTGTTAATGTTATTAACGTAACAGTAATTTTTTCTAAAAATTGAAAAAAATGAGACCAGAAAGGGTTAAGCCTTGTTAGGAGTGCAATTAAAAATAAGACATGTAATTCCACAATTGTAAAGTTGTAATATAAGTTAAATCTTATTGTAATAAAATGTTTTTTAAAGATCTCCAAAAAATCTTCCTTAGCCTGTTGCCATATGGATATAAATTTAATAGTACGCAAAACAACAACAGTCATTATCTTTCAAACAATAAAAAACTTGTTCTATATGGATAGCCAGTGTTAATGTTATTAACGTAACAGTAATTTTTTCTAAAAATTGAAAAAAATGAGACCAGAAAGGGTTAAGCCTTGTTAGGAGTGCAATTAAAAATAATACATGTAATTCCACAAATGTAAAGTTGTAATATAAGTTAAATCTTATTGTAATAAAATGTTTTTTAAAGATCTCCAAAAAATCTTCCTTAGCCTGTTGCCATATGGATATAAATTTAATAGTACGCAAAACAACAACAGTCATTATCTTTCAAACAATAAAAAACTTGTTCTATATGGATAGCCAGTGTTAATGTTATTAACGTAACAGTAATTTTTTCTAAAAATTGAAAAAAATGAGACCAGAAAGGGTTAAGCCTTGTTAGGAGTGCAATTAAAAATAATACATGTAATTCCACAAATGTAAAGTTGTAATATAAGTTAAATCTTATTGTAATAAAATGTTTTTTAAAGATCTCCAAAAAATCTTCCTTAGCCTGTTGCCATATGGATATAAATTTAATAGTACGCAAAACAACAACAGTCATTATCTTTCAAACAATAAAAAACTTGTTCTATATGGATAGCCAGTGTTAATGTTATTAACGTAACAGTAATTTTTTCTAAAAATTGAAAAAAATGAGACCAGAAAGGGTTAAGCCTTGTTAGGAGTGCAATTAAAAATAATACATGTAATTCCACAAATGTAAAGTTGTAATATAAGTTAAATCTTATTGTAATAAAATGTTTTTTAAAGATCTCCAAAAAATCTTCCTTAGCCTGTTGCCATATGGATATAAATTTAATAGTACGCAAAACAACAACAGTCATTATCTTTCAAACAATAAAAAACTTGTTCTATATGGATAGCCAGTGTTAATGTTATTAACGTAACAGTAATTTTTTCTAAAAATTGAAAAAAATGAGACCAGAAAGGGTTAAGCTTTGTTAGGAGTGCAATTAAAAATAATACATGTAATTCCACAAATATAAAGTTGTAATATAAGTTAAATCTTATTGTAATAAAATGTTTTTTAAAGATCTCCAAAAAATCTTCCTTAGCCTGTTGCCATATGGATATAAATTTAATAGTACGCAAAACAACAACAGTCATTATCTTTCAAACAATAAAAAACTTGTTCTATATGGATAGCCAGTGTTAATGTTATTAACGTAACAGTAATTTTTTCTAAAAATTGAAAAAAATGAGACCAGAAAGGGTTAAGCCTTGTTAGGAGTGCAATTAAAAATAATACATGTAATTCCACAAATGTAAAGTTGCCGAAATTTGTATGTTTACTAATATTTTATCTGTACAGTGTACAAGAAAAGCTGTAAATCTACAAAACCAATTTATGTAAAGCTGCATATATTTGTAACTTTACAAAAGAATCGACTAAAATTGTTGTTATTTTACTAAAATTTTATATGTAACATAGGTAGCAATTACATAATATATTCTAGGAATCCTAAGCTTAGTAAAAAATTTACACTAACCTTGCATTTTTTTAAATTTCTCTTCAAATCTGTATCTATTACATGAATTTTTACTTATGCCGTTACATAGAAAGTTTCAGGAATCCCAGTTTCCAAGAAAACTTTTAGTAACTTTGCAGGTTGTTTTTACAATGTAGGTGTAAAAAAGCTTCATAACAAACAGTTTAATTAAAACTTACTGATAGGAACGTTAAAAAAATATTTGAACTTAAAGCGTCAAAGTTATGTAATTCTTGTCACCCTTTTGTCCTCTGTTTTTATTTAGATATTGGATGCCATAGCTGTTGCACAGCAATGCGAAAAATCATACATACAAAGTTTATAGCTATTATATTTATTAAATTCAGTAGTATGGAGGTAATGGGATCTCATCTTAATTAGTGTCTACGGCAACCTAAAACCATTTTCTACCAAAAGATTTCATTAAATAAATGATTTTTGGTGGGATTTAAATAAATGAAGAAATCTTTAATTAATAACTTCTTAAGTTTTTATATCAAATTTAATTGACTTATAATCAAATTTAATTGACTCAACATATTTATGCAACGATTGTATAATTAAAATCCCAAAACGTTTCCGCTGGGTAGTTTTTTGTGGAAATATGCGGACCAGGGATTAAATCTTTATATAATTAAGACAACTAAATGTTACGTTTTTTAAAATTGTTTCAAGAAATATTATTTTATTCAAAGTACACTAAAAAGATAAAAGGTAATTCTTTCCCCTTAGAATATCTTTTCATAACCGTCGGGATTCATATGGAAATTTCATTTTCCATCTTTTCCTTAACCATACGGACGAAAACCTAAATGTTCTAAATCTTTGAGAAAAGAAATAAACTGAAAAAAGAAAGTTTTTTACTGAGTGTGCAATTTGTTTCACCTGGACTTTATAGCTGGTTAAATGAATCGAATGGAAGATTCCCTTTTTAAGGTGCACTTTGTTATAAAAGTTTTACTAGTTTTTTACGAAATAATACAATGTTTCTTTAATTCTTTTTTTTTCACTTTTTTACAAAAAATTAAATGCTGATATTAATTAATTTTTGCAATAATTTACTTTGTAAATTGTTATCTCATGAAAAATAAAGATGATAGTTTCGTATATTCAGGAAACTAGCCACTCAGCTGCCAAATTCTTCTCCGTAATGCTAAGTCTCTGGGCGTTTGATGCATTTTTATATTCAAAATATCTCTTCAGGAAATTAGTATTTTAAACTTCTTTTTTCAATGTTCTTTTCTTACAGAATGTCTCCTTTTCTCTTATCTCAAAAAAACATATCTAAAATCTTTGCTTAATTTAATATTTTATGTTTTAAAAACGCACAAATTGAGAGTCAAATTTTAACATTTCCTATAATATTAAGCATAGCTTTTAGAGATTTTCTAAAATTAAGAAAAAAACATACATACTTAAAGAAGAAAATGCAGAAAAAAAATTTAAAAATCTAACTTTCCTAGGGAGATATTTTGTGTATAAAATATATCAAACGCCAATAGACTTAACATTACCGGGGGGGGGGATTTCGGAAGATGGGTGACCGGGGGGTAATAACGCCACCTCAAGGTTCTATCAATTTTTGCGGCCTTGTTTTAGATTTTTTTAAAACAAATACGGGATTTGATATCGTTACATCTTGACTATGTATATAAAAAAATAATGTTTTACCAGATATGTGATCATAAAATGGCCCACGAAGGTCATGTTTTATTAACTTCGAATAATTTATTTTTATGTACCTTGAAGCTAGGGATCCCAAAATAATCTTATTTTTAAATATCACTGCACCTTTTGCAAATCATAATTTTTAAAGTAAAAAAAAAATAATAATAAATGGCGAAAATTTAATAAAAAAATAGATGTGTATTTCCTTTCTTTCCTTCTTTCTTTTTCTTTTAATAATTGATTTTTAAGTACATATTGCTGGTAACTTTAAAAATGTATTTCAGTTTTAATAACACATCAGAATGTTTCGACAATAGTAAATTTCAAAGTTAAAAATTAAAAAAAAAATGCGAAAAACTGATATTATAAAATTTCTGTAAAAGTGTTTTATTCAATTTAATTTTTTTTCAATAATTTATTCAATATTTTGGTCTTATACTGGGGATTTCTTACAGTTAAACAGATAAGTGACAAGATGAGGGTCCAATTTTTCCTTTGTACTTTTCAACTTTCAAATTTAAGATTTGTGAAAACTCCTGATGTGACATTTAAAAGATGAAGGTCATTTTCATATACAGCGAAAAAAAACTACATAAAAATCAATTATAAAAAGCTTTAAAAAATCACTTTTCTTTTAGAATACTAGATTTTCGATTATTATTTTTTTTTTTTACTTTTTATTTTTGAAATCTACGATTTGCAAAAATGTTTACGTGGTATTAAAATTTGGAGATTATTTTCAAATTCTGCACAACAAAATACGTACGAAATATCAAAAGCTAATGAACATGACACAACCCGAATTTTGTAGATAAGTTACATGTGTAAATAATAAAATTATATATAATAAAAATTAAATAAAGATTAGAGAAAATTAACCTGAGTAGCTGAGAAGTTAGTAAACATTGCGTAAAGGATTATAAATATTGATTTATAATAAAATACAGATTTTCTTTTCATAATGCAAATTAAATAATGATGCATATGCCTTTTGTAGAAACTTCTGGATAAAGGAATCAAACTCTTCAAGAATCAAATTAAAATAAAAATTAATGCTGCTATCTATGGCTTCAATCGAATCGTTTTTTAATTTAGTATTTTTAATTGAAATTGATTTAAATTACATTAAGACTAATTAGCTCCAATATTTATATTTCAAAGCTTAAAAACAATGTAAATTTGTTTAGTAACCCTGCTTATGATAATCTCAGGATAATCTAATCAAATGATTTTAGAATTAAACTAAATAATTCCAAAATCCTAATGTTATTCATGTCCGTCAAAGAATCATTTTCTTCAATAAATCTAATAATTTCAGTCCAAGCATGAACTGTGTAAACGGTATAAATTATAGCTTAACTGCAGTATTTATTCAGTGCCTCAAAGCTTAAAATAGATTAAATTTAAATTCCTCGAGCTTGTTTGAAATGATATTTAATAATAATAAGACAGTTGGGTGATTTAATATACATGAAGTGGGCAGAAGGAACTGTTGGCAGTCGATAATCTCGTATTTAATTATATAAGTAACATGGGTTATTCGTAAAGCAACTCGTATTCTAACTACCGTAAAATGGGGTGAATAGGAACAGCGGGGTGAATAGGAACGAAACTTCCCGGTCATACAAATAAATTCATTATAAATATATGTGATGATATTTTTAGTTGCCAGTTTTTTATAAGAAGGTAATAGCATTAAGAGTTGGGAAATTCAGTTTTTGCATGTTTGTACAGTCTCAAAATGAAAAAACAATTAAAAACTGGGGTAAAAAAAAAAATTCAAGATGACCCACAAAAACCTCATTTTTTTCAATGTCTTCAAAACTTTGTATGTAACTATTATATTTTTCGTATTCTAAACCTAAGAGATTATATTTTTTATTAATGATAGACTTGTAAACGATATTCTGTATTAAATTCTACTTATTTCTAAACTACATAACGAAAAAATGAAAAATGGCTTGTAACATCAGATGATTAAGATTTACGGGGTGAATCGGAACACGTTTTCTCTCATGTTTTTTTATATACAGTAATAGTTTCATGTAATATATGAAAACATATGTATGAATATGTATTGTAACAATATTTTGTTTGTTCTAATTACTTGAAGAGTTTAAAGGTGCCAAGTAATTACTTGGTTAAACAAAAAAGTCATCGCCTTAAACCAACAGACATGGAACATACAATAAAAGAATTTAAAAATAGAAAATTAGTTAGAAAAACTGCACAGAATTATTCTCTGACATCCACAACATTACACAAACATCTCAAAATGAAAAAACAATTAAAATAGAGAGGGATGCAGATAGTACTAAAGGCTGGAGATGAGGGCGTATTAGTAGATCGTATTAATACATGCAGCGATTGGGGCTACTCAATAGATTCACTTTCCCAATGACTACTAGTAAAGGATAACACAGAGCAGGGCTAAATTTGTATTAAATTCCACTTCTGCAATTCAAATATAATTTCTTAAAATAAATTTTAATTTTTCTTGATTTAAAAGTTGTTTTCTAATTTTAAAAAGGTATATCTTTACTTGTATATAAAATAAAGGCTCGGTTTCATAGTAACTACGTGTTCCTATTCCTCCCTTATCATTATTACCTACCTTCATTATCATATACCTCAGTTTTTATTGGGATAAATAAAGATTATAGCATTTGTTCCGATTCACCCCTATCTGCGGGGTGAATCGGAACACCATTAAAAAAATAAATATTTTATATATAAGCAGTAAAAATGTTTCGTTTTTACTTAAAAAGTAAAGAACAAAACAAGACCGAAGTTTCTAGTAGAAAAATAAAAATATATAAAATCAATTGTTGCTTTTTTTAACATTAAAGTTGAAAAATATTCCGATTCACCACATTTTACGTTATCTAACGGCGAAATATGCTTTTCTTATTTAAACTAATTCAAGTAAGAAGCCTTATATTTTTTCAACATTTTTTTTTCTTGTAAATTGTTTTTCATACTTTAAGAATTAATCTTTCATTATGAACTATCTTAAACAACTTGTATTCTTATCAGCTGGAAATATTTTTTTCCTATTTAAACAAACTCAAGTTAGCGGAAATATATATTTTTATCTTTCTTTTTCTAATTGAAAATATCGTTTGGTAATTTAATGTTTTTTTTTAATGAAATATAACAAACTAAATGGAAAAATAACTAAAACTAAAACAAATGCATTTTTGATTTGGCGTAACACGAACTTCCACATGATATCCAGCACCATATATACAGGGTGGTCATAAAAAAAGAAAAAATATCCCCGATATATGAGCAGTTAGAGGCCTGACTGCTCAACAAATTTACAAGAAATCTCAGACATACTTTATTGATGCTATGTAGTCGAGATCGTGATGATTTAGAACAATAGAGATACACATAAAATTAAAATTGTCGGCGTAAAACATTTTCAAAATAGGCCATTGTGGATAAAAGAGGAATGATACAAGACTTGTTTTTCAAAACTCTATTTTTATTTCTATTTCTGAACTGAGTAATTGTAGTAGTCGTAACTGAGTAATATTTTTTAATGTCTTTTTGGAGTTGCGTTTTTGCACACATAGTGTAAATAAAAATGTAATAATTTCTTTTTCAGTGCTTAATATTACATTACATAGGAATATTAAGATTGATTGTCACGATATTACACCGGCTATTTTAGCCATACGCATATAGTTTCAATTCCATTCATTGTTTTTAAATTCGCTGATGAATTCGTACATGAAAAAAATAGAGTGTTGCCATTCGAAAATTTCGAATTATTTTCATCGTATCTGTAAAAGTGAGAGATTCATTGATTTAAATCATCACGATCTCGAGTGTATACCTTCAAATAACTAAATCTGAAATTTTCTTTTGATTGGTTGAGCGATTATTTCACTTGGGCGATATTTATCAGGGAGGTTTTTTATGACCACCTTGTTTATCTATATATATATATACAGGGTGTTTCGCTACCAGGCCGACAAGCTTTGAGGGGTGATAGTAGACATAAAGACAAACATTATTAAATAGGAAACTATGGGGCGCAAACATCTTCTGTAGGAGCTAGGGGCCATTAAATTTTAAGGTCCAAAATATCAAACGCTGATAAAAATTAGAAAAAAGGGTCGATTTGTTTGTGGTTTTCTCTAAAATCATTCTTTATATCACGATTTTTAATTTTTTTAATTTTAAAGGTTAAGTTCAAAAATTGTCGATAGAGGGCGCTTTAGACTTTAGAGTAACGAACAAATACTTTTTGCCGTTCTTTTGTGCATGGGGTTGAAACAATTCTAAAGTTTAGACTTTAACTTAAATTTTAAGCCCAAAATCGGAAACATGAGGATTGGTCAACTAGCGAAAGCTTAACTGTGAACCGAGGGATAGATTTTAAACGCTCATAAACATTGGACAAACTAATAGATTTTGTTGCGGTTTGCGTGTAGGCCATTCCCTTGGTAGTTATTTTATTCAAAATGGTGTACAGGTTTCATGTCCTCATTTTTGATAGAAGGCGCTTCCGACACATGTCCGACATTTCAATGGTATTACTCCTGGGTGTTTTATTACCAGACCACCATACTTCCAGGGAGTGTAACGGGTGCAAAGACGATTTGGAATTACATAGGAATGTAACGTTGAAAATGCCTTTTTTGCGAGTTACGGTTAAAGGAAGCAGAGAAAAAAGGCAACAGAAACGGCCGAGAGAGAGCAACACGTTAATGTGACAGAAAGCAGTTTTTTTTAATGTTTTACAACAGAAGGTGTTCGAAATTACGACCAGAAGTAGTTCGGCATGCTTGACAGTGGCGTCGCATGCAATTTCCCACGCTTTAAAAAATTCCTGGCATCTCTGATTCCTGCATCTCCGACATTTCAATGGCATTACTCCTGGGTGTTTTACTACCAGACAACCATACTTCCAGGAAGTGTTAGGGATGCGAAAGCGACTCGGAATCACACAGGAATGTAACGTTGAAAACTGTTTTTTTGCATGTTACGTTTAAAAAAAAGCAGAGAAAAAACAACAGAAACAAGCAGAGAAACAGCAACATGTTAAAATGACAGAACAAAGTTGTTTTAAAGGTTTTACTGCAAAAAGTGTTCGAAATTACGACCAGAAGATGTCCGACAAACTACTTGACAGCGATAGTAGATGGCGCTGGGATTTTCTTGCGGTAGATGGCACTGAAATGTAATGCGCGTGAAAGTTTCTCTCTCGTTGCGCAGCTCTGTGTGGTTCCAGCACGATCGGGCTCTTCCACATTTTACCAATGATGTTTACCGATACCTCAACGTAACATATGGACAGCGGTTGATAGGTCGTGGTGTCTTGGTTTATTGGCCTGTCAGATCACCGGACCTATCAAGTATGAGCTTCTTCTGCTGGGGTTACATGAAAAGTTGGGTGTATGAGAATCCCGTACCATCAATTAAAGACTTAGCAGTTCGTATTTCTGTAGCTTCCGGAAATCTATCAAAGATTCCAGGAATCTTTCAAAGCGTGAGGAATTACATGCGACGCCGCTGTCAAGCATGTCGAATTACTTCTGGTCGTAATTTCGAGCATCTTTTCTAGTATAACCTTTAAATAAACTGTTTTATGTCATATTAACGTGTTGCTGTTTCTCTGCTTGTTTCTGTTGTTTTTTTCTCTGCTTCCTTTAACCATAACTCGCAAAAAAGACATTTTTAAAGTTACATTCCTATGTGATTCCGTGTCGCTTTCGCATCCCTAACACTTCCTGGAAGTATGGTTGTCTGGTAGTAAAACACCCAGGAGTAATGCCATTGAAATGTCGGAGATGTGTCGGAAGCGCCCTCTATGAAAAAATGAGGACACCACAGCTGTACGTCATTTTGAATAAAATAATTACCAAGGGAATGACCTACACAAACCTCAACAAAATCGATTAGTTTGTCTAATATTTATGAGCGTTTAAAATCTCACCCTCGGTTCACAGTTAACTTTTCGCTAGTTAACCGATTCGTATGTTTCCGATTTTGGGCTTAAAATTTAAGTTAAAGTCTAAACTTTAGAATAATTTCAACCCCATGCACAAAAGAATGACAAAAAGCATTTGTTCGTGACTCTAAAGTCTAAAGCGCCCTCTATCGACAATTTTCGATAGATTGCGATTCTCTCCTATTTCCTTTAGAATGAAAAAAAAATAAAAAATCGTGATATAAAGAATGATTTTAGAGGAAACCGCAAACAAATCGACCCTTTTTTTCTAATTTTTATCAGAGTTTGAATTTTTGGACCTTAAACTTTAATGGCCCCTAGCTCCTACAGAAGACGTTTCCGCCCTATGGTTTCCTATTTAATAATGTTTGTCTTTATGTCTACTAGCACCCCTCAAAGTTTGTCGGTCTGGTAGCGAAACACCCTGTATACATAAGATCTTATTCAATTAGCTCCTTTATATTTTAGCTATATATTTGTGAATGATTAACAATCTGTAAATAAGTTGGTCAATAGCCTTTATTATTTCAGCCAATGTCAACTTTCCATGATCCATAATTTTCGAGTAAATTGGCTATGACACTTGGGCAGGCAGACACATTAGTTATCTTATAATGGATCCGTTTTAACTTTTTTTATATACAGAATCATAAAAAAGATTAATAAATCAAATAAATCAATACCAAAAGAAAAAAAGTGGCATTGAGTCTTTATTTTATAATGCTAGGTAAATAGTGGTTCCGGCAAGAATGACAGGCAGACACATTAGGAAAGTTTTTACTTTTTAATATGCAGAACCATAAAAAGAAAATCCAATAGTAAAAAAATCAATACGAAAAGAAAAAAATGGAATTTATTCCTTTTTTATAATAATAGGTAAGAAATGCAAATGTTTCTAGGATGAAAAATAATTTATTTGATTTAGATTTCAAAAGTTAGATTTATCTGTAAGTGTCAAAGACAAAACACTTTACGTTTCACGATATTTGCTAAATGCTGCATCTGAGTTTTTGATGTTTGCATGTAATTAAGTAGAAATCTTTATTCATAAAAGAATCAAGTTACGATCACGTAATTAAAACAATGCTACATTTTAAAAAAGTATCGCCAGTGTTCACTAAAAATTACTGACTTTTTGTAACCACAATCCTCGCTTCCTTACATTTTTGAAAATGCAGTGTACTACACTATAAATTACCAGAAAAAAGCGAATAGCGTAATTTCACTACTTTTAATTTCGACCATTAATTGGTTAGGACTTTTGACAAATCCATATAAAAATGTGCTTAAAATTTAACATGTTATGCTCAAAATATTTTTTCACTATGAAACACAACAAACGCTTTACTTGTTCAATTACAAAACATAAGAGAAAACATTTAAAGAGGAAACAAAAATACATTTCTAAAACAAATAGTTCAGATTTTTCTTAAATGAATTTTTTATATTCATTTTAAACTATTCATTTAGGCGCAATTAATTTAGGCACAAAAAATAAAAACAACAATAATAGATGAACCATCATTTTACCATTTATCACTTGCTGTTAAGTGAGATTCTCCATTAGTGTGGGGATCCCATGAGTTCTTTAATGACCAGATAGATTTTCGAGCAATCCATTTTTGAAAATGTTCTTTTTCAGATTTATCTGAAACAGATGAAATTGCACTGATTTCTATTTTCCGTGCAATCTTGTCATCTTTTTTCTTACTGAATGGGTAATGGATTATCATATTAATTTTATAACCTCTTAGGAATAAAATACATTATAAAACATTATTTTTAATAAAAAATGTAGTAATGTAATTTTATGGAAATTTGAATGCACACACAATTTGCTTTTAAATTAAATTTAACCTTTAAAATAATTTTTTTTTTCTGATTTCAAAGTATTACCAACATTATCACATATGAAAACAACGTTTATTTTTTCCATTGAAACAATTTTACATTTAAAATACAAGCGGTAATCAAACACAAACGCATTTTTTTTTTTAATTTTTTAAATATGTTACTTATTTAAGTTGTTTACCATTGTAATTTATGTGGCATTTCTACATTTATTCTTAACAACTACACGTTTTTCTTAACGTATTGGTAGTATTCTTGTAATTTTTGTAACACAAAACGAATGAAGAATGTGAAGCCCATTGCAAAAAAAATCGTGTGATTTTTTCATTCATTAATCCAAAGCGTGGATTTCAAGAATTTACTTTTTATTCAGAAATTCGGAATTCCTGCCAAAAATTCTGAATAGTACTTTTTGTTTATTTTGATAACCGACTTTTCGTTATGACATAAAGTAAGACTACTTTTTTCTAATTTAAAATTTTGGCTTCGGCAATTCCGAGTAAAAAGGAAATTTCTCAAATAGAGGCTTCAGATCCAAGCTCTTGAAGGACAGCTTAAGAAACGCAAAAAGACACACTCGCTAATACTAATCCTAAGGAAGAAATTTAAAAATATATCTTGGTTGCATTTTAATATTTTTTAATGATTTTTCCCCATTGAACAACTGAATTCGATCTATACAAAGCCCGATATTTTATTTTAATTGCAGGGGTTTTTTTAATAATGATACTTTCAGTTTCGAAACTGGTTACGAAAATGTAAATGTCCGATGTGAAAATCCCCGTAAACAAAATAAAAAAAAAAGAAAGAAAGAAAACGGTCTTACGGTCTTTGTACAGATTTATCTCAGCTATCTGATGCAAAAATAAATAAATAAATATATAAAAATATAAAATAAAATAAAATAAAATATTGAAGTGCAACACAGATATCTTTATATTTTTTTTCCATTGCATTAGCATTAACGAACGAGAGTTTCTGTACTCTAAAAAGCTTAGAAATACAAAATATTTAAGTTATTTTAAGTTAAGTCGATTATTTTATTGATAAAAATTCCGCAGGTAAATGTGTTATTTGTAGTTGAGTTTTAAGATTTTTGTGAGCCTTAAGGTCCCTTAAAATGTTTTAAAAAATGATAAAAAGTGTCCGGTATCATTTTTTTAATTGTTTCCATTCGTCTAGAGAGTCGGATTATTCAGAATGTAGGTAACGTTTAGTAGCTTGTTTCTTATTCTTGTAGCTTTATCTGTTAAAAAATATAAATTACGAAAGTACAAATTTAAAAGGCAGTGATAGTTATATGTTCTTCAACAGAATGTTATTAACGAATTTTAGATTCATTTTTTGCCAAATGTCAACTGGAAAGAGATTTTTTTTTAAGTTTAAAAAACATACTTTATGCAATCACTTTAGGTACATTGTATCATAAGTTGCCTCAAAATGTGTCAAAATAAATAAAAGTATGAAAAGTAACTAAAAAAATTAAACTGTAAGAAACATAACTTAATTGTCAGATACAAAGCACTTAATTTGAATTTTGATATTAAAAGTCTCGTTTACATTCAATTCCCTAATGAAGTTCATAGTATAATTTTTAAATAAAATTATAAACTAACCTGCTGAAAATAAAGATTGGTATAAATTACAAGCGGTAAGCGAAAATGTTATGTATAATAACGATATTTTATGTTTTGTTTTCAAAGCTTTAAAATATTGTGTTGTTTTTTCGATAGTTTTTAATCAATTGCAATTTTAAGTTTTGGGCAGAAAAAAATTAAGAGTTAAATATTTAATATGTGACTATCACATTGCTTACAAGGGATACAACCAACATAGTGAAAAAATGTCAAAATTCACTGCTGAAAGTTAATTGAAAAGTTAATTATAATTAAATGATATATTCACCGATGCGGAGTTATTTTGTCTCCCACAGGTGTGTGTACGCCACAGGTTTGTGCGCTGATGTAGACGTTAATATCGTGTGCTGCAATTGCAACCTTACTAACAAAATGTAAGTGAGAAATGACAAGCTGGTCATCGTTCTTGTAGTTTAAATGTTAGAGCACTTGGGGCGCTATTCCAAGGGTCCCGGGTTAGAACCCTGGCTTGGACATATTTTCACTATGTTAGTTCTGCGAATTGTAAGCAATGTGATAGTCACATATTACATATTTAACTCTTAATTTTTTTCTGCCCAAAACTTAAAATTGCAATTGATTAAAAACTATCGAAAAAACAACACAATATTTTAAAGCTTTGAAAACAAAACATAAAATATCGTTATTATACATAACATTTTACACAAATCAATTTAAAAATTAATTATAATTACTCGAGAGTTATTTTCGTTGCTTACCCTTTTCTCGTGTTATTCTTATGTCATGAAAAAGTAAGTATTAGAAAAAATTACAATTACCTGTGTAAAAAAGAACTTTACAGTCTTTTAATACTCTGAATCTTTTAGTCATAATTTTATAAGACGTGTAATCTGTTGATTCCTTTAATTCAATTTTTATTATAGTTTTCAAATGTTACAGTAGCATTTTACATAGAAATGAATTAATTTTATGGTTGTCTCTTTCTGAAATCAAATGTACAGGACTGAAGAATTCAAAAGCCTTTTCCAGTTCAATCGGAGTGAATTAAATCTTTTCCAATAAGATTTAACATCTGAGAAAAGCAAGAGGTTTTTTTAAAAGAATTTCATCGGGATCAAAGTGTAGTTCTTCCCAAAGAATAACAGGAAAGAAAATTGTACGCAATGTTACTGAAATCCTTTGAGGAATAACTATCTTTAGGAAATTTATGTTTGCAGAAACCTCACTTCCAGGAATATAGTCGATGAAACCGAAAAATTAAATTTGAAGCAATTGCTAGCAGATTTAACGACATTTAATTAATATAAATGCGATTTCTCAGAATGTTACGCACGGGGAGTTTCTGTGGGCTAAAGATTTTTGAAATCACAAAGAGCTATCATCAAAATCCTTTTTGTATTGATTAAAATATTCCCACTTAGAGTTTTTACTTGCGTAATTGAATTTTAATATTTTATGGGTAACAGGATCCTCGCTATATCACGAAATCGTGATAAAAGTATCCATTTTTCGAGTAAAAGTACAAGCAAACTCGCCAAATTGCGAAGGTATAAATGTTTGCTCTTTTTATGTGTATGTGTTATCCAATATGGTCGAGATTCTTATTCATGTTGTTGAACGTTTGTTTGGATGTCGGTTTACATGTTTAATCGCACCGTAGCATTTATATTGTTATACTTTCTAGAGATATCGAGACAAGATCAATTCAGTTTATTAACAGCCAAAGTAAAAAATAATTATGCAATACATAATTATTTATTATCAGTTAAGCACTATTTATGTACTAGCGTCGTAATGATAAAAAAAAAACGCTCGCATTAAGTGCCAAATAACGAACAGTTTTTCTGTACAACGGTGCTGAAATTAGCCATTTACTACATTATTTAATATTAATTTGTATGCAAAACGATCACTGACCCGTAAATTTTTTTTTCTATCGAGTTTTCAGCATATGTTTTAACAACGCTAAAGCAATGATAGATGTATATAATTTTTATTATACTGCCAAAAGAATGTCTGAAACATTTACACATTTAAAACTTAGGACACATTTAAAATTTATGCATTTATAATGGCTTAAGTAGTCGAATTTCAATTTTATAAGGAATTACATAATATTAGGTTATTTTAGAACATTTTCAAAACAGGGATACAATAAGGTATTAAAGATACATTTTTCAGTGTTTCATATCGAATATATTCCGCTATTATTTTTTTTTAATTTGGCAACTATTTTTTATTTCTTATTCATCAAATTGCTAATGATGCTCAAAAACCAGCGGGAACTTTGCATGGAAGTCTCTTTAAATATTGAACTGTAAAAAAATAATAAACAACTGATCTTGCCATAATCACTTCTATTAAATATCTATTAAAATTATATACAGGGTGTCCACTATCAACGTTGAGCAATGGTTAATTCTTCAACCATAAGTCATAAGACATATAATTCCAGAAACAAAAATGTTTTAAATAAGTTTTAAAAATACTATAAAAGCGATTTAAACAAATAAAAACATTTCTTAAAAAAAATTGCGAAATTTAACAAAAGTATAACAAAAACACATTTTTTAAGGCAATACTATGCATATGTTTTTTCAACAGAATGTTATTACCATTATTTACTTTCAGCTTGTGTAAGATTTCAATTGGAAAGACATTTTTATTTGTGATTTTATTCACAACGGTAGTGGCAAAATCAATAAATGCACAAAAAGACGAATTTTTAAACTGTAAAAATTATTATACTTCTAATCCCTAAGTAAATTACAGAGTAGGATGCTGAAAATGAGCACTGATATAGATTAATAGCAAAACAAGAAGATAAATACGATAATGATAATTTTCATGTTTTATTTTTAAAGATTTCAAGATCTTTTAAAAATTTTTAAACAACTGCATTTTTAAGTTTTAGATTTTTGTCACCTGTGTAAATTTCCGCGTTATTTTTGTTTTTACCCCTTTTCTCGGGATACTTTTATATCAATAAATACAAAGTAATAATAAAAAATTACATTTTTCCATCTAAAACGGAATTTTGCAATCTTTCTTCATTCCGTACGTTTTAGTGAATTTTTTTTTATTCAGATAATCTGCTTATTCCTTTAACTGAATATTTGTTATATTTATCTATCACCACAGGAGTATTGAAAACTCAAATTAATTTATTTAGCTGTTGCGCTCTTTCGAAATCAAAAGTACTCAATATAAGAAAACTTTTACAATTCAATCGAAATGAATTATATATTTTTACAGTAAGATTAAACTTCTACAAAAAGCAATTGGCCAAAATAATATCTTCGGGATCAAAGTGATGTGGTATTTTCAAACGTTTTCTTGAGAAACAGCAAAGAAACTTACGCGCAATGTTACTGAAATCCTTTGAGAAATATTTATCTTTTAGAAATTTTACCTTTGCTGAAATCGAACCTCTAGTCACACAAATGTAGTCAAACAAACCGAAAACCTTTATTTTAAGTAAACGATGAAAGATCAAAATGATATTTAATTAATGGAATTGAGAATTCGTGGACTCTAACAAACGAAGAGTTTCTATTGAAGTTCTTAGAATTTACAAACAGATATTATCTATGTAGATGCTGATTTATTGAGGAAAATTCCACCACTGAAGGGTATGTTAAAAGTTCTCTTTACTTGAGATATGCTAAAACACTGCTAATCTCTCAACTTCACGTTATAAGTTTGTTAGACGCCAAGTGGCAACTTCTCTCAAAATTAAATAATGTAAATGTAAATGCTTTGATTTGACGCTATTTTATTTCTGAGTTCCGATTTTTCTTTTATCTTCTTGGTTTTTTTTTTATATTATCTATTATAAATGGTTTATTTCTAACACGTTATCAGCACGAAATTCTGAAGAAGTTTTTTTTTTCATACTTGAGTTAGCGTATGACAGATAATTACGAAAAATAAACGAAGTGAAGCCGGTCGCCGCGCCGTTAAGGATAATGGACATAATGGAAAATTTAAAGATTCCGAAATTAAATTTAGATAATTATACGGCATGGAGTATCCGTACAAGAGCTGCGCTAGTGCAAAGGAACTGTTGGGAAGCCATTGATCCCGGCTACGGCGCAAAATTAAAAGAAGATAATAAGAAAATTAATGAGAAAGCACTTACGTTCCTCTTCCTCGTAGTTGAAGACAATTTTTTGGAAGATATCGCGGATTGTACGCGAGCAAAAAATGCATGGATTTATCTAAAGGATATTCACACGAAGTTTGGGTTATTACACACCCTGCAGCTACTTAGAGAATTTTTACGTCGATAAAGCCATTAAATTTTTTTATTCAGTGGGTAATTGCGTTGAGAGTATTAATCCGGGAGGAAGCGCGCCGGATCTGATAGACCCAAAGTGTGTATAGTTATTACCACTGTCGATATTATTATTTTTAAAGTTAAATTGAACTAATTTTACAGGGAAAATTATAACAATTATCACCGACTAAATAACATGATAATTATTATTTGCATTTATTGGTGACAAAGTAAAAGATATTCATACTCTGGATATGCGCGCATTCTCTCGTATTAACGAAGTTTACAAAATATCTCGCGATTTAATTACCGTGTGGATAAAAATAAATGCCGAAATATTCACAATTAAAAAGGCTTTCGTTTAATATTAAAAAAGAAAAATCAATTTTTAACCAATTTTAAAGGAGGTTGGTACCCGGATGATAAGTAATGATTAGGGAGGGAGAGCGTTCTTTTCAAATATTTCGCTGAAATTTTAATATTTTTGCATGGTTTTTTGCACAAGATAGCTGAAGACGATTCAGAACCGGCCTAGTTTTTACTTTTTCAGTTTTGGCTTTATATATTTAAAAAAAATTACTTTAACTTTCGAAACCAGCTTAAACTGGTACTGAAATTGAAACTATCGTAATATAAAAAATATATAAGACAAATCGAAAAGATAAAAACTAGGCCGACTGTGGATCGTCTTCAGCTATCTTGTGAAAAAAATCATGTGAAAATGTTAAAATTTGAGCGAGATATTTGAAAAGAACGCTCCCATAGACTTAACATTATCATTCGGATCTTTTTCTGTGCCTTGTGCGGGTCCTTAAAATATTAATTTCCCGAAGAGATATTTTAAATATACGAATGCATCAAACGTGGCTTTAAAATCAGGCTTTAAAATTAGTGATGGGAAATCGGGAGCTGCGTGACCAGCCCCCTTTCAGTTACACTCTCTTGTCTTCAAGTTTGTTGTTAGAAATTCCTTATAGTTTATTAAAACAAACTTTTATACATCATCTAACAGTCTAACAGATAAACCTAAATATTAAACTTTAAAAAAAAATTCCTGCCGATCTTTATAGAAGTAAAAGAATAATTAACGATATTTGGGTGAAAATAATGCAAAAAATATAAAAAATTTCATTAAAATTGATATGTTTCTAGATGGTTAATGTTAAATGAGACATAGATTTTATCTTACAGAGAATCTTTCTAACGTAGATGTAATTGAAATAAGATTGTTGTTTTAATTTCAAAACACAACAAAAATTTTTTGTATGATTTTTTAGTTATAACAAGCAGGTCCTACCTGGATTTGAAAAGAATCTGCCAGAAGGGGTGCTGTAAAAGCGATTCTGTGCTATTTTCATTGTAGTACCATCGAAAATTGTATAAAGTTACGCGCATAATTGAACATTTTTTTATCTATAAACAGAATAATTTCTTGAATTTGGAAATATTCCGCGAGAAATTAGCTTTGTGATAGCGAATTTCGTATCATTTTCTCAATTATTCGTAGTTTTATTGTCCACCGCTTCGTGTAGAGAACCGAACTCGCGTCCTGCTAAGCCTTTTACTCACAAACAACTGATGGCAAGAGAATAAGGGAAAACTATTGATTTTAATAAATATCATAAACTGGATTAACTTTTTTTTTTCTTTAAATAATTTTCTGAAGCAGAAATTTAAGATGAAAATCAATGCTGGTATAGTAATGAACTAATAATATAGAAGTATTAATATGTGTAACTACTTTTTGAAATATTGAGATGAACGTATGAGATAGAAAAAAATTTTGGGATTAATTGGCACATCCAACCAGTTGTTGCTGTTACACGATCTGGAATTTAAACGTCACTTACTAGATAGCACCTACATTTGGATGAAACTTGTTTTTTATACTCTCTATTAGTGTAAACAAGACAATAGTAACTCTGAATTTGAAAAAGTTTACATAAGGTAACGGACGTTGTTTGCTAAATCCAGCGCTTGTGCTGACGCAATATTAAGTTCAGCATTTCACTTTAATATTATGATTATGTGAGCGATGTATACTTATTTGTCATACAGTGTCCAGAGAGCCCGTAGAACCAGAAATACTTTATCCTGAAATAACATGTTTTATCAAATAAACTGTTATGGGGTCGTATTTGAACCGGAGGATTTTTTCATTTAAATAAAGAAGTTTATATTAAATATACAGTAATATTGTCCAATACAGTTGATGCAAACAAAATTTGTTTTTCAGAATAGAGTTATCTCAATATGCTATAACAAAATCTGTTATAATTTACAAAATTTTATAAAAAGATAATTTCAATTTATGTAGCTTTTCGGAATAAAATTATCGGCCTTTGTTATAACAGAAAATTTCTTTAATTTTCATCATGTTATAATAATTTCATCATGTTATAATAAATTCAATTCATGTTGTAAAAGAAATTGAGTAATGATTGTTTTTTTATCAATTTTTAATACACAAATATTTGTTTTTCACAAGGAAAATATCTGTTTAAATATAATTAGATATGAGTTTTTAATTGGATAAACAATAGATTTTATTTAGCGTTATTTTATTCTATACTATGCTATAAATGTACTTAAATTTACCTTAGTTTCCTTTTACATTAAAACTTTTCATTTATTTATTGAAAAATATAAAATTTTAACATACTGTGGCTGTCTGAGCAATAGACAAAACTAATATTTATATTGAAATTATAATATTGATGTTATTTATTGATATAATACTGCTTATATTGGTTTTCGTTAATGTTATCGTAAATCGTAAACCTTATAATATTGTATGGGCTTAGTTTCAGACGTATTTGTTTTACATAGCACTTTTATTCATTGATCTTTAATCAGTGATTATTTCAGGCAAAAATGACTTTTTTTCTTTATTCAAAAATAAATGATAATAAAAACTAATATATACAAAAACTGTGTCTTTTTCTTTTTAATGAATATCATTATTTCTAAAGCTCTAAATTATTTACATTCTCTGATATACCCAAAAAAAATCTTCTGAATCCGTTATTGTTGCAGAAAAATAATGATACGGATGTAAAGAGTACTGACGATGAAATCGTGCATTTTGTGCCAAGTTCGTATTAATTAAAATACAGCAGTGATCGTCGGTTTTTGAAGAATTTCCAGAAAACAATAGGACACCATTGTTATCCTGAATAAATATTCAGAAAGGGCGCAGCGAATTAGAAAGAGGGCGCCGCGTCATTCTTTTGTTTCTATCTTCGCATCTGACTTATGTATGTTTTCTCGGTTGAGTGAGATACGGTTGAATCAGGAAGTCGGGAGAGGTTATGTAGATACTTGAATTGTGTGTTTAACTGTGACTTGAACCGTATTGTTCATTCACGATTTCTCACATTTTAATGATTTAAATAAATGTGTACCGTATTTTTCAGAAATAAAGAAACGTTTGCCCATATCAGTATTTTAATTTTAAATCGAAATAAAATTATACGATTTATGAACAATAAGAAAATAATTTATGTGTTTATAAAATTGCTCGTTTATTTTGTATACAGTCTCGTTAAGATTTTTTCAAATAAATAGATATCATTTATAGTGTTCTGATTAGCTCCAAAACCTTCATAAAGTGATCAGCGATACTATATTTCAAAATAGGGACACAAATCATTCTTTTTATTTCATTTCAACAATGAAATAAAGTGATAAGTGAATTTTGATCTAGTTATGCACATTTATTTAAGAATGCATATAGATATGCCAATAAGGAGGCAATACACAATTTTTTTTTTCATTTCCGAGTTGTAGATAAGTGAGTTGAGTGGAGTTGCGTGAACAACATAAAATTTAATCATTGAGTTTGAAGTCAGAAAAGAGGAGAAATGAATATGCACAGGAGAGATTGGTAACACATATGCAAAAGCCTGCCTTGCGTAAAAAGAAAACGGTTAGAAAATTCGAATTTCTTTTTTACCCTTCGAATTAAAAATAATTAAGAGATAAAAATCGATATTTGAAATAAGCGTCTATATAATAAATGTACTCTTATGTAATAATCAGGAAAAAAGTAATTTTTCATGCAATTAAAACTGAATTATGAAAATGAAATTTTAGATGCTACGTGATTTATGCCTAGCCTCTTCAGAGCTGATGCATTCTATAGCATACACATGTTTACAATTTTTATTCACGTATAAAAATAATCATAAAAAATGAGAAATTGTGTGAATGGATCCTAATAGATAGCAGAACTAAACAAAAGCGCAATTTGTTTCTAACAGCGATTTTTTAGCTAGTCACGTGTTACATAAAAATGTCTTGAAACATAAAATCACGAAATGTTCAAAACTAAAAACGTAAATAATTTCTCCTCGCGTTACGATGCTGTTTCTAAAGCCATTAACTTAAAAAAAAACTTAGATGTGTATTTATTTTGTTTTTTAATGTCTCTGAAAAGCAAAAACGTAAATCAAATTAGAAAAAAAAAACATAAGGAATTGCCAAAAAATGTAATTTTTGAGCCCTTATATATCATCAAATTTTATTTTACATTTACATTTTTCATTTCATTTTACATTTACATTTACATTTTTACATTTACATTTTGAAATTTACATTTTTCAGATTTTAAATGTCTATTTTATAGAATATTTATCTTGTGCATGACATTTCATAACGCTAATTTTATACATTTAAAAAAATATTTCATTCACTTTTCTATATTTTATGTGGCTCATTTAAAATACAGTTGAACCTAAAAAACATCTCAACATTTGAATTTATTTCAAATTTTAAACTAATTACTTTGGATTTCCTGGCATAATTTCCCAGACGTATCTGAAAAATGATTTCAGGACTTGACATTATTTAAATTTTTTGTAACTGGCCAAAAATAATGTTCAAGTTTAATAAAATACCACATATGTGTTGCATTTTATCATTAAAACAACTCAATAATACCATAAAAATGATAAAATAAATTAAAATACAGTAAATGAAATGCATTTTATTGCCAATAACATATTGCTCATAACAGCGAAAGATTATTTCTTTAACTTCTCCCCTGGGTCCTAAAACAATCTCTATAGTCTGAAAAATTTCCAAAAACATTGTATTCTAACAGGTCTTAAATATCTTTAAAATATTCTTAGTTTTAAAAACTTATTTTATTCCTTTTTAATTTCTATTTTGTTCTCGTTTCAGTATCTTCTATTTTTCTTTATAAAAAACTGTTAAATTTTTTACATACTCTTTTTGATATATATACTTTTTTAATATGGGAACTGAAACAATTTTTATAAGAAGTGTCATATATAAAACAGATTTAGCAGCTGCATTTTCAATTAGAAAAGATATTAAGAATTTAACTTGTTTATTTACTTTAAAACAATCGGGAGGTGTAAGCGCAGGTCTAAACTCTCTGAATCAAATATTAATCCGATGTTTATTTTATAGGCTAAAGGATGTGTCTAAGCATGTCTAAGTTTCTTATCAATGCAGACGGAAGAACTCATTATTTGTTAAAAGGATTTATGCTGCAAAGGGAATAAGACACGGAACTCGAAGACCCCAAAGACACAAATCCGTTAGATTCATGAATAAAGTGATTTTTCTGAGAGAAAATATTTCTTTAAAATAGTCTATCAAACAAAACCATGCGTATAATCTGGAAAAAAGACAAGCTGTCTAAATCCACAGGATTTGAAACTTCCGGTTCGAACAAAATAGGTACAAAATTTATAAGCCCTGTATAAGCTTCTTACATATCACAGTAATGTTTACACTGTTATATAGCATTGTGAGCATATATACAGAAATAGATCAAGACAATTTTTAAAACTGTTCCGACACTGAAAGCATTGGATATTAATACGAGAAATTTAAAAAGGTTTTCCAAATAAATACTTGTTATAAACAAAAGAATTCAATGTTTGCCAGAATGATTTACTATGTGTGTGGAAACAGAAACGGACTTGTAAGATCATACTACATAAATACCTTGGATAAATAAAAAAAACGTAACTTCTTGAAAGATTTCCGAATTCTGCTATCGCACACAAACACGCATTTAATTTTTAGAAAAAAAAAACTAGCAGTTGGATTCCTTGAGATTTAAGTTTTACCTTTTCAGAAAAGCAAATGTATGCCATAATGTTTAAAATACAGATATTACCTACCTCAATCTTTCTAATGATTTTTATGCAACCGAATAATGTCATGTGAAATATTTTTAACATTATTTATTTTTAATATGAAATCCTATGACATGCTACACGAACATCAAAATTCTGTTTCAAAGAGCAAATTTCCAATCTGATTTAAAGTATTTAGGTGGTAGATCAAAATTCAGTGAATCAAACATTAATTTAATATTTATTTCGTTCCGTACAATGTGCGCAGAAATGTGTGCTTTTATTAAGACATTTGGAAGAGCTCATTGTTTGTAAAACAAAAATGTAACCTGTGCCTAAAACTATAAAATGTCCAGTGTAAGTCTCGTGATGTATATATTTTATAGTATGTTTTAAAGCAACGACTCCCAAACATTTTTTTTCTGCTTTGGAGCATTTAAAAATTTCTAAAGCCATGATGTCTCCGCTCCACTCATAGCATACAATTATTCTTACTTAAAAATAATACTACATAAGTTTATTCTTAAGGAATAAAGAGCCTTAAGGATGACTAATATACTAGAATCAGTCACATCACATATTTTACACGGAATGTGACATCAAAAATACATGTTTTTTGTAAATGTAGAGCTTTATTAAAAATACATTTTTGACATTTTTTTCCTACAAATTTAAAAATATGTGATATGACTGAACTGATGCTATGTACTAGTCATCGTTAATGCTACTTTTTCCATAAGAATAAAGTTAAGTAAATCTCTTTTTAAGTAAAAATAATTATATATTATGAGGGGGTGAATACATCGTGGCTTTAGAGATGCTTAGGTTTGCAAAGACCATTAAACTGATTGGGATTCGTTGCTTTAAGTAATCCGGTAAAAGATATACTTTCCCCCTCAATTGCAATTTGTATAGTGATGATAATGTATAATCCATGATTTAAAAAAAAAAAAAAGAAAGGATAAAAAACTGGAAAGATGTGAGTCGCAAATACAATTAGCAAGCTAAATGTATTCCAATCCCCACTAATATAAAAAGTTTTTTTTTTCTCTTTTTCTTTATTGAAATTAACAGGCTCAGGTTAACAACATACGATTTTTTTTCAGGTGTAATTTAGGGGCATAAATAATCTTTTAGTAAAAAATAAAAAGGTTTAACAGATCTTTGTGATCATGAACAAAAAGGACGCGTCGCTTTTTTAAAAATAAAATAAGCTTCATTTCCTTATTGGGAGGAATTTAAACAGTTAAAGGTTAACGAGGAGAGTTAAACAATTTGGTTTTATTTTTCCAATTTTAATACATACAAATTAAAAACACAAATTTGTAACTGAAGAATTTTAAGTCATTTTTTAATGCTTTTAATCTTTAACTTTGAAAAATACTTACCTAATAGAGTTAAGAATTTCGATAATGAAATTCTATGTAACGGTTTTCTCTTTCTAGCAAAAATCTGCAAATAATGTAGATCAGAATTTCAACAATATTGCCTATTCAACGAAAATTTTAACGGTAATTGTGGATTTTCGTTATATAGAGAGTCAAGTGTATCATTATATTTCTTTTGATTTTCATATTGTTAATCATAAATGGATTTAGCATTACTGAATCACCTATTTTCATTTTTTATTACTTATTTCATTATTATTAGCCCCAGACAGGTGGCTTCGATATCTAAATTTTATCTTTCTCACCTTTTGCTATCATTCGAAAATTCGTACTTCAAATGGCGATGAGTTGAATTAAAACTTATATTTCAAAGAATTTATTTAATTTTAATGAAAAAAACCCAACCTTCTTTATCTCATGTGTAAGAATTTGAAAAAACACTTTGATTTACTTAGATTATGTTATTCTGAAGTAGATAATGTCCAGTACTCCAAAATAAATATAAAAAAAGTCGCTTTAAAACAAAGATTGAGGAAAAACATACAGCTATAACCATTTGATATTTGCAAAAAACATTCAAAATTAGATGCATATAAACATAGATTCATTTATCGATACTAAAAATAAATCCCAGAGAAATCATCCCCATGAAAAAATCAATTGCCTGATAAAAAGTAATTTTTTCACTTACAAGGGGACCACCAAACATGGTGCTCACAGATTTTGGTGATTTCAAAATATGTTGTAGGGCTCATGTCATTAATTATTCTTGTAAAAGGGTTTCTTCAAATGGGCCTTAATTTTTGAGAAATTGGGGGTTAAAGTTCAGCGTTAACTTTAAATACCTATTAGTATGGTTTGTCTGTGTAGCTCCGTGGCGCTGCGGCAGTGTCTGAGGCAGCAGATCCAAAGGTTGTGAGTTTGAATCCGTCTCGAGCCTTTTTGTTTTCTACTTATTTTTATAGCTTTTAAATGTTACAAATTTTAGTCAGAATTGAGAATTCTACAGCTTTTGATATTTTCTTAGTAAATTACACTTACATTTTCGAATTTTTTCATAAAACTTTATTTTTTTGCTATTGACAAAACTGCAAAATTAATTTATTCCTAGAACTTCTTTTTATTAATTATTATTTGCATTTTTTTATTTGAAGCAAAGTTCAGAAATAATAACTTTTCTTTTTCTTTATTTTATAGAATTTCATATGAAAATTTTAACCTTTTCTTCTATAAAAAATACAAGATAAATTTAAGAGTAATTTCTCTAACATATTTAGGATTAAATAATTCAAAAAATGCATATATATTGAAAGAGTAATAAAATATCGAAGCAGTTATGCTAAAATGTAAGTTTTTACCAGTTATCAAAATTTTCAGTGCTCTGAAATTACATTTATGTCCAACGTTCAACCTTAACAACATTTATCGTTTGAACAAATAAGAATTGACAGATTACGTTTAAAACTATTTTTTTGTAACAAATTAAAACATGTGATTCATAAAAATTCAATTGCATTGCAAAAATCGTCTGTGAATGAGATCAAATTTGTGATACATATATATTTTTATATATTTATTTATTTTTATCGTCTGCTTTCCTTTCATCGGTTATATCAAAATAAAAGAAAATTTCTGTTTATTGACATTATATTTGCTCGTATACAAATGATGATTAAACTTTTTTCTGTTTTAATCTTTTAATGTATTTTTAAATATACTTAACACGAATCAAGTATGTAAGGAATATAAATTATGTAAATTTATACAAGTTAAAAAAAATCAGACATAAATTAAATCCAACTTCCGTTTACAATAAAGTTTCTGAAAAAATATTAATTTTCATGAAAAAAATCTATAAACGTACAGTTTTTTAAGGTGATAGTTCACCCCAAAACTGATCAAAATATCGATATTTGTTTTTAAACATTTAAAAAATAAATGAAAGCCTGTTTAATTATGAATATTGTAAAATATTGGGTAAATATTTTAGTAACTTATAGTAACTTTTTATAAATTTTTGTTTAAAGAACGTATAAGAGTTGAAAGAATATATTATATCTGTAGAACTTTTAATAATACAGGGATTTATTTCAATCTTTGATTATTTAAAGCTTCAAAACATATGTGATCAGTATTTGCACATTAATGTAATTTGTACATTAATGAAACAAGATTTTAATTGTTCAAAAACAATATATATAGATTTTTAAATGTTTGGACATCCAAATTTCTGTGTTATAAGCTGTGAAATCAATGTTAAAAAATTAAAACACATTTTAAATGTGAAAAAAATACACACTGTGAAAAAAAAATACATTAAAAAAATAAGAAAGTCCATAGCATGTTAATCTACAAAATATGTAATAAAATGTCTCGAAAAATTCCCGTAATAAATAATTTCAAAAGATAACACAGATTTATAATTAGATATTGTTTTTTTTTTCATTGATTTATAAAATAATCGGTGTAGGGCTACATGTGGAATTGAATATTAGGTAAATAGCATCCACGGGTTTGCTGACGTACACATTCTTTTGTTGAAATATCTCACGGCCGTTTTGCATAAATGAAGCTGAATTTTGTAATGCAGCCCTCAATGTTCTCCTTCAACGCTTGGATAATAGCGAGAATGTTAGCATAAACTTTATTCTTAAAAAATTCAAAAGAAAAAAGTGCAACTACGTTAAATTGCTAGTTTTGTGAGGTCAATTCTGATGATCAAAACTGTAAATTTCAAGACCAGGAAATGACTCATGCAGTAATTGAATTGTGTAATGTATATGACACATCTTGTTGAAACCATATATTGTGCATCCATATCTTTCAATTTAAGCATAAATGGCGCAAAAATCAAATATTGCGGGAATTTTAGTTCTTCAAAGCCGTGGGGGACATTTACTAGCGTAAAATGGGATGAATAGGAACAGCGTGGTGAATAGGAACGAAACTTCCCGGTCATACAAATAAATTCATTATAAATATATGTGATGATATTTTTAGTTGCCAATTTTTTTATAAGAAGGTAATAACATTAAGAGTTCATGTTGGCACTATTGCTGCGGTATATACAAAAACTTCAAGAAGATCCCCAAAGACCTTATTTTTTCAACTTCTTCAAAACTTTCTATGTAACTACACTATTTTTCGTATTCTAAACCTAACAGAGGGAATTTTTAATTAATGATAGACCTGTAAACGATATGCTGTATTAAATTCTACTTGTTTCTAAACTACTTAATGAAAAAATGAAACATGGCTTGTAACATCTAAAAGTTTAAGGTTTACGGGGTGAATCGGAACACGTTTACTCTCGTGGTTTATTTTTCTATACAGTAATAGTTTTATGTAATATATGAAAACATATGTATGAATGTGTATTGTAACAATATTTTGTTTGTTCTAATCATTTGAAGAGTTTAAAGGTGCCAAGAAATTACTTGGTTAAACAAAAAAATCAACGCCTTATCCAAAAGACATGGAACACACAATAAAAGAATTTAAAAATAGCAAATTAGTTAGAAAAACAGCACAGAAGTATTCTCTGACATCCATAATATTACACAAGCATTTCAAAATGAAAAACAAATTAAAAAAGAGAGGGATGTAAACAGTATTAGGGGCTGCACTGTTAAAAGTGAAGGTGACAATCCGGTGCCATTTGGGACCCGGAGGTGATAAGGCCCTAGGGTCCATTGAACCCGGGGCATTTGGAACCCTAGGGTGCCATAGGGGCTTGGATATGTGGGTGCAGTGCCGACAGGTCTCTTACAGGGTAATTGGAGCTAAATAAGGTGCCATACACTTCGTATTGGCAGCAATGTAGCACCTCATCGAGTGACTGGAACCATGTGACGTGTGTCTTTCTGTTTTCTGTGACGGCAAGTAAAATCTGTGGCTATGAGTGAATGAAAGTGAGCTCGATGGCCGAGCGGTTAGAACGCCGAGCTTGTAATTAGTCGTTGTGAGTTCGAATCCTTCGACGGTTAAAAGTCGGTTTGTATATTTTTTAATTTTTTATTATTGGACACTCTGGATTAAGGGTGCCATCTTTTCACCCTAATTAAAAATGTCGTTCTGGCTCCTTTAAAGGTGTCACCAGTGATACAAGCTTTTCACCCCTAAAAGGTGCAATGTGTCACCATTAATTTTAACAGTGTGGGGATGAGGCGCATCAGTAGATCGTATTAATACATGCAGCGATTGGGGCTACTTAATAGATTCACTTACCCAATGACTACCAGTAAAGAATAACACAGCACAGGACTGAATTTTTATTAAATTCTACTTCTGCAATTCTAATATAATTTCTTAAAATAAATTTTAATTTTTCTTGTTTTCAAAGTTGTTTTCTAATTTTTAAAAAGGCATATCTTTACTTGGATATAAAATAAAGACTTGGTTTCAAAGCAGTTACGTTTTCCTTTTCCTCCCTTATCATTATTACCTGTTTTTATTAACTCTATTAAAGTTTGAATTAGAATGTATAAAGATTATACCATTTGTTCCGATTCACCACTATCTGCGGGGTGAATCGGAACGCCATTAAAAAAACTAAATAATATATATATAAACTGTAAAAATGTTTCGTTTTTGCTTAAAAAGTAAAGAACAAAACAAGACAGAAGTTTCTAGTAGAAAAATAAAACAATTAAAAAATCAGTTGTTGCTTTTTTTATATTAAAGTTGAAAAGTGTTCCAAAACACCTCATTTTACGGTAGGTATGCTATTCTCTAATAATCCTATGTTGTATACTTTATGAAACTACAAAATGTTAGAATATATAATTATAAACAAGTGTTTGGCGTCAAAATTACTTAGGGAATTTTGGGACACTCTCTATAACTACATGTGGAAATACAGGTAACCTATTTTAAGCTGCTAATGATTTCGAAAAGCACTTTTTATAATTTGAAATTTCGGAAAGTAACTTCGAGATATAACAAAAGCAAAAACAAATTTTTTTTTAATTGCCATTAAATATACGAAACGTATCTCACAAGGAGCCACCAAACATGTTCTTCGCCGATTTTGAAGTATTTAAAGTATATCGTGGAGTTCTTGTAATTAAATATTCTAGTAACAGACTTTCTTTAAAGGGGCCTTATATTTTTAGAAATTGGGATCGAATTTCAGCATATGTAACAAATACTCATTAGTTTGCAATCTTTAAAAAGCGTAAACAAATGGAAAAATTCAATGTTTAATAACTTGAAAAGGCGAAAAATGAAACTTCTGTAACATTGCAATTTCGGCACTTGTATCCTTTTTCTGGTATATGACGTGGTGAAACATGAATTTTAAATGAAGTTCTGTTGCTCTGTTGTCTACACACATTAGATTATGGCTTCTCTTAACGTTAATTATCAGTAAATGTATTAGCATTTTTTTAATCGTGTACAATCATGGGGAGAAAGGTAAACACCTCCTATTAAGTCTGTAAACAATTATCGTAGGAAATATTTTGGTACCGAATGATTGGAAATATAGGCCATTTTTAAATTATGTATATATAATTTTCTCAGAGGACCATTTACATATAAAAACGAAATCTGCAGTTTTCTCAATAGAAGTACCTAAATCTGATAACATAAATGAACTCTACACCTTTCAATTATCCTAAAAACAAATTGCAATGCGCACAAGTTTCCGAGGAATTAGTTATTTTAAAACGAGCATATTTTAGGAGTTGTAACAAAATGAAGATCGCTACTCGAATGTTGACCCAAAGAGTTCCCTGCCTGATCATGGCAACTTAGGCGCCACTCAAGCGGTCATTGAAGACAAGATAGCCTAAGAAATCTGAAAATATCTAGTCACTTCTATTGTAGACAGCCCCTTAAAATATCATTTTACCGCGTTTTAAGCAAGATTAAACAAATACTTGTAAGACAAATTTGAAATTTCGGATTTCCACATAGCAGGACTTAATAAATCTAAATCTATAAAAAAAAATTGTTGGTAATATCTTCGAATATTAATCTCATAATTCATAATTCATATCATAAAATTATAAAAGTTGCAAATTTAATGTGTTTATGTTTGGGTATTTAAGTATTATTGCTACATAGTAAATTAGCACATTAGCAATAAAATTCCAGAAGATAAGATAAAGATATATGAAAATGTAATTTAACAGTAGATGCACTAAATTTAAATGTTTATAATTTCAAAAACATATTAATCGAATGGCATGAAATTTGGTATCTTGGAAAAGTTGATAATACTTTGTTAAATTTAAGCACTGTCATTGTAAAAAAATGTTGGGTTCGTTTTTAATAATTAGATGGCCCTCTAAGCAAATTTCATATACACATTTAAACATAAACATTATTTCAATCATTTGGTACCAGTTACTTTCTTCTACTGTAATTTGTTGAGGAGATAGATGAGGGATGTATTTTCATAGAATAAGAAAAATCTAATTTTAGTTTATCAGAATATTTGTTGGCTTCAATTTGTAAATATAGTTCTTATTCTCAATTTAAAATATAAAATTCATTAGAGCATGCCACTTTGTACGATTTAACTTATTTAATATATGTCTATCATAATCTAAAAGCAAACATCTATAGTGCTCGCTGCTCATATTGTATGAAACTTGTTATTGTCAACCTCATTTTTTCCCCTTAAAATTAAAAAATTAAGAAAGAAAAATCTGAAAGAATTACTTATCAAAAATAATACAACTATTACAATATTTGAATACCTGATTAAAAAATCAATTTTCTTGTTTCATAAATTTATGCTCTTTAAGTTTTTGTGAAATATTAAGAATATTACAACAATTTTTCTTTTATATAGTGCACGGAGTATTAAATAAGGTATTAAATAATTAAGGTATAAATAGGTAATAAGGTAAAAAAGGAAATAAGGTATTAATAATTACTATCAAGGAATTAAAAACTAGAGGTAGCTTAAACATTAAAGTATTAATATTGAAGGTAATACTATTAGCAAGAAATATATATGTTGTTGTTGTTTTTCCTAGAAAAAATATCTGTATATATATATATATACATATATATATATACAGGGTGTCCGAAAAGTCTGGAAACGGTCGAATAACTCGAAAAATACATATGAGATTGAAAAACGGAAATATACGTGTTAAATATTTTTAAATAAGCTACTCAGAGATACCAAATTTGATCTTCGTAACCGACCCCCTGGGGGTCAGAGGGGGTTCAACTTTGAAATCTTAAATTATAACCCCCATTTTTTATTGCAGATTCGGATTCTACGGACAAAAATACGTAACTTTTGTATTTGATGTTTATTTCGAATCCTCGTTTATCACGTTGTAATTGAGCATATTAAATCGATACATATTTCGGCTTTTCCAACGGGATTTTCCCTAATCGAAACTAATTGGGGAGAATTTATGACATCCAATTCCTCGTCTTTTGCAATAATACTGTTTCCTGAAAATCACCCGTGCCGATTATTTCGGTAGTGCTACACAGTTAAAAATTTGATCCATTTGCTGTAGCGTCACTCCACAGCTTTTATGGAATATCTCTTTCATGACCAATGAGAATGTTCCATAACACAGTAAAGTACACTGTAAAAAATTGACCCTTTTGCTGCATCGTCACTCCACCGCTTTTATAGAAAACGATTACTTTACTGTGTTATGGAGCATTCTTATTGGTCACAAAAGAGATATTCTATAATAGCTGTGGAGTGACGCTGCAGCAAATGGGTATCAAATTTTTAACAGTGTAGCACTATTGAAATAATCGCCACGGGTGATTTTCAGGAAACGCTATTCCTACAAAAGACGAGGAATTTGACGTCAAGAATTCTGCCCAATCAGTTTCGATTAGGGAAAATCCCGTTGGAAAAGCGGGAATATGTATCGATTTAATATGCTCGATTACACCGTGATAAACGAAGATTTGAAATAAACATCAAATACAAAAGTTACGTATTTTTGTCCGTAGAATCCGAATCTGCAATAAAAAATGGGGGTTATAATTTAAGATTTCAAAGTTGGACCCCCTCTGACCCCCAGGGGGTCGGTTTCGAAGGTCAAATTTGGTATCACAGAGTAGCTTATTTAAAAATATTTAACACGTATATTTACGTTTTTCAATCTCATATGTATTTCTCGAGTTATTCGGCCGTTTCCAGACTTTTCGGACACCCTGTATATATATATATATATATATATATATATATATATATATTACAAGGTGATTTTACGATGCGTGATTCTGTAGTTTATTTATTTTATTTATTTAAGTTTTGTTTATTTAGAGATTACTATTTTTTTAAAATGCTATGATAGAAACATTAAACATTATTTAGTTACACTATCTCGTAACCATATAAAGCTTTTCTAAGTTGAAAAGTAAAAAATATAAGTTTATATTTTTTTAGAACTGTGTTGACAGGAATACACTAAAAGAAATTCTATACTAATAAAATCCGTGCGCCTCTGTCTGTCTGCTTGAAGCCGATTACAGTTCGCAACGCGGGCGAGTTGGAAGTCGCGAGAGGTGTCTTTCGATTGGAAAAATTCCGGGGAAGTCATTTCGGGCATTTTCGAGACCGTGGGACCAAAATTAAAAAAGTTATGAATTAAAAACCCCTTGGGAATCGGAACGAAAAATGTCTCAAATCCCAAACGGCGCTCAAACGGAGCTCCGAGACAGAACACTGCGCTACCTTGCGGTGAAGAACCTGAACATTTCCTCTTTGGCTAAAAGAAGAAACAGCCGAAAACCGCTTTTTCTACCGGAGCTAATTGCGTTTTTTTTGCGCGTTTTTTCTTAAACCATCATGCAGACAGTTTTTAAAGTAGAAAAAAACTGATTACATATTCAGAATCTGCGTAAAAATCTGCTTCTGATGAACTAAAAAATACGAAAAAATGTCTTATGGGCGCTTAGTGCCCACCGTGCAAAACCAAATATTTTTAACGGGACTATGGGCGCGAAGCGACCATAGCTCCGATCGACAATCTTTTTTTTTTCAAGTGCACGTCGCCCACCATGCGAAATCACATATTTTTAACGGGACCATGGCTCTTTAATTTACTTTTTTTGTGCTTGAGGATTCGAACACCAAGACTTTCTTATTAAATGAATTTTTTTGCTTATTATATACTGCTTAATACCGAGGTTCGTTTGGAAAAAGTGGCCCAGCTAGTGGGCGTAGCTCGCTAGTCTATACTAATAAAATCCGTGCGCCTCTGTCTGTCTGCTTGAAGCCGATTACAGTTCGCAACGCGGGCGAGTTGGAAGTCGCGAGAGGTGTCTTTCGATTGGAAATATTCCGGGGAAGTCATTTCGGGCATTTTCGAGACCGCGGGACCAAAATTATAAAAGTTATGAATTAAAAACCCCTTGGGAATCGGAACGAAAAATGTCCCAAATACCAAACGGCGCTCAAACGGAGCTCCGAGGCAGAACACTGCGCTACCTTGCGGTGAAGAACCTGAGCATTTCCCCTTTGGCTAAAAGAAGAAACAGCCGAAAATCGCTTTTTCTACCGGCGCTAATTGCGTTTTTTTGCGCGTTTTTTCTTAAACCATCATGCAGACAGTTTTTAAAGTAGAAAAAAACTGATTACATATTCAGAATCTGCGTAAAAATCTGCTTCTGATGAACTAAAAAATACGAAAAAATGTCTTATGGGCGCTTAGTGCCCACCGTGCAAAACCAAATATTTTTAACGGGACTGTTTCGCGCCCATAGCTCCGATCCACAATCTTTTTTTTTTCAAGTGCACGTGGCCCACCATGCGAAATCACATATTTTTAACCGGACCATGGCTCTTTAATTTACTTTTTTTTGTGCTGGAGGATTCGAACACCAAGACTTTCTTATTAAATGAATTTTTTTGCTTATTATATACTGCTTAATACCGAGGTTCGTTTGGAAAAAGTGGCCCAGCTAGCGGGCGTAGCTCGCTAGTCTATACTAATAAAATCCGTGCGCCTCTGTCTGTCTGCTTGAAGCCGATTACAGTTCGCAACGCGGGCGAGTTGGAAGTAGCGAGAGGTGTCTTTCGATTGGAAATATTCCGGGGAAGTCATTTCGGGCATTTTCGAGACCGTGGGACCAAAATTAAAAAAGTTATGAATTAAAAACCCCTTGGGAATCGGAACGAAAAATGTCCCAAATACCAAACGGCGCTCAAACGGAGCTCCGAGGCAGAACACTGCGCTACCTTGCGGTGAAGAACCTGAACTTTTCCCCTTTCGCTAAAAGAAGAAACAGCCGAAAATCGCTTTTTCTACCGGCGCTAATTGCGTTTTTTTTGCGCGTTTTTTCTTAAACCATCATGCAGACAGTTTTTAAAGTAGAAAAAAATTGATTACATATTCAGAATCTGCGTAAAAATCTGCTTCTGATGAACTAAAAAATACGAAAAAATGTCTTATGGGCGCTTAGTGCCCACCGTGCAAAACCAAATATTTTTAACGGGACTATGGGCGCGAAGCGACCATAGCTCCGATCGACAATCTTTTTTTTTTCAAGTGCACGTGGCCCACCATGCGAAATCACATATTTTTAACGGGACCATGGCTCTTTAATTTACTTTTTATGTGCTTGAGGATTCGAACACCAAGACTTTCTTATTAAATGAATTTTTTTGCTTATTATATACTGCTTAATACCGAGGTTCGTTTGGAAAAAGTGGCCCAGCTAGTGGGCGTAGCTCGCTAGTCTATACTAATAAAATCCGTGCGCCTCTGTCTGTCTGCTTGAAGCCGATTACAGTTCGCAACGCGGGCGAGTTGGAAGTCGCGAGAGGTGTCTTTCGATTGGAAATATTCCGGGGAAGTCATTTCGGGCATTTTCGAGACCGCGGGACCAAAATTATAAAAGTTATGAATTAAAAACCCCTTGGGAATCGGAACGAAAAATGTCCCAAATACCAAACGGCGCTCAAACGGAGCTCCGAGGCAGAACACTGCGCTACCTTGCGGTGAAGAACCTGAGCATTTCCCCTTTGGCTAAAAGAAGAAACAGCCGAAAATCGCTTTTTCTACCGGCGCTAATTGCGTTTTTTTGCGCGTTTTTTCTTAAACCATCATGCAGACAGTTTTTAAAGTAAAAAAAACTGATTACATATTCAGAATCTGCGTAAAAATCTGCTTCTGATGAACTAAAAAATACGAAAAAATGTCTTATGGGCGCTTAGTGCCCACCGTGCAAAACCAAATATTTTTAACGGGACTGTTTCGCGCCCATAGCTCCGATCCACAATCTTTTTTTTTTCAAGTGCACGTGGCCCACCATGCGAAATCACATATTTTTAACCGGACCATGGCTCTTTAATTTACTTTTTTTTGTGCTGGAGGATTCGAACACCAAGACTTTCTTATTAAATGAATTTTTTTGCTTATTATATACTGCTTAATACCGAGGTTCGTTTGGAAAAAGTGGCCCAGCTAGCGGGCGTAACTCGCTAGTCTATACTAAAAAAATCCGTGCGCCTCTGTCTGTCTGCTTGAAGCCGATTACAGTTCGCAACGCGGGCGAGTTGGAAGTCGCGAGAGGTGTCTTTCGATTGGAAATATTCCGGGGAAGTCATTTCGGGCATTTTCGAGACCGTGGGACCAAAATTAAAAAAGTTATGAATTAAAAACCCCTTGGGAATCGGAACGAAAAATGTCCCAAATACCAAACGGCGCTCAAACGGAGCTCCGAGGCAGAACACTGCGCTACCTTGCGGTGAAGAACCTGAACTTTTCCCCTTTCGCTAAAAGAAGAAACAGCCGAAAATCGCTTTTTCTACCGGCGCTAATTGCGTTTTTTTTGCGCGTTTTTTCTTAAACCATCATGCAGACAGTTTTTAAAGTAGAAAAAAATTGATTACATATTCAGAATCTGCGTAAAAATCTGCTTCTGATGAACTAAAAAATACGAAAAAATGTCTTATGGGCGCTTAGTGCCCACCGTGCAAAACCAAATATTTTTAACGGGACTATGGGTGCGAAGCGACCATAGCTCCGATCCACAATCTTTTTTTTTTAAGTGCGCGTGGCCCACCATGCGAAATCACATATTTTTAACGGGACCATGGCTCTTTAATTTACTTTTTTTTTGTGCTTGAGGATTCGAACACCAAGACTTTCTTATTAAATGAATTTTTTTGCTTATTATATACTGCTTAATACCGAGGTTCGTTTGGAAAAAGTGGCCCAGCTAGCGGGCGTAGCTCGCTAGTCTATACTAATAAAATCCATGCGCCTCTGTCTGTCTGCTTGAAGCCGATTACAGTTCGCAACGCGGGCGAGTTGGAAGTCGCGAGAGGTGTCTTTCGATTGGAAATATTTCGGGGAAGTCATTTCGGGCATTTTCGAGACCGTGGGACCAAAATTAAAAAAGTTATGAATTAAAAACCCCTTGGGAATCGGAACGAAAAATGTCCCAAATACCAAACGGTGCTCAAACGGAGCTCCGAGGCAGAACACTGCGCTACCTTGCGGTGAAGAACCAGAACTTTTCCCCTTTGGCTAAAAGAAGAAACAGCTGAAAATCGCTTTTTCTACCGGCGCTAATTGCGGGTTTTTTTGCGCGTTTTTTCTTAAACCATCATGCAGACAGTTTTTAAAGTAGAAAAAACTGATTACATATTGAGAATCTGCGTAAAAATCTGCTTCTGATGAACTAAAAAATACGGAAAAATGTCTTAAGGGCGCGTAGTGCCCACCGTGCAAAACCAAATATTCTTAACGGGACTATGGGCGCGAAGCGACCATAGTTGCGATCCACAATCTTTTTTTTTTTCAAGTGCACGTGGCCCACAGTGCGAAATCACATATCTTTAACGGGACCATGGCTCTTTAATTTACTTTTTTTTGTGCTTGAGGATTCGAACACCAAGACTTGCTTATTAAATGAATTTTTTTGCTTATTATATACTGCTTAATACCGAGGTTCGTTTGGAAAAAGTGGCCCAGCTAGCGGGCGTAGCTCGCTAGTGTATATTAATAGCGTAAAAGTTACAATATTTATTACTTATAACATAAAATACTTTTACTTGTTTTCAATTCGTTTATTTGATGTTTTTCTACATTTGTAAGCATTGTAGTTTTGTATACAGTAAAAAATCCCTGGACATGAAAAGTAATTTAAACTAAACAAACTCTTTACATAATAAATTTAAAGAAATTAATAAATAATATTGTGTATTTTTTGTTAAGTAAACAAATAAATAAAGTGTCTTAACACGAGAGACACATTTCTGGAATTTATGGTAAAAGCAGATGGCTAAAGCAGAAAAAAAGAAAGACAGAGGAAATTCTGTCACAAACTTTTGCATATATTTGCATAATTAGCAACTTCTTTAAAACACAAATTAAAAGGTTGTGTATGTTTTGAATGTTAAGGCTTCTAGAATTAGATTTTTTTTTCATTTTTTTTTTTTTTTTTTTTTTTTTATTTAAAACATGTTTAATAAGTATTTGAACTATCGAAGGGGAAAAAAAATATACCACCCGACGTAAATTATATTATAAAAATGTGACTAAATGCGAATCTATTATTAATAATGTGCGCTAATTAGTCTTATACGTTATTTTTGCTTATGGGACCATCTACGACAAACCATTGTGCCAAACTTTAACAGTTTTAATGCTAAAACATAGTTTTGACATGAATGTTGAATTCTTAAATAAATTTCATAATCAGATGAAAAATGGTAAATCTAAATGATTTGGTCAAGTAGTATCAGAAAAATTCAGTTTTTTTATGATAGCAATTTATTTATTTTTATTAGTTGAAGAATAGTTGTAATGCGAATAGTTTTATACATAATAACTTTTTGACGACCGTAGTATATTTTGATATATGATATATGGATAAATATAATTCAAGCTTTTAGATATCGATTACTCTTTTCATAAATGATTAAATATTTTAGATAAATTTAAAAATTTTAGGTTTTTAAAAATTTTAGGTGATTTTATTATAATAGTATATCTTAATGTTGTTTTCAACTTCTCCACTAGAAGCATAAAATGTCTTGACTCATTCACAAATTCATTTTTCAACGGAAAGGTATAACAGTGAAAGACCTGACTATGGAAGCGATTTCTAATCGAACTTAGTTTTCCATTTTGCGATAACTAAATTATCTATCGAGTTACAAACGATTTCGAGCACGTGATCACGCGATTTTCTTCCATTTTTTGACTATTTTTTTCTGTTTTTGACGGCTTCTTCTCGAAGGAAAACTAGTTGGATGTGTCAATCCCAAAACTTTCTTCTATCTCATAAGTACATTTTAATATTAAAAAAAAAAAAAAAAAAAAAAAAAAAAAATGGTGGCCCCCAAAGTTACCCACTATCAAATTTCCTTGAACATTTGACCTAGCCTAATGAGATTCTGGTATCCGAAAAACCTAAAACGCAAAATTCAATCAATATTCTGAGAAAAAGAGCTTAGTAGTACCTCATGTTGGGTAATTTATACTGAAACCTAATAAGCATCTATTTATAACAAGACCTAACTGAATCTGAAATTTCATGGAATTTCGTCCATTAGTTCTTGAGATATAGTTATAACAAAAATTTGCAAAACGTTGCACAGCAACACCATATCTTGGAAAATCTATGCCAAAACGTAAAAAAACGTCTAATTATGCTATGGTGTAAAAAAATCTGAAGTTTGATGAAATTCTGTGCATTAGTTCTTGAGATATAGCTAGTTTAAAAAAAACGGTGTAAAATATAGCACAGCAGCACGATCAGTTGAAGGATTTATAACAAAACGTAATCATCGTGTAATTATGTTATATGTCATTTTGTAATAAAATCTGAAGTTTGATGAAATTCTGTGCGTTGGTTGTTGAGATATAGCTATCGGAAAAATCGTGCAAAATGCAGCATAGCTGCACTACCTGTTGCAGGGTTAATACTAAAATGTAATCAGCGTCTAATTATGTTATATATTCTAGTGTAACAGAATCTAAAATTTGATGAAGTTCTCTGCATTAGTTCTTGAGATATAGCTATCACAAAAATCGTGCAAGATGTAGCATAGCAGCGCCACCTATAGGGCAGTTCACACCAAAACCTTATCAGCGACTATGTATCTCAAAGTATTGCGGAATCTGAAGTTAGGTGACATTCTGTGCATTAGTTCTTGAGATATAGCTATCATGAAAATCATGAAAAACGTGGCATAGCAGCGCCACCTGCTGGCTAATTTTCACCAAAACTTAATCAGCGTCTATGTATATCAAGAAATCACAGAATCTGAAGTTTCGTGAAATTCTGTGCATTAGTTCTTGAGATATAGCAATCTTAAAAATCATGAAAAACGTAGAATAGCAGCGCCACCTGCAGACCAATTTTCACCAAAAACCAATAGGCACTAATTCATATCAAGGTCTAACTGAATATAAAATTTTATTAAATTTCGAGCATTAGATCTTGAGATAGAGTGCCCACAAATTTTTTGTCACATACAGACAGACAGACATACAGACAGACAAACAGACAGACAGACAGACGGACAGACTCACAGACAGACATTTTCTAAAAGTAGTCAAAACGTGTTCAGGACCTTCTAAAACGTATAAATCCGTCGAAAACCGGAAGTCGAAAATTTTCATCAATCCAATACTTTCTTCTTGAAAAGATAGAAGAAAGTAAAAAGAAGATACACTTCTGAAATAATCTTTTGCATTTGAAAAAAAAAAAAAAAAAAAAAAAAAAAAAAAAAAAAAAACAGAAGACTGAGTGCAATTAGATAGTTACTGAATAACAACATCTGTTAATTTCATGCATTTCCGAACAAAAATAAATTAAAACTTATGTCATAAAGCTGCCTTTTTAGATTTAAGAACATCCTTAAAGATACATTTTCGAAAACATAAACGCTTCAGATTCTCGCATCAAAAAAAGTAAATCGAAACGAAGGCAATATTTATCACCTTTATAAAAGCTATTGTTTTGTTAAATTTAGCAATTTACGCATAAAAGACTTAATGTGTCAAAGATGTAAACGTAAATTTAAGTTAAATTACCACAAATAAAACTTATTTAACATTTTTAATAAGGTTTTCATTTCTTTTTTTGAAGCATTTCAATAATTTACAATGTCACATAAAAAGAGCATACTAAAAAAATAATTAAATATAAAGTTTCTTTTGATTACTTGCGATGATGTCTTAAAAACTATTCCCATTTATTCCTTTTTACTTGTTATGATAAATAACACGAAACATTACAAACGACATTGAATTTTGTAGATTATCTTACTTTTTAGCTCACAGGCTATCATAGCCTGAGAGCTTATGTGACCGTCCGTTCTGTATGTATGTGCGTTCGTGCGTAACGCGATAACTCATGATAAAAATATCCGATCCACTTGAAATTTTGTATATAGGTATATCCTGATAAGGCGCTTCCCTGATTAGTTTTTGGAGTTCATTCGATATGTATAAGAGGGGGAACGGGGGGCTCATGCCCCTCCCCTTAATGGATATAAATGGGTTTTTCATGCAGAATTAACAGTTTTTGTCCAAAATTTAGATATAGGATCATTCTGATGAGGCGATTCCGTGACTGTTATTATGTGTTCATTGAATAAGTATAAAAAGGGGGAACGTTGGGCTCATGTACCCCCCCCCCTTAATTGATATAAACGGGATTTTCATGCAGAATTAACAGTTTTCGTTCAAAATTTAGATATAGGATCATTCGGATGAGGCGATACCGTGGCTGTTATTAGGTGTTCATTGAATAAGTATAAAACAGGGGGAACGGGGGGCTCATGCCCCTCCCCTTAATGGATATAAATGGATTTTTCATGCAGAATTAACAGTTTTTGTCCAAAATTTAGATATAGGATCATTCTGATGAGGCGATTCCGTGACTGTTATTATGTGTTCATTGAATAAGTATAAACAGGGGGAACGGGGGGCTCACGCCCCCCCCCCCCTTAATTGATATAAACGGGATTTTCATGCAAAATTAACAGTTTTCGTTCAAAATTTAGATATAGGATCATTCGGATGAGGCGATACCGTGGCTGTTATTAGGTGTTCATTGAATAAGTATAAAACAGGGGGAACGGGGGGCTCATGCCCCTCCCCTTAATGGATATAAATGGATTTTTCATGCAGAATTAACAGTTTTTGTCCAAAATTTAGATATAGGATCATTCTGATGAGGCGATTCCGTGACTGTTATTATGTGTTCATTGAATAAGTATAAACAGGGGGAACGGGGGGCTCATGCCCCCCTCTTAATGGATATAAATGGGTTTTTCATGCAGAATCAACAGTTTTTGTCCAAAATTTAGATATAGGATCATTCTGATGAGGCGATTCCGTGACTGTTATTATGTGTTCATTGAATAAGTATAAACAGGGGGAACGGGGGGCTCACGCCCCCCCCCCCTTAATTGATATAAACGGGATTTTTATGCAAAATTAACAGTTTTCGTTCAAAATTTAGATATAGGATCATTCGGATGAGGCGATACCGTGGCTGTTATTAGGTGTTCATTGAATAAGTATAAAACAGGGGGAACGGGGGGCTCATGCCCCTCCCCTTAATGGATATAAATGGATTTTTCATGCAGAATCAACAGTTTTTGTCCAAAATTTAGATATAGGATCATTCTGATGAGGCGATTCCGTGACTGTTATTATGTGTTCATTGAATAAGTATAAACAGGGGGAACGGGGGGCTCACGCCCCCCCCACCCTTAATTGATATAAACGGGATTTTCATGCAGAATTAACAGTTTTCGTTCAAAATTTAGATATAGGATCATTCGGATGAGGCGATACCGTTGCTGTTATTAGGTGTTCATTGAATAAGTATAAACAGGGGGAACGGGGGTTCTAATGCCCCTCCCCTTAACTTGCATAAATGGATTTTTGAATCAGAATTGTCAGATTGCGTTCAAATCTCTGAATAGTTTTGGAAGTTTAATGGTTAAGTATAAAAGAGGGGAATAACTCCTCTTAAATTATATAAATACTAAATGGGTTTTTATTAAGAATTATCCGATTTGCTCTGAATTTTGGATATAGATTTTTTAATATGATAAAGCATGTACTTGATAGTTTATGAAGTTCAATGATTAAGTATAAAAAAGGAGAAAGGGGAGAGCTGTTTCCCCTTCTTAATTTTTTTTCGAACGGAATTAACGAAAATACAAGGCTGTAATGTACAATTAGTATGCGTAGCCTGTGAGCTCAATGCCATCAGTTTAACTGGGCAATATTCTTTTTATTTACTGTTGAGAAGAGAAGGACGTTTTTCATTTCTTCGAAAATGAACTATATCTTGAAATATAATTACTTACCTCGTGATAACGGCTTGCATTTAGGTATTAACTCCCAATTCTTTAGTCTTTTAGTGCAAATAATCGTCTCTTTTAACATTGGTTTATGAAAGTAAAAATTCCCTTTATAGAAAAGTTAGATACATTTAAATTAGCCGGGCACCAAAGATAAACAGCAAAGTATGTTCCCATAACCTTTATTCGAATTGAGACATTTAAATTATAAACAATTCAATCGGTTTATTTGAAATACACATAACGTTAACTGAAAACACATAATTTTGAAATGCATGCCCTTTGCTGATATTCTAAGTAAGCACTTATGTAACAAAGGAGAAAAAGAAATAAAGAAAAATGACACCCAAAAATATTGTAAAAATTATATAGCGACCAAAAATTTGGTTTCGTTTTCATTTTCGGCCCAAAATCTGAGTTAAACGCTGTCGAAAGTTTGGCCGGGCCGAAACTATACTACTTACAAAATCTAGTTTTTTTTCCCTTCGGTCATTTTCAACACTACACAGTGATTTGAGCTGTATCGGTTCAAACTTTGTACTGTTTATCTATTGCTATGAACTTCCTGTTAATAATTATGAGTAATGTCTGCCCGAAAATTGGAGCGCAAATAATATTGAAATTTTGAAGATTATTTTCACGTATTTATTCAAGCTATAAGATGTTGACAAAACTTATAATTTAATTGAAAATAAAAATGCTGTTGATATAAACCACACATAGAAACTTTTGAAAAACACATAATTTAAAGACGCTTTTAACAGGCCTTTATTTCATGTACTTCTATTTTAATGTCTTCTAGTAAACATTTAAAAAAACACCCTCCTATATATTTTTTAACATATCTTATAAAAATTATTCCCAATTAATTTTTGATAAAAATTTACCGTTTAGAAACGGTGCTCAAATGCAAATCGCCCTATGTAAAATGACAGCTTTTATTTAATTATGTTTAAAAATGTGTAATTTTTTTAAGAAAAAATTTCAATACTACTTTTTAAAACAACCTATTAACTAAAGAAATATTTATTCCACGCTTGTATTTTTTAATGAAACAGATTCCACCAGGATTAAATTTCGCAAACCAGTGTAATTGTGTTTAATACTATTTGTTTTAAACAAATTCAATCATGATTATTTTTAAGTTTTTATTAGACATATTCGTTTTAAACGATGTGTAGGATATAAGAAATAAATAGCCGAGATCTCAATTTAATTTGTATGTTTGTGTTAAATTTTATTCTTCTTATATGCTTTATTTTGCAAGATGCATTTATCTTTTTCTGAAAATAAAAATAAAAATAAAGGTAATTTGAAACAACCTAAATGAGTTAAAGTTTAGATTGCGAAAACATATTATTTTAAAATAATCTATAATGAAATTACTGCAGATATTCGCTATAGATAGCAACTGTTGAAAAACATTTAACTTAAACATGCTCCTAATAGCTATTTAATTTATTTATTTTTAATTTAACGTCTTGTAGTTAAGTTAAAAAAAACACCCTCGAATATTTTTTATACACACTTTATAAAAAAGTTCTTAATAATGTTATGTAAAAGTTCACGGTTTAGAAACGGTGATCACATACAAATTATTGTATTTAAATGCATTGCTTTAATTTAATTTCTGTTAAAAATGTGTGTTGCCATTTAAAACCAGGATTCCAACATTGTCTTTTACCATTACCTTACTTAAAAATAGGCTTTAATGCTTGAAATATTTATTCCCCACTCGAATGACTTAAACAAATTCAATGAGAGTTGAATTTCAACAAACTGGTGTAATTTTATTTAATTTTATTAGTAAAAAAACATGAATCAACTTCTGTCATGTTTGTTTTTACTTTTAAATTTTATCAAACAGGGGAATTTTAAACCTATGCAGATAACTAAATAAATAAATTACGTGAATCTAAATTTAATTAGTTCGTTTGAGTTGTATATTTTCTTTTCTCCTTGTATTATTTTACGTTCGTATATTTTTCTTTTTGAAAGATAGAAATCGGAATAAATTAATTTATTGCAATCTTAAAATTACTTAAAAGAGTTAATGTCGAAATGTAATTAAATTAGATTTTCTGGCTTTCTTGTTTAATCTTTGGAAGATAATATAATCATTTTCAATCCCGCCTTTTTCATCACTTAGTGCATTTATATTTATATATTTATATTGACAACATTTATATTTATATATTATATAACATTCTGTGTTTTTAAATCAAATTAAGAGATAATAATTTTGCTAAAACGGTGCATTTAATTCCTTAGATGAAGAAAGAATATATAAAAGTTGTCGCAACATTAAAAAAGTATTAAAATTTTAAAGTTCAATTTTGAATCTTTGCAACTGTTTTTCATATCTAGTACAACGTTTACATGGTTTAACACCTTTTAAAGAAATAAATGTCAATACAAAAACAAAACGGTAAAGTTAACATGAAAAGGCAGAAACAACTCAAATCTGTGTCTCTAGCAAATCTAGGGAGTTTCTATTGACGGGGTTGGAGACCTCGTTGTCTAGTAATTCAGCAATGATTTCATTGGGAATATTGTTGATATTGGCATAAAAGATTTTAGTTTGTTGTTTCATTCTTTTTTAAAGAAGTAATATAGATATCTGCGTATGATGTATTTCTGAGATGTATATTGCCATTAGGTACAATTCTAAGTTCTTTAACCTGTATTCTATTTAAGTTAAGTAGTTGAGATAAGTTTTGCTAGAAAAACCTCAAATTAGAGATGAGTTAGATAAAATAGAATGAATGCATGCATTGCTATGATAAAAGATTTTTTTCTTTGTGTGTGTGTGTACGTCATAGAAACAAAGTTACTATTAAGGAGAGGGTAGAGAAATTTAGAGATGACAGTGACATTGTCTTTGATATTAAATGGATGTTTATTTCATGGGACTTTTGTACACGGCCTTATGTGTCATCTGGCTGTGACGTTGCCCGAAACTAGGAAACCTTCAACAATCCTTACATTATATAATTGTTCCAGGAAATAAATTCACTTTCTTAGCAAGACTATTATTTTTTAATTTGATTTAATGAAAGGTTAATGAAACATTCCAGATATAAAGAAATGTTTAAAAAAATTTCCCGATAGATTATCTTCTAGCGACCTAACCGCTCAACCCATTTATGAGAAATTTTAATTATACTTCTTTGAAGGTTTGCGCTCCAGAACGTGATGATTTAAAACAATAGAGTTCTCACATTTACAGTTAGAGTGAAAAAAATGCGGAAATTTTTGAATAGCAACATCCAATTTGTAGGACCAAATATTGAACCATAAAATATTGGACTATTTTAAAGTTTCGAATTAAATATTTTTATAATAATTTAGTAAATTTAATAAAAAGTTTATAATTTCTTAAAATAGGTAACGTACTAAAAAACGATGACATGCTATTTTGAACCAAAAACCATGTTAGAAATAAAAAAAAGAAAATTTTGTTTGGATCAAAAATGATATTGATATCAAAAGACAAACCTTTTCCCCGAGATAATCTTACGATATTTTTCACCACGCCGCTCCACCTTAAATTGATAATTTTTTATTTGCACAGCCCCTAAGAATGAGGAAGCATCATCGTCGCCGTCAATTATCAACTTGGTATGCCAACGTTGTGTTCCACACGAGGCGTCAAATGGAGTTAATGTGATGCTGATCTTTACCCACTATTCTTTATAAATAACACAAATGAAAGGGAGGAATATGGAGGAATAAGATAGATGGAGATACAGTATGTCGTAAAATTCGTTTGCAATACGATATGCATTATCCCTCAAATATAAATACCCTCATTCGACTCAAACACAAGAATCACGCAGAACACGGATCGATCTCTTTCACATCAGCCGTGCCTTTTTTCTCTAAATAAGAATGACATTCTGATATTTCAAAATTCTAAAGTAATGTTGTTTCGCATTAGAAATTAAAAAATGTGTCATCAGAAGTTTTTATGTAATTTGCAAAAACACGTGGGTGTGTTTGGGCGTAAATTAGCGGATTGCATTTTTTGACGTCATCCACAGCTATTATAATTCACCGCCATTCTTTTTTTACTCTTTGTATATTAATAGCTCCTATCCTGTAGCAGCCTCATTTTTTAACTAAATTTTTATCCTAATAGATTTATATATATTTATTTTAACTGATAAACTAAATAAAATAAGTAAGTTGTTCGTTCACCTATGGCATTAAAATTAATTGTAATGTACACCGTGCAAAAAAAAAAATATCTATAACTAACATTAATGTGTTATAAAAAAGATGTTAAATATACTCATTCATTCTAAGATAATCAAAATTAAAATAAACACTTCTTAGAACAAAAAGTTTCAAAATCCTGATTTCATACTTATCTCAATGTAAATGAAAGATCTTTATCAAACAAACGCCGAAGGGATTTTTTTCCAATGACAATCGAAAAAGATAATTTCAGGTTTTATATCTACGAGACCGCTCTTCATTTATATCTCGAAAAAATAATTAAAAATGCAATAACACGCTTCAGAGGATAATTAAAACTTCTAATTATCGGCAATTTTTATTCAAAATGCAATCTGTCGATCGATTAAACAAAGAAAGTATTTTAACAAATATTTGTTTTGTTCTTGCTTGAATGAAGCATTATATGAGGTACATATAAATGAATAATGAGGTTTTTATAATTAAAAATAATTAACACGTTCGCTGCCAGTTACGTGAAGATGTGATGATAGATAATGCCGTACTGTAGAAGTGGGTTTCTTCCAGAAGCCGATTTAATTTTTATAACAAAGAATCAGTGAAAGATTTTCCCGCGTCAGCACGTGATTGGCTATTGGATATCACCCCACATCACGCGCTGGTGCGTGAGTGGCCCCTTAACGTTGACGCAATATCACGCGCTGGTGCTTGATCGGCAGCGAATGTGTTAAGAAATAGAAAAAAGGTCAAAAATTTGTATGAAGAATTCCACTAAATTGTGTTCTTTCTTACCTTTTAAATCATGAGTGATTATTGTGATTCGTTTTTCAAATGAAAAACTTATTTTTTTTATCTCCTGAAAGAAAATATTTACAAATTTTCCTTTTTAATTAAAAAAATTGTGTAAAATTCCAAGATTTTTTGTAATGAAAATAAGAGGGTGTTTACAATTCGAACACTTTAAGGGAATAGAAGAATGCTATGCCTAGCATACTGCATTAATTTTACTCTAACATTTTATAACAATTAATAATTTATAGTTAAATTTTAGCCAAGTTGTTTACATATACTTTAATTCATGTGTTTAATAAAACTGTTCAAGAACTTCACACAAGTGAGAAATTTCCAAGTTTTTAAGTTCTTCGAAAAATTATCCACTCCTGTTAAGAGCCCACACTACTGATTGAAAAAGACCCGGATGATGATGTAAAGTCTATTGTATCTAGGCGTTCTTTTCAAATATCTCGCTCAAATTTTAATATTTTGACGTGTCTTTTGTTGCAAAGGATAGCAGAGGATGATCTACAACCGGCCTAGTTTTTACTTTTTTGATTTTGGTTATAATCTTTTTTAATTAGGCTAGTTTCATCTTCATAACCGGTTCAAACTGGTTCTGAAAGTTAAAGTATTTTTTTTAAATCTGACGCCAAAATCAAAAAAGTAAAAACTAGACCGGATCTGGATCATCCATGTGCAAAAAAACTCACGTCAAAATATTAAAATTTGAGCGAGATATTTGAAAAGAACGCCCCCATAAACCTTACCTTATCATCCGAGTCTCTTTCAGTAAGTAGTGTGGCGTCTTAAAATCCTTTTTATTTTCTAATGTTCTCGAACGAATTCGATAAATCTTTTTTTTTCGTGTTAGAATATAAATATAAGAATACATATACATAAATATAATATACACGGGTTTATTTTAAAGATTTCACATTTAACCCTGGCTAATATATTTGTTACTATCAGTTTAAAAGCTCACAAGAACTTACGAACAATATTCTTTAAAAATGATTTTTGGGGGGAGGGGAAGAAAAGTAATCAAATTACAATAAAAAAAAAAGATTTTTATTTAAAAAATGATTAAAAGTAAGTGTTTCTTTTGTGACAAAAATCCTTCAAAGGGTTAAAAGATGTTTCAGTTTTTTCGTACAAATATTTGATCATTTTACTCTATATTTACTTTTTTTTACATTTTAAAATGTACGAATGCTATCGAATATATTTCTAAGCTTCAAATTATTAAAGATAGAATAATTCCCAAAAGATTAGGAAAAGTTCGAGAAACTTAAAATATTTCTAGATTTTAAATAAAACTTTTCTAATTATTTAAATTATATGGAAAATTCTGCTGCATTTTTTCCCTTTCTTTTCATCTTTATTTTGTTTCTTGTTAATCAGCATGCATTTCTAGAGTCTGTTTTCTTCCCTTGTGTTCTCTATTTTATTTATTTATTTATTTAACACAAAAGTGCAGAACTAAAATATTGATAACTGCCTCTATAAATATTTATCACATCATCAGTTTGCTCAGTTAAAATTGCTTTTTCGTATCGAGGGATTCCTAAATAATTAGTTACATTTATTCTTTTTTTCCAAGCAATTAATAAAAATATATATATATTAAATAAAGTAATATCTTTAGGCACAATAGCAAAATAAATATGGCTTTATAAACTTTGAAAAACCTGATACTCTATCATTAATAAACATTTACTGTAAGCAACAAACTTTTTTTGCTATTAATACTTGTTCATTTTTTGTTTATTGTTGTTGATCAATTATTTTTTTCAATTTTCAATTCAGGAAAAGAACTCATTTAGATAATAGAATGTAAGAAATAGTATTTTATGTTTGTCATTATGTTAATTTTATCGTACTATATAGATACATAAATAAACACAAAGCAAAATATCAATACATTGAAGAAATGGTAGCATTAAGAAGTACGCATGAGTTTTAATTATAATAAAAACAAATGTTTTGATTAAAAAGAGTTTTAATAACGCAAATAATATCCTTTTAAAACTATTAAAAGCTATCAGACCTGTACTGGTAATATTTCTTTTTTGTGCATTGCAAAAATTAAAAAAAATTTCCTTTTTATTTAATAGCTTACAGAAGAGTTTAATGAGCACTAATATGAATATGAAATTCGACACAATTTTAACAAGTTGGAAATTGCACGTGAACGTAGCAAATGAGGTGCGTTCGTACGATAACGAAGTTTTAAAAATATTCAGATCTTGCTGATATAGAAGAGCGTACTCCTGATACAGTATAGTAGTCGAAATCTTTACGTTTCTGTAAATATGCAGGAAGTAATTTTTATTACACCTCAGCAACGTATATCTTATTCATAAAATGTGAAATAGTTGAATATAAATAAAACACGTACCAAACCATGTTTCCCCGTTTAGCATTATATAGTGGAATACTTTTGTGTGGCCCTGTAATTTAATAATAAAAATTCTTTGCATCACAGATTGTACAGAATGCATATTTTAGTATATATTTCATAGATTCATGCCAATTCTATTATGTTCGAATGAGTGTAACATCATTAAAATGCATTTGAAATTTTTTCCCCATTGACCGTAATGTAACGGAATCCTTTTGCTTGTCCCTGTAATTGATCTATGCATCCGATTTTCATAACATTTGAAATGACTCGACAAAATTACGCAATAATTATATGTTTTAAATTTCAAACGATTAAAATGCATTTAAAACTTTTTTCCCTATTGACCGTAATGTAATGGAATCCTTTTGAATGTCCCTGTAATTGATCTATCCATCCGATTTTCATAAAATTTGAAATGACTCGACAAAATTATGTTATAATTAAATAAAAAATTTCAAACGATTCGGTCAATTTATTTTAAATTTCAAACGATTCGGCCGGGCAGTTTTTGCGTTGTTATATGCGGACAGACGGACAGATAGACAGACGGACAGACGGACGGACTGAGCGACAACAATAGGTGCTACGTATTTACATAATTACGAACGCACCTAAAAAGAGCTGCAAATCAGAATGTGTTTTATATTTTCTAAAAAAAAGAGAAAGGAAAATGCGTAATCTGATCATTTTTTAAATTCAGGATAAATCAGGATTGCCACTAATTACAATATAATTGTATGTGAAAATGTGACATTTATAATTACTGTTAATATCCTCATGTTGTTTTAAACGTTACCCTATGTTGGAATTTGTGAAAGGTTTTTGAGATCTACGTCGACCACGATCCTTATAAAACAAAGCCCTTATCAGCCCCAATGTCTATCTAACTTTCTATGCATCTATATCCCTTTTTTATGGTATTGATAACTTCCATAATTCAGCACAAATCTCCTCATAACTGGTAAATAAAATCAAGGGGTACAAAATCTCAGACAGGTTGGTTAATGGACAAAATCAGATGGCCAAAAAAAAGGGATTAGGAGAATAAGGAAATTTATTAGAGATGTAATAATACTATATAGAACTTTTGACTTGACAAATTTTTGATAGGATCTAATCTTTTCAAAAAAGAAAAAAGAATAAGTAAGTAAATAAAAAAGGGGAAAATGAAAAGATTCATAACTTTGTAAATAAAAAAAAATATATTTATAAATGCTTCTACAAATTTCGATAATGTATTTTTTTTTCGTTGTCTAATGATAAAGAACGCTTTTCATAATCCGTACATAGATCAAAAGAAGTTATTATTTGATTCGAGTGAAAGTTACATTTTGTTTTCGCAGATGGGAATATGCTATTTACTTTCTTCTAACTTCACAAGAAGAAAGTATTGGATTCGTGAAATTTTTCGACTATCGGTTTTTGACGGATTTAGAAGATTTAGAAGGTACTGAACACGATTTCACGATGTTTAGAAAATGCCTGTCTCTGAGTCTGTCTGTCACTCTGTGAGTCTGTGTGTGACAAAAAATTCGTGGTCGCTCTATCTCAAAAACTAATCCACCTAATTTCACAAAAGTTGAGATTCTGTTAGCCTTCGATATAAACTAGAGCTGATTAGGTTTTGGTGTGTATCGGTAGACAGGTAGTGCTGATTTGCTGCATTATACGCAATTTACACATTACTTGTCTCTCAAGAAATAATGTACGGTTTTCATAAAAACTCCAGAGTCTGTTAGTACAGAATATAATTTAGTGTTGATTACTTTGTGGCAAAAATCGCTCAAGTGGTGCCGATGTTGTGCTGTTTTATTCATGATTATCGAAATAGCTCTATTTGGAGAACTAATGCACGGATTTTATCAAACTACAGATTCATTACTCGCTGATATAGATTAGTGTTACTGGGTTTTTTGCGTAAATCGCCCTATTGATGACACTATTATGCTGAATTTTTCATGATTTTGCAATAGCTGTATCTCAAGAGCAAATGCATGAATTTCCACGAAATTTCATATGCAGTTAGTACCCCATACAAATTTATACTAATTTGTTTTTGGTATACATCACTCAATATGTGATGCTGCTATTCAGAATTTTTGAAGATTTCTGCAATAGTTTTATCTCAGAAATTAATACACAGATTTTCATCAAACATTAGATTCAGTTAAAAGTTGATACAAGCCGTTGCTGACTAGATTTTGGTGTAAATCACCTAACCGTGGCTCTGCTGTGCTGCATTTTTCAGGAAACACTAACAAATATGCGATAAAATAAAGTTTACAAAGTTACCACATACGATAGTTTTACATTGTAGAAATATATAACTATACAAGTAATACGATAGTGTTAAAAATATGAATCCAATGCTGCAATTAACATATTAACTAAGGATAAACTATTGAAGATAAAGTTTGGAGATACAATAAGAAATATCCAACTAAGTTAATAAGCACAGTATATTAAAAACACAGTAGCAGAAATACTTTCATATGCCTAACAAATGAGAAAAATAGAAGGAATGTAAAATTATCCGATTATCTTACATAGTACTAGTAAAACAAGGATTAAAATCTGAATGATTATATTTTCAAAATCTAAATATTAATTCATTTAAGTTGTTTCAATGTTGTAAAAAATGCAGTTACTTTAATTTTACAGAAAAACAGGGATGCAAAATAAAGCTTGAATGATAATTAAAAAAAAACATTCAACATTTATATACTAATTAAAATAAATCCTATACAATTTATCTCTCGTCACTTACACACCATTTAAGAATAACCTGTCTAATAAAAATATTTAACAAAAAAAATCATGATTGAAATAAATTAAAACTAATGTAATTAAATAAAATCAGGATAATTTCCTGAAATTAAATTTTCATAAAATCTCTTGCATGAAGTTATTTGAGTATGGGATAAATATTTCAATTTTTTTGTACATAATCTGCTGTAAAAAAAGGTCTGCTGTAAAAAATTCTGGTTTTAAATACCTACAAGTTTTTTGATGGTGATTCAGTTAAACCTTTGCATTTAAAAACAGCAATTTTATTTGATTACCACTTCAAGTAAGTGATTATTTAGAAATTAAAGATAAGCTTTTTTGTAATGAATGTTTTAAAAAATATCGAAGTGATTTTATAAGTTTACTAAAAGAACGTAATGTGAAAATAATTAAAAATCAAAAGTCTTAAAAGTTTGTTTTAATCTACGTACTTTTCGACGTTTGTTATCTACCGCGAATAACAAGTGTAATTTTATTTTAAATTAACTTGAAGTAATGATTTTAACAACAGGTTGTAAATTGAGGACTTTATTATCAGATTATTAAAAATATAAATTAAAATTTCATTAGATGTACTTTTAAATTAATTTGATGTAGAATGAAATATTGATTTCTAATTTCGCTTTATACATGAAATGGCACTGTAAAAATGTATGATGAAAATTATTAAGTATTTTGATGGCAAAAAATTTAAATATTAATTTTTCACTTTCATTAAGTACATAATATACATAAATACATATAAAGATATACATAAGGATTTATTTATTGAAATTGTGCATTGTGCATTCATTGATATCATTCAGTATTTCTGCAAGAATGCAAGGAAAATTGAGTTCTGAAAACAATATTAATTGGAATTTGTGACATTATATATCCTAATTAATATGAAATCGATAGTATAAAATATTACAAACTTAGTGCTAGTCGTTTCTTTTCTTGTTGTATGAAAATATATATTTATTTAAATCAGGACTTTCACTTATCAAAGATTACTAAATGGGTCGTAGATTTCGTTGATCATGAAATCAAGTAATTTTCAAATAAGTTGTTTTAAAAAAAAATTTCAAATTTGATTGATTTGCCCCAAAATATGTTTGCGAATTCTCAAAATATTTTACGTTAATAATGAGAAAAAATTGTAACACTTTAATTAAATCATTGCGAGCGGTCAAAAGGTGTTTGCTAATTAAGTACATTTTTGGTAAAACTTTTTAACATTTTCCAACAAAAATGAGAATTATTTATGACTTATTATTACTTAGTATTGTCTGTCCGCCTTCTAACTCATGTAAATGTACTCCGATTGCCTTGAAATTTGTGGATGTTATTAACGTTTACCCTAGTACGAACCCTATTTCAAATGTACTTTGCAGCACGCTTAGTTTACTTACAAAAACGGTGATAAGTATTCCATTACATTATGGCCAATGAGAAAAAATTGTTTAAAATTCATTTTAATGTTGTTACATCCTTTAAAACATAATGAAATTGAAATGCGTTTACGAAGTACAGTAAAATAGTCATTCTATAAAATAGGCACTGTAAAGAATAGTTATTATTCATTTACAGAGCCACACAAAAAATTCCATTTCATAATGGCTTGGAAGGGAATTGTTTGCAATGTATTTTATTTATTTATGCCTAAGTGGAACAAGATCACCAGATCGCTAGGATCAGGTGTAGGCCCTATTTGTCCCACCCGGTAAGTTCCCCGGCATGCGGAAATTCATTACAATAATTTCCAGTTCCTCAAAAAAAATAATATTAAAAAAATAATATACAGGCCGCTAGAGTCGCGACAGACAGCGGCGAGCTGAAAGTGGAAACTTGACTGTCTATTGATTGAAGTCAATCAATTGATTGAAATCAATTGAACAAGATTGAAAAGTCAATCGGCTAAAGCAGGAAACTTGATCTGTACAACATCACCACAGTGGTATTCGCTCCGGAGGCCTGATCAAATTAAACTATTTCATAAAAAATTAAAATGACATGCATCGCTTAGGCTTCTTAAAAGATATATCACATATAATATGATATGCATATCATTTATAGGGACATACAAAAGATTTCAAATAGTATATGCTGTTCGAAGTATGCCCAGATGATTGCAGGAAATGCAATTTTAATTTTGATATATGATTTAAAATTTAATTTTACTATCTTTATGCATACTATATGATGTGTATAAATGCTATAGTCATTTTATGTGATGTTGAAAAAAAACTAGAAAAAATGATGATGAAAAAAACAAAAAAGTGAGCAGGAAAAATTTCTCTAGAAAGAAAAAAGAAATGATGTTCGGAAAAAACGATAATCCGTTCAAAAGTAAGCTCGAAAAATAAACCTCTTTTCTGAAACCAGATTACAAGTTGAAAACCTTCACAAATGATCCGCTTGTTTCCATGTCACAGTAAAAGCGAAGAAAATAACAATTTAATTTCAGAGTAAAAAAGAATTGGATAAAGTGACAGAAAGGAAGATTTACAGCATCTCCTCTGTATGACATTTTTTAGTATTCTTTTAAGAAAATTTCATTGTGAATAGAAAAAGAAATGTTCTGTATTGTTAAAGTCATCCGCAAAGAGACATCGCGTCCTTACATGCTTAATATAAAAGTAAAAAATAAATAAAAATAAAAGAATCGAAATTTAGCGAATTTTTAAAGATTAAAAATTAAGCTATTAGACGTATTTAGATTGAACCTAATGAAGTAATTTCTACAAGAACTAAGCTTTACATTAAACCGTCCAATAAAAGAAATATTTTTAACTATAGTTTTTCAATTAGTATATCTGTTAATTGGTATATCTCATTGGTATATCTTGGTTACCAATTTTATGGAGTAATGTTACACAAATGTTTTTCAATGCATTTTCTTTTTAAATATTCAAAATATTTTAAGAATCCTTTAAAGTACTATTGGCATGATATACAGGAGTGAGCCATATCTGCTTTAAAAACCTATATACGATGACGCCTGAGCTGATTCAACATTATCTCTGCGTAACTAATACTTGATTTCATGGGCAATATTTATAACCTATAAACTATTACATTTTCGTGTGATTTTTCTCATAGAATCAATCGCAAAATGGTTAGAAAATGATTTGGGCGTTTATGCGTTCCTTCACATTCTCGCAAAGTAAAAATTACAATATTTGTTTTATTAATTGAATTAGCACAGCATGTTCTTAAAGGATTTTGCATCAATTAATCCTTTACATTCAACTAATCTATGTATTGAAAAATATAAATACCAAAAAGTCACATGGAAACAAAAATGCAATTTCGGGATGATAAACTTTGCTGCCAACAGTTTTTGTGTAAATTTAATGGATTGTTTCACAGTGTATTCTATAGTAATCATCTTGTACTGCATGTCAGTGATGTACATCAATTTTAATATGTTTGAAACTTTATAAAATCTTTACAAATACACTGTAAGTATATTTTCTCTATGCACCATAATGTAATGGCATTCAATTGAATTCCTCTGCACACTGTAAAAATAAAACATTAAATTTTAGGCAAAAACTGCTGGCAATAATTTTGCCGTAAATTTAACGGATTTTTTTGCAGTGCTAATGAACGAAATATGATGCACAATACATGCATGCAGTTACTTTTCTTTTACAGAATGATATTTATTTAAATTTCTGAACATGCAAGATAAAGCACAATAATAAATATCGATTATAAGGCAATTCGATTATATTTACATGCATGGATAGGCAAAAAAACTGAATTAAAGTATTTTTCAATTATGGTGAAAAATATAAAAAATGTTTTCATCTATTTTCAATAACCCGGAATGTCCGAGTTCGATGGCTTTGTAATAATAAAAATAATAATTATGAAAATCACAGTTATATAACAGAATATAAGTTTCCTAAGTTAAATTTTTATATACATTACGAAGTATATATATAAAAAAGTTGCGTAACGTCTTTTGTTTAAAAATCATTTCTCTTATTGTTGAAAAAAATAAAATTCAGTTAAGATAATTCAATTCGAGAAGGAACAAAATGGCGTTCGAGTATCATATATATTAAAATCATAAGAACATTTTAACAGCATACCTAAAACTGGTCTCTACGCATGCGCAAGCGAGCTTTTCGGTGGTACTCATCATTTTCGGCATTCAGCTATCATTTAATTCGCAAAACGCAATCCGACGAGATCAAGGCAAACGCGCTTGCGCAGAAAGCTCAGAACCAATGGGAAAAGACTGTACTTACTGTCTGTAACCATATATGAAATAAATAATGCTATAGCCATACCATGCTCACGTTTGTAATTTTTGTGTATATGTAGTGTAGTTTAGAAAAAGTAAGTTATTTTATTCATTAAGTACATCCATTGATACATTATTTTAATTATTGTAATTTCTAAAGATGACCATTTAGTCGGATAATCTTACAATGTTCGCGAAATCATAGTTTATACAACCCATGAAAAAATCGACTGGTATTCTGTAAGGTTTAACTTTTCTTAGATATTTTTTCGATCGATGCTTAATTTTATATTTTATAACATTAGTTGTTTTGTTTTTGCCCGTTTTTATTGAAGGACATAATTTAACAGTTTTTTCTATTACATAACACTTCTTATTTTGTTTCAATCTTTTTTTAAAAAAAAAAGTAATTCCTTATTGTGATCTTCATTTCTGTCATGCGAAAAATTCATTTCTATTTCGCCTATAGCATTTACAGAAACATTTGTCGTATTATCATTTTGAAATTTGAATAAAAAGACATAAAATACAGATAATTCAACCGTTTTTTTTTTTTATTTGCATAACACTTTTTATTTTGTTTTAAAATGTTTTTTTCTTTTAAGTAATACATTATTGTGATCTTCATTACTCTCATACAAAAAATTTATTTCTATTTCGCCTATAGCATTTACAGGAACAATTGTTGCATTATCATTTTGAAAATTGATAAAAAAGTAACAAAAATTAAAACATTGCAAATTCTAAATTCGTATTACTCAACTAAATAAACGTTGGTCTTGCAAAAAATAAACAAAAAAATAAGAGATCAAAATGGATGCCTTATAAATAACTTACTTTTTTAAATCTGCAGGTACAAAATATTACTTTTTTTTTAATTTGGACATGAAAAAAAACATTCTGAATTCTCTTAATCAATCACAAGATTTTTGTGGGGACTTCTACTGATTGGTAATTTTTGTGTGCTTTTTTACTTAACTGAATGACTTTTTTTCCATGATTGATTAATGAATTTTATAGTTTTTTGTCCCATGGTTGTGATTTATTTTATATTGGTCAAACTAAAAGAAATCTCAAAAAACGCCTTAAAGAAAACTCTCGGTATGTGAATAATCAAGAAATTTCTAAATCTTCGGTTGTTAAGCACTCTTGGGATTCCGGCCATAGTTTCAATTTTCAAACTGCTAAAATTATCTTTAATGCCAACAGTACCTATGAGTTAGATTTTCTTGAAAATTTAGCTATTTATCTTAATCGAGAAGTTATTGTTAATGATAAATCTGATTCTAAAACACTATTCATAGCTTGAAAAAACCTTTACAGCATTGCCTTATAATTATTTACTTTTTTTTTATAAATCATACATATATATATTTTTTTAGATTTATACATATGTACCTTTATAACTATAATTTTTTTCCTATTAGTCATGTATATAATTTTTTAGATATATATATATATGTTTTCTTATTACTATAAACATTTTTAATACTAATTATTATTATTATTATTTTATGTGTGTGTATTTACTTTTATTATAACCTGCCTTTTTATTTATTACTTTTTACTTACTTTTAACTTTTTCCCTTTGTAACCATTTTCCTCTTTTCTCTCCTTTCCTTCATTGATCCTTTGTTCGTTTATGCTCTTCCCTGATTGGCTGTTGCCTTCTACTTTCCCATTGGCTACTCCTTCAGCTTGCTCCCTTTCCCGCCTTTTCACGTCAGTCGTGCCGCTACATTCATTGTATACGCACGTCTTTTCGCCTGATGAAGACAGACTAAGTTCTATCGAAAGACTTTACGTTATTTTATTTGTTTTATGGTGTTTCAAGAAGTTTTTTTTTTTTTTTTTTTTTTTTTTTTTTTTTTTTTTTTGTTCTATTTATTCTATTTTGTGTGTGAGAAATAATTCGAATAGAAATAATTTCTACAAGAATTCCAACAGTTATATTTTCAATTCTGTGAATTCCCACTAAATTTAACCCTACTCTCTTAAAACCTCAGCCAAAAAATAACTCAAAATGAGTCGAAATCCATTCATCTCAGGGTTCGAAAGCCAGTTTCTGGTAAAGAATTTATACAACTCGAGTGAACGAGTTGTATTTAGGCAGCTTAAATCAAGATGAGTAGTTTAAATAAGAAATTTTAATCCAGATGAGTAAAACGTTTAAAAATCAACTCATTCGCGATCCAATATATTGCAGCCAAATTATCTTTTTCGTCGTAAGTGTTTCGTTTAAGTAGTTGCATTAGACAGTCCGATTGAAAAAAAAGAGTGTTTTAACTATTGGTTTCAAAACAATACCTCTATTAATTATAAATTTTTAAAGTATTTCTATGTTATGTTAGCACTTAAGTATAAATTATGAAAGTTTTAAGCTAGATCAAGGACATATAAACCCAAATTCATAAACACAACCTCATCGAGATGTTCATGTTCATTGTAAATATATCTTTGACTTTCTCTATGATGTATTTTGAAACTGATGATATAAATTTAAATTTAAAGGAAGAAAAACATTTTGGCATACATTTACGGGCGATGCAACGGTCGGTTGAAAGGTGCGGCAGCCATGAAATAATCTTACACTTTGTAAAACAATCATAAACATGCAAAAAATTCAACACTATAATAGAAATTTGTTTTTATTTTATTATTATATTTTTTTGTAATTAAACTTTTAAATTTTTCAAAAGGTCTAGTATTTTTCTTGCCTAACCACTTTCCTTCAAAAAATCATTTAACCCCTTAAGGATTACATTAAATTACGGTTTATAAACTCAGATTGCTCATTGCCACACTGTTTTGAAAACATATACATGCATTCACCTTATTTAATGACAAGCAAAATGATACCAGAATAAAGCCAATTACGCTATGTTATAAAAAAGTTGCGATTTAAATAATCTAAATATAAGCATAGCCCATGAACATCACGTGAGCGAGAATTAAGGGGTTGATAACGTGTCGAAAAAGAACATAAACATTAAAGAGTAAAAATAATTTAAAGTGTATGAGAAACCTTAAATGTTATAAAATTGGATTAATTTTAAATGGTTTTATTAAAATAAAAAATTGCTTTCTTTAAAATTGTTTCTCTAGACATCCTCTTTTCAAATATTTGTCAAAAACAATGGTCGAAAGAAATAGTAAATATGAAAAAATAGTGAAAGCCACAACAAAATATTCAACTCATATGTAAAAATGAATGGATTTTGAAACGATAACGACAAAATTGAAGAATAAAAGCAAAATTTTTAATCTCGCAAATCCTAAAGAATAAAACTTAAACTAAAATGTACATGTATAAAATCTCCATAAATGTTTCCTCTATCTTTTCTTGAAGTACTGAAAAAAAGGTTATCTCCCTTAGAATGAAAAATATAAATCGAATTAAAATACATATGATTGCCAAAAATTGTAAAATGTTATAAAAAATATATAAAAAAGGAAAGTATACATTTCACTAAATAAAAGAATGAAATAAATATTTTTAAAAATCATGTTGAGGCTTTTGGAAGAGATTTTTTTAAAAAAAGAAAGTTTATTTCTTTAAAAGATCATTTAATAACCTGTTGAAAAACTAAAAAGTATAGGAAAAATCAGTTTAAAGCGCATTGAGGCACATTTAAATAGTTGTAAAATAAGAGTAATTTTATGGGCTTACAATGAGGTTACAATTTACATTATAAAAATATAAGAAAGTAAAACTGAAATGCATAATTTATTCAAAAGCTGCTAAAATATACTTAATAAAGTGTTTACAGCATAAAAGCAGTCAAAGCAGTCAAAAAATACTAAAAAACAAGCGGACCACGTTTTTGGCGGTCTTTATGCTATACACACTTTATTAAGCGTACTTTATCACCTTTTAAGTAAATTACACATTAGAATGTTTCTGTCTCATATTTTTATGTAGAATAAATATGAGCATGAATTTCAATAATTATAATTTACACAATATTTTATAATACAATTTGAGAATTTGCTTAGTTTCGAATTTATTCTTTTTAATATATTCTTTTTAAAAGATTTTCTGAAACAAGAATGAAAGAAATGGGAAATATGAAAAAATTATAGCCCCGACATAATAATTAACTCAAATATAAAAAAATAATTTATGTATTCCAAAACGACAACAAAAATTGAAGCAAAAACATAAAATTTAAGAGTAAGCATAAAAAATTTAATCTCGTGATTCCGTTCACGTGGCCAAATCTCAAGTTTCGCCACTTAAGCTAAAATTTCCATGTATAAAATCTCTATAATTGCTTTTTTTTTTTCTCTTTGAACACTGAAAATTTATAAAAGTGTTACCTCTTTCACAAAGAAAAATATATGTCAAATAAGAACACAAGTGGTTGCCATAAAATTGTAAAATATGTAAAAAAAGATGAAATGGAAGTATATATTTAGCAAAATATAAAAGAATAAAATAAATACTTGAAAAAAGCATTTTGAGGAGGGAAAAAATTAAAACAGCGTAGGCAACATTTACTGTCTTATATAATTACGAAGTATAAATTCTTACTTCATGTTGTTCTGATTCGAAAAAATAAATACCATACATACTCAAGTAAATATCGATGAATTTTAAACAAAATTTGCGAATTCAAAATAGGGGATCGACTTTAATCAAGTTAATAAAAAATAATTTTCTCGCAAGTAATCGGCTAATGTGCAAGTCTTTAAAGTAATCATATAGGGGGTCTAGGTTCGAGAGAGACAGAGATAAAAGCGAACAATAATCATTTCTTTTGAGATTGACAAATAAGTTTAAAAAATAATGTCCCTGTAATCGTTCTGCACACATTTACTCTTTGGGCAGAATTCCATTTAATACAGGAGCATTCCTTACAATATTTTAATCCCCTTTTTAAAAAGAGTTCGATTTGGGGATTATTCTAGATATGTCTTCTAAAAGTCCTACAATACGTACAATAAGAAATACTGTATTAGAAGTCTATGAATTCGTTTATGCTTAAAATTAAGGTTTGAATCGATTTTTGGAAGATTTTTTTAAGTATCATTAAATTGATGTGAATAGGTTTCAAATTAGTTTATGTTTCCGCGGTTTACATAATAATAAAGTTTTGATAGATGTTGAATTAAAAAAAGAAAAATGTTTGATTAGGAAAGCAAAAGAAAAAAAATATTAATAATTGAAAATTTATTATTATTATTATTATTATTTTATCTTAGATTACAAATCATTTTACATCATATTATCAGAAATGTGATTTGGTGTGGTTCGAAAATGAATTTTTTTTTCAAAATTTTGCCTAAGAAATTGTTGAGAGAAAAGGGGATCGAATTATACAAGAGTCGACTTATACTCGACTATATACGGTAAACTGTTTACAGGCAAAGTTACTTTTTTTAAGTGCAAAGTTACTTTAGAAAACCAATTGCATTGTAACTTTTCCGGATATAAATTAAAAACAATGCCTATTTAAATAAATGCCTATATAGAATTAATTCCTTTTAACCAAAATGGCTCGTGAAAAATTCAACATTTTTGCATTACTTTGCGGGTTTTCTAGACACCTTAAATATTCCGCTCTGTTCTATGAGTAGCTACATTTATAAACCATAGGGAGTTTTAAGAGAGAAGAAGTGCGACTGTATTTTGAAATCCTTAAGAGTATTATAAATAGATTATAAACATAGAAATGCATTTTATATAGATTACAAATAAAGAAAAGTATTTAAGACATTATTAAAATTGACAAACCTTCTTAAATTAAAAAAAAAACAAACGTAGACTAGTTTTTAGGCCACCATTTCCTTTGCTACTGCTAGGTCTGTGTACGTAGAATATATTCGTATTTTTAACATATTTCCTCGGAAAATTAATATTTTTATCCGATTTTTCTGTGTAATCGTCTTAAACAATTCGCTACTATTGATGCATAGATGTAAAATCACAAAGTAGTACATGCAAAATATTTTTTTTATACCAGTAATATAAAAAGTAATATTTGCCTTTTTTAACTAGAGCATTTCTATAATTTTTTAAATAAAGTTAATTTCCTTCAAAAAAAAAATGTGCCAAACGTATAAAATGTGTGCGAGATACACAGGTTCCGAAAGGGTTAAAGATAGCCCTTTTTTCTTCCTTACTTCTCAAATTATTTCTAAAATATACACTTAATTTAGTGTCTTATGTGTTAAAATATAACAAAGTAGAAGTAAAATTATTTTATTTCATATAATTATTTCATATAAAATTAAGCTTTAATAAAGGGAATTTAGAAGTTTAGTGGCTAGCAGCTTTAAACCACAAGATCCTTTTAAACTGTTTAGAATATTGGTCCATCTAATGAGATCACAAATTTATAAGATCAACAAAGCCTTCAGATTGATTAAATGCAAATGAAAGAATCATTAGCAAAAATGTGTTTTCACATTAGAGGAATTTTTCCAATAATTTTGATTATGTTCTCAGTATTTATTTAATTGTTTTAAATAATATATTTTCAAAATGCAGAGAAAGTTAAAATCTCATCAAAGAAAGAACAATTTCCTGCCATAAAAATTCTTTTGTAAAAAAAAAATATATTTCCTTCATATGTGTCATTAAATATTTTTTCCTCAGATAATTGCCACTTTTAATTTGTTGAACAAATGTAACTAAGGCAATCAGGAAATTGTCAATAAAACACAAACATTGCATAGAAATAGCTTTATCATTTTAATTCTTTAAAAATTCCCGATTTTTTTTAGAAAAGAAATAAACGTAAATTGTTTCTTTTATGATAAAACTAGCTGACCCGCCCGGCGTTGCCCGGGTCCGTATTAACAATATTAAACGAACTTGAAATTTGTATGATTTTATCAATAACTGGAAGCATGCAGAAATGCATTGTCTGAAATACGTCGCAGCTGACTTTGTGAAAAATCGGTTTTAAAAACAACAACTAATATTAAGCTCTAGAAATACTTAAAATGAGCAATGAGAAACACGGGAGGGAACATGTATCCAACAATTGCGTTAGTTTCGTGTTAAAGTGTTGATATTTACCCGTAAAAATCACTGTTAAATCACGTAACTAATTATTTTTTTCGCATAGAAATCCCAAGTGAAAAATTTTGAATTTCAAACTAATTATATCATTCTTAAATCCGACTATACCGTGAATGAATCGATACGCGATGATAAAAGATTGGTATATAGTATTATAATTTCAGAGCCATTTAACAAAAGTGTATATTTTTAATCAAAGCATGCGTAATGTTGACTCTGTGGACAAATTCCTAACCGTAAACTTTTGTACCATAACCATAATCTGTCTGTAACCTAACTGCGACTTAACATTACCCTACCGTAACTTAAATATAACATAAATGTAACCTAGCCGTCACTTTGAAATATCAATATAGAAGCATCATTTAAGATTTTGCTTGAAAAGTTAACATTCTTTCGTTAATGTCTTAAAATCGTCTGCACTCTGAAATCTATATTTTAGACTAATATTTGTTATTTAAGTTTTCGCGCATGATTTTAAAAGAATGTTTTCATAAATATATTTTATATATTGACATAGAGTTTTTAATATGTTGTTAAATTAAAAACATATTTTCATCTACGTTATAAAGTATTAAAAAGTTCTGAAAAAAAAGAAAGCTTTTAGTAATACAATTTTTAGTTCAAATCAAATGTTTTCAATATTTTATTTAATTTTATTTTGACATTTAAATTATTTCGAATTTATCAATTTCAATTATTTTAAAAGCAAACATTTTTTAAAAATAAATAATATAATAGAAAAAAGACCATTTTAAAAAATTACTATTTCTTCATAAAATACGCTTCAGCTGTTATTCAATTCTTTCAATTCGTCTTATTAATACAAAATCCCTTCCACATGCTTTTGTTTGGGACATTAATATTTGAGCGATAAATGGTTTAATATTGCAACTCTTTTTTCGGTTTACTTCACCACCACCTATCTTTTTCCTCCATGGTTTGCAACCGCTGTGATAAAAAATCATTATTTAAACTGACAGTTTGCCAGTCTATGAATTTTAAAGGTCTGTTCCAGCTTTTTAAATTATTTATGCGAAAATTTTATGCAACCAACCAACCATAACTAAATGAAAGAAAAAAAAGAAGAAAAAAGGCGATTTTTTATGAGAGTGATATTTGGAATTTAATTAATTACTCAGTTAATAAATAGAATTTCGAAATTCTGAAGCTCAGGTGCATCAGGAGAGATATTGGGCTACTCTCATAAAAATTTTGAGCTTCGTACGTCCCATAGATTTTGCTAGCCATCGCAGACACACACACACACACACACACACACACACACACACACACGCAGACAGAGCGATTTGTTATTTTATTAGTATAGATAACTTTAGTGGGATATTCTTAATTTGTGTAAAATTTTTATTGAAATGATGTAAAATTAAGACTTACGAATTGCTGCAATTTGTAAATAAATATTTATATAAGTAACATGTATATATATTAATTAACATATCTTTATACAATTACAAAAATGTTGGTTTGAACTAACTTTAAAAAGACAAAAGAATCGCAATAAAAACTCCTTTGTTCTCAGTGTTTACCTTAATATTCGTCATTAAATATTCCGTTTCTTGGGTTACCATGTGCTTTTAATGTACTAGTGGAATATAAATGGCAGGCAATACATATTTTTTAAAAAGAAACATAAGCATTGTACGCAGTAATTCATATTGTTATTTTATTTTTTTAAATCTTTACGTTCTCTTATTTCTTTTATATTCCATATTTTTCCTGAGAATGAAAAACAATTCCACATGTCAATTGCTATATTTATTATTTCTTCTTATTTTTTTTTATATATATATTATCACCTAATGTATATTTACGAAAAATTAAGGTTATAATTAACTTTAAAAAGATAAAATTATCATAATAAATATCATCATTCTCTTATTTCTTTTATATTCCATATTTTTCCTGAGAATGAAAAACAATTCCACATGTCAATTGCTATATTTATTATTTCTTCTTATTTTTTTTATATATATATTATCACCTAATGTATATTTACGAAAAATTAAGGTTATAATTAACTTTAAAAAGATAAAATTATCATAATAAAACTTCATTCACTTTGAAGCCGACTTCATTGTATTGGGTCTTTGCTACAGTTGGTGTACAATTTCCGGTGCATCCTGTTTTGAATTGTACTCAAGTTTCTTTAAGGGAGTCCAGAACTCAAATCTTAAAAATTTTTGAAAACATTTTTATATTAAACATTTCTTAGTTTTTTCTGCTTTAAAAGACATTTAAATTATGTTTCTATATTAATTAAAACAGGAAATATATCTATACATTTGTTTTCGATTGTTTTCAAAATCTAGCTTTCGAGCAATGATTGCTATGGAAATGACTTCTTTTGAAAATGCGTTTTTCTTCATGATGGGCTTCTCAAGATTTCTCATATTTAAATTGTTATAAGTGAAAATCCGTTACAAATCATTGGTTTAACTTGGAAACATGTATTTTTCAATTGCTTTACTTTAATTTTGATTCAATAAAATAAAAAAATAAAAAATACTTTTGATTTTTTTAAGTTGTCATTTTTTTCTAAAATTTCTATTTTAAATATTTTTACTTTTATTTAAATGAATATTTTTTAAAATGCTGAATCAAAATTAAAGCTCATATATTTCTGTTTACTTAAATAATAAAAAAAATAGAAATTCTATAAATCATATTTCTATAAGGATTTTAAATCGCCTAATTTTTTAAACGAGTTTTAAATCAAAAATTTAAAAAAAGATAGGTTTTAACATGCGATTTTGTTTACAAATGATATGGTTAACCATCCAAAATATTTCAAAATTTTAACTCTTAAATAAAAATTATTTTAAATTATAAACGTAATCACTATAAAAATTACTATGGGAACCTAAACCAACTGCCTATTATGGAATACCACTGCATTAATTACCTGTTATAGGTTTTATGAGAATAATTTCTATGGAAACTGCGAATGATTACCTATCACGCATATCAAATTATTTACGTATGATAGAAATTGCCAGAATGAAGAAAACATGTATTAATATTTTTTAAAGTTCTGATTCGATATTCATAAAATTGGAAAACTGGGTGCAGGAAAACACAATGCTAATCATAGGAGTCAACCCCTAGTGGTTTCAATTTTTGCTTATGCACCCCTTCCTTCCGCCAGACATGGATGATTCGATTCGTTTATGACTACTCTTCCATAAAATGAAGGATTATTTCTTGTACATAGGATTTTGTGCAGTAGGCTGTTGAACTATGATGTGATAGGTCAACATTGAGTTGCTCGAAATTAGACACAGATTTAAAGTGTAACAGCACTTTTACAAAGTATTAAAAATGCAGGTATAATGCATTTCATACGTAATTACTATAACGATAAAAAAAAAAAAAAAACAGTAAGTCGAATGCTTAAATTTAATAAGTTCTATCGGCTTATTATTTATTTATTTATTTATCAAAACAAAGGTAAAAATGTTATTTTTAACAAATAATTTTTTTAACGCATGGTCAAAATAGCTTAAAGATTAATTCAGATTTTAATTTCTTTTTTCATGAAGATTTTCCACCTTACTTAGCAAAAGAAGACAAGACTCATGATTAAGCAAGCGGCAGACATATAAAAATAATATTTTTGGACCTCCTCATTAATGGTTACCCAAGGAGGTCCGGAGCACATTTTTAGATAATTTTTATTTACTGAGTTAAAATTTTGAAATTTTTTGTAATGACTAACCATATTATTTGTAAACAAAACCGCACAATAAAATTACTCATATATTTATAACACTTTTCAAGAAAAATGAAAAGTGCCTATGTATTCGGTTTGTCTGGCCGTCTGTCCATGCTCTAACTTCCGTAAATATACTTGAATTTCCATGCAATTGATAAAGCTTATTTAGGTTCACTAAAACATGTTTGGTACTGCATATGAAGTGCGTGCGATTGAGGTTCATTTACAAGGACTCTCAGAAGATTTCGATTACATTATAGTGTATGGAAAAAAATCGTTTGGGGAGTATTTTAATGACATTACGCTATTTCAGATGTATTGAAATTGATATAAATCAATGAATTCACTACAAACCATTAAAACAGGGCATTCATAGCATTTTTTTATTAATTTTCAGGGATACACAAAAGAAATCGGTTACACGGTGCTGTTTTTGCGTAACAACTTCTTTAGCGTACGTTTTAAAATTCAGTATGCCCTTTTTTGCAGCTTTTTCTTTATATATAAATTCTATATCTCATATACGGGGGAGCACAAAGGTATTCACATACCAATCGCCTTATTAGAGGAAAATTGCTGAAGGTGAATTTCCAAGTAAAATACAAGTATGTCTTATATGAACTAAATTGCGGAAACATGTCGTTAATGGATACAAATCTCAATATCACACGCAGGGCTGTTATAAAACTCGGATAATTTTCCTATTGTAGATGGAAAAAGCTGAAATTCGGTATTGAAATGCGTTATAAAAAGGGTAAAAAAAATGGTGCAACTTTAAAAAATATGATGTTTTCAAAAGCAATATATATTTTAATCTGATTAATCAAAATTAAAGTAAAACAATTGAAAAAAAATCTTGTATGTTTTAATCATTTATCTGTAACGGTTCATGAATTATAAAATTTTAAATATGAGAAATGATTAAAAACTCTTCCTGAAGAAAAATGCATTTTCACAAGAAGTCCATGGCAATCATTGCTTGAAAGTTGGATGTTGAGAAAAAAAAAAAACGCAAATATTTCTTGTTCCAACCAAGATAGAAACATAATTTAACCCTCTCATGCATACGGGCCTCATATGAGGACAGATAATTATTGCATTATTAAGCAAAAAACTTTTGAGCATTCATTTATAGAGATCCGATTTGTTGATAGATAATAGCTAGCATATAGTGCAATAATAAAATTATTTTATAATGGATTTTCATTTATCTCAAAAAATGATTTTTAGTCAATAATGTAAAATAATGATAAATAATTTATGCATGAGAGGGTTAATCATCATTTTAAGCTGATAAAAATACAGAAATTTTTAATGCAATAAAATTGCTTTAGAAAATTTAATGATTTTTGTGTTTCGGACCCCCTTATCTCACCTATTTGTATTCCAGTGGCTATTTTTCATTGGCTAGCTAAAAAACAAATTCAATAAGCATAAATTACAAATGTGGATATTTGAAAAGCATGTACGGATATACTTTAGGAGTATGGAAACGAAATATTAATAGTGCCTTAAAGCAATTTCAAATTTACTTGTCTGAGATAGTTAGTGCCAAGCTTGAAAAAATATGCATTGTTTACATCTGAAACTCGCATATAAACATCATCTAAATATTAATAACAGTTTCAAATATGACATCAACTCGCATAAGCCTTATATTTTCGATAAATAGCTTCCCCATAGTTTTAAACGGAAGTGGTAATGTTTTTTACCCCCTTAAAATTAATAACATAATTACAGACCTATTATCTAAGCATTCATTAAGCATGTCCGAAAATAGAAATTTTAATTAATACATGAACCTAAATAAGTACACATGCCAGTACCTTACATTTTATTTAAAATTATTTCTTTTGCAAAGACGTTTATTTGAATCGCGGATTGTGCCACTGAACTTACATATTTATTGTCAGTAAATAATGCCAATGCACATTTATTGTCAACAATCATAATGTTTTGATATAAATTTAGTGGCAAGATGTCTTTGAAACCATTGAAAATAAAAGTACTTATTTGATAATTTTCCACATGAGTGGAAGATTCTCTTTTTCAAAGCAAGTTAAATAAAATATTTCTTATCTTTATCAGTATATTTTATTCATTAAAAAGATTGAATGGGAAGAGATAACCTTTGGTTTTATTAGTAAAAATAAGAGAAGCAAGGATTTTTTCTTTATTAACCTGATTTTTTCTACAAATATTTTCTCATTTCTTTGAACGTCGTTTTAACGGAATTCATTCGAATGGAAGCTACGAGTTATAATTTCTGAAAAATTGCAAAAAAAAAAAAAAAAAAAAAAAAAAAGTAAAAGTTAAATGGGTGTTTTGAATAGCAGCCTTCATATTTCAAACTGTAATTGTTCACTGAATAAAATATACATTGTTTGATTTTTGTGTAAAATTTTAATAAAACAATATATTAGGAAATAAATAATTTTAATCAGCACTATTAAAATTGCTGATAATCTGAAATCAAAATCAAATGGTTATAGTCGGAGATTTAAAATTATATTTAAGTTATTCAATTTTAATAGATATAAAAAAAGGTGGAGTTTATTAATTGACTAGCTTTCCGCCCGCAGCTTCGCCCGCGTGGAATTCGGTTATATTGCAGTATAAAGCACAACTGTAAGAAAGCTTCTCATTTCCACGGAAAAATGTAAGAAGTGCGATGTAACGCTGGATACGATTAGTTGTTAAACCAAAACTGAATGGTACACTATATTATATGTTTTCCCTTGTGGAGCAAAAACATCCAGATTTTGGGCACTGGAAACCCGGGAACACGCTACATAGAGCTGACCATGCTGACGTTGAGCCTGCTGCGATAAACGGACGTGAGTACGAATATCATTCTCAGAAGCCCTCAAAGAAGCTTGGCGAGCGGCTTGCTCCTCAAGTCTTTGCTGGCGCTGAGATGGTAGCTCAGCAGCTCTCGAAGCAGCCTGACGCTCTGCTTGTCCGTGCCTTCTTAATTCAGCATGGAGAGACAATTCTTGAGATCGGGCAATTTTCATTGCCCGAGTATAGATGAGGTGCTCGACAAATTAGATTTACGTTTGCGAGGCATTGTGAAAATATGAGTAAACTATAAACCTAAACTAAACTAAAATCCCAAACTAAACTATAACAATCTAAATGACGAACAAAGCGACGTAATTACCTATTGAAAAAACAATAACTACTTTAGATATCTACCTAGAAAAAAAGCACTAAACTAACCTAACCTAACTATTATACAGCTACTGCACATCGTTACCACGTTTTAAAAACACCCAGCGCCATCTATCGCATACCTCAAGAACTAAATAACGTAACTAATACTTATACCAATTAGTAATTCGTTGACTTATAGTTATTTCAGGATAAGTAGATGTAAAAAAAAACATTTTAGACGATAAAACAAATAGTACGTCATCCCTCGGGAATTCCTCATTTTCGAGGATTCATTATCGTATCATTTAGCTTCTAAAGGGGGTAGCGGGTTAAGGGGGGTCTGGCGGCCCCCACCAAATCTGGTAAAATCGTTCCAAAAATCTTGAAGAGGGTCGAAAAACAAGCAGTATAAGCTTTTTACCGACATTACAACCCCAAAGAAAAACACAGTAATGGCGAAAAATATGATTTTTTGTGATTTTAATTTTTTTCAACCAGTTTAATTTATTTTTAAATGGTTTAAACGCAATTAAAAATTTTTTTTGGATGTGTGGAAGTCCCCTGAATTTTTTCAGATTTTTTGTTCAAGTAAAAACGTGAATTTTAGGTTTAAATGCGAAAAAATCGTGAAAAACGCGTCATTTTCAAGATTCAACCCTCTAATTTTGAGGGTTGTTTTCATTTTCCCGAGGGGTGCTGTATAGTATAGATAGCGGCAATCGTCTTCTTTCGAATGCAGGCAACTGGACTCAATTTGGTCAATTTTGGTGAGCGGGGCGATTTTTTGAAAAAAAAAACTCGAATTTTCAACTTTCGGTAAATTACGGCGCGTACTTGGTATAATGCGTCTTTGCTATAAAAAATACATCTCTATAGGGGTTTTTGAGGTCGCTGATCACGAATTTGATGTCAAAATATTTTTTTTGACAACAAATTCACCCATAAATATTTATTAACACAGGTTTGATAATGTAAAAAATATCATTGAATCACAGCATTTAAACAATTTTAATATCGTGTTCAACTAATATAATCAATGAAACTAAATTTTCTGGTATAAATCATATTTTATTCAAGCTTACGTAATAGTCACACAGTAATATAAAATAGCATAATACTTTTTTACAGAGCTAAGTTAACAATTTTACAGTTTTAATCCTCATCACTATCTTCTTCAATAACAGGTTCAACGTTTTGAACAGAGAAATGATTTGTGAGAATCTGTGCTGGACGAATAATTCGCGACAAATATCTCGCATGCCCTAAGAAATAAATGATAGTGGCCACATGTGCACAACAACCGTCAGTTCTGAGGCCATTCGCACAATCGCATACGTAGTCTTCTATACCACTCCTTCCAATAGCTTTAGGAACGTATTTTAAGTAACACCTGCACATTTTCCGACGTATGTGCCTCGATTGAACTTCGCATTTCAAAATTGATTTATCTTCCAACAAGTAATGCATATTAAGAACTGATGATATTATGACGACGCCACAGCGCTATGGCGCGTGCGCAGTAGCATGACTTCGGGTTGGGCCTAATGCCTCGAGCCGTGGGCCTAGTAGTGTAGTCTTTTACCAGATGGCGGTTCAGTCAACTCATTTGAATTTCAAATTACCATTATCAATGCAGTTAAAATTCAAATTACGCTATCGGTAATTATTATATTTTTGACTAAATAAAATAACGATGAAAATTCAACGACACATATTTTTTTTTTAATTAATGTTAATATTATTAATAATAATATTAATACTATTAATATTACTATTAATATTATTAATTAACTTTTTCTGGAATAAAAACTTAAAAACAGTTAATTGAGAGAAATTAAAAAAATCTTTCATTAATATTTTTACATTATCAAACCTGTGTTAATAAATATTTATGGGTGAATTTGTTGTCAAAAAAAATTTTTGACATCAAATTCGTGATCAGCGACCTCAAAAACCCCTATAGAGATGTATTTTTTATAGCAAAGACGCATTATACCAAGTACGCGCCGTAATTTACCGAAAGTTGAAAATTCGAGTTTTTTTTTTCAAAAAATCGCCCCGCTCACCAAAATTGACCAAATTGAGTCCAGTTGCCTGCATTCGAAAGAGGACAATTGCTGCTATCTATACTATACAGCACCCCTCGGGAAAATGAAAACAACCCTAAAAATTAGAGGGTTGAATCTTGAAAATGACGCGTTTTTCACGATTTTTTCGCATTTAAACCTAAAATTCACATGTTTTTACTTGACCAAAAAATCTGAAAAAATTCAGGGGACTTCCACACATCCAAAACAAATTTTTAATTGCGTTTAAACCATTTAAAAATAAATTAAACTGGTTAAAAAATAAAAATCACAAAAAATCATATTTTTCGCCATTATTGTGTTTTTCTTTGGGGTTGTAATGTCGGTAAAAAGCTTATACTGCTTGTTTTTCGACCCTCTTCAAGATTTTTGGAACGATTTTACCAGATTCTGTGGGGGCCGCCAGACCCCCCTTCACCCGCTACCCCCTTTACATGTTCATATTCGTTTGCAATATATAAGTAGATGTAAAAAAACAGTTTAGACGATAAAAAAAAATTTACGTCATCCTTCGGGAATTCCTAATTTTTGGGGATTCATTATCGTATCATTTAGCTTCTAAATTTACATGTTTATATTCGTTTGCAATATTTTATCTTGTTTTAAAAGACACACAGCGCCATCTCCAATCCATCCATCAAGCAAACAATATTTTTGTTTTCCCTCGGGAATATCAATTTTTTCCGGGATAAAAAGTACCCTATTATTTAATCCGGACTTCTAACTTTACGTCTGCAAAATTTCAAAGCAATCGGTTCAGTAGTTACGGCGTGAAAGCGGAACAAACAAACAAACAAACTCACTTTCCGATTTATAATATTAGTAAGGATGCTTATGTATTTTTTTTATGTTCATCATTTACAAAAGTATGCTGTCGATTTATTCGACTTCTTTTAATGAAGGGAAGTACTTCGAAATACTCCTATTTAAATTTTGAAAAAAAAAATATCAGCACCGTTAAAAAAAAAAAAAAAATAATGAAATAAATTATTTTTTTATAAATTTTTCTGTTGTACGTCAACCGCTTGCTAATCGCTGTTTTAGCGGGATGCAAAGTGCCTTTCCTGAACGAGCAATTGATATATAAAAACAAAAACTCGCTTTTATTTTTATTTTTTATATATGTTCACTGATCACCTCGAAATTCCAAAATCTTTTTATTTATTTATTTATTTATTTTTGCTCAAAAGATATTCTAATTAGTCCCCTTATGTTTTGTGAATATCCTTTCAGTTATTTTTATAGAAATAAAAATAATAATAATTAAATAATATAAAACTGTTTGTTCTTCTAATTCTTTAAACTAATTCATTTTTAACGATTTTCATAATTTTTCTGTTTAATTAGAATATCACTATCCAGCGATTTTCCTCCTTCTTTATGCCGTTTTGTTTCTAATGTTGCTGGGAAAACTATGAAATAATTTAGCCGATTTTTTGGTTAATGAAGCTATAAATAAAAAAAAATCAATTTTAGGTTTTTTTATTGACTATATTTTATAAGAGGTGTCCGAGGGTAAAAACGCTCGGATAGTAACAAATTCAAGTGCTAATATTATGCGTAATTATGAAGAAACCCGGGAAATTCATGCTTCGGGTTCTGCATAGAAAAGTTCTGAGTCATGTGAATCAGAAAAACCGCTATGAATTCCTTTGTTCCGTTTATAGATTTATCACTGGAAGAAGCACGTAAGAGATACCTTTGATCTAAAATTTTACAGGTACGTTCTGTGATCTGAAGACTATATATTTATCAAGAAATACTCCTTTTATTACATAAGTTTGTAATGTATTTCATGTTCTTTCCAAATGTCGTGGCAGATTTTGAATATATTCCTAAGTCAGTTTGTTGTTTGAAATATACTACACAAGAAGTATACTAGGGTAATAACGCTATCCATTGGTATTACAACTGCTGTATCATCCATTAGTATACAACTGTATAGCATGGCTCTAGTTTGTATATGAGATGCTACCGGAAAGTTCCCAGGATGTTATTCTAGCTACTATCTCTTTGAAAGCAGAGTTCAAATTTTGTCAAGGTCACATTCTCCAAAGCTCCCCTACTTACGTCACTGCTTGACATCGATATGTGAATACAAAAATTGTTGCTATGGATTCTTTTCAACATCGTGTTCTGAACTGTTTGCAATTTAGCAATGGTATGCGCGTCAAATTTTATGTATAGCTCAGTAAATCTAGTACCGAAATTCTTGAAATGTTTTTTATGAGTTTGGTGATAAAGCTGTAATGTGATCGTTTACCTTTTGAAGATTTTTGTTTATATTTTTTAAATATGATTCAAATGGTTAACTCACTGCAAGTTAATAATAAAAAAAATTATAAAGCTTTTAGGTAACATTTTACTTTTCAAAAATCTTTTTTTTTAATGGTTAAAATGATGAACTCATTGCTTTTAATGTTTAAAAAAGGGGAATTAAAATAAATAACAGCATGTTTAATTAAAATTTTTAAAAAAATTTTAAAAATTGCGTTTAAAAAATTCTACTTTTTAAATAAAGATCTTTTTTTCTAATGTTTTAATTTTAAATTCTCAAATGTTTATTACTCAATAGTGCGTATGGATTTTTGAATGTATTTAATGTTACAATTAATATATATACAGGGTGTCCGAAAAGTCTGGAAACGGCCGAATAACTCGAGAAATACATATGAGATTGAAAAACGTAAATATACGTGTTAAATATTTTTAAATAAGCTACTCTGTGATACCAAATTTGACCTTCGAAACCGACCCCCTGGGGGTCAGAGGGGGTCCAACTTTGAAATCTTAAATTATAACCCCCATTTTTTACTGCAGATTCGGATTCTACGGACAAAAATACGTAACTTTTGTATTTGATGTTTATTTCAAATCTTCGTTTATCACGGTGTAATCGAGCATATTAAATCGATACATATTCCCGCTTTTCCAACGGGATTTTCCCTAATCGAAACTGATTGGGCGGAATTTTTGACGTCAAATTCCTCGTCTTTTGTAGGAATAGCGTTTCCTGAAAATCACCCGTGGCGATTATTTCAATAGTGCTACACTGTTAAAAATTTGACCCATTTGCTGCAGCGTCACTCCACAGCTATTATAGAATATTTCTTTTGTGACCAATGATAATGCTCCATAACACAGTAAAGTAATCGTTTTCTATAAAAGCGGAGGAGTGACGATGCAGCAATAGGGTCAATTTTTTTACAGTGTACTTTACTGTGTTATGAAACATTCTCATTGGTCATGAAAGAGATATTCTATAAAAGCTGTGGAGTGACGCTACAGCAAATGGATCAAATTTTTAACTGTGTAGCACTACCGAAATAATCGGCACGGGTGATTTTCAGGAAACGCTATTATTGCAAAAGACGAGGAATTTGATGTCATAAATTCTCCCCAATTAGTTTCGATTAGGGAAAATCCCGTTGGAAAAGCCGAGATATGTATCGATTTAATATGCTCAATTACACCGTGATAAACGAAGATTCGAAATAAACATCAAATACAAAAGTTACGTATTTTTGTCCGTAGAATCTGAATCTGCAATAAAAAATGGGGGTTATAATTTAAGATTTCAAAGTTGGACCCTCTCTGACCCCCAGGCGGTCGGTTACGAAGGTCAAATTTGGTATCACTGAGTAGCTTATTTAAAAATATTTAACACGTATATTTACGTTTTTCAATCTCATATGTATTTTTCGAGTTATTCGACCGTTTCCAGACTTTTCGGACACCCTGTATATTTTTACTGATACATACAGTGTAAAATGATGACATCTAACACATCCCCTCTTCATTTACTTATATATTTTTTTAAATAACAAAAAAAATGATTGGTTAAAAAAACTAATTTTTTAACCGATTTTAAGGTAGACTGTTCTTTTACGTAGATCAAATCAGCAAGTTCTATACAGCACGGGAATACATCACATTTTATTTTAAAATATTTCTAACTTAAATATGTTTATTTAATCCGTAGATTATAAGTAACCACGCAAAGTAAATTCAAATTACGTTCTAATTATCAATATAATTTTTTTAATAAATTAAAAAAAATAAGTGCTTTTTTGAACATCGACTATAGCAAGTAATTTTTTTATAATTTTCCATATAAATGCAAATAAATGGAAGATTTCAGCTTCTAAAAAAGTTTCAGTTCAAACGGTTCAGTTTCTGCAATTTAAATAAAAATTCTTTCTCTCTTTAATAGTAAATTTTGCTCTTTAAAAAGACTAAAGGGGAACAGATAACATTTGGTTTTATTATGTAAAATAAGCACAGAATTTTTTTAATAAATTGATCCTTTCTACTAATATTCGCCCATTCCTTTGAACAACATTTCAATGGGATTCATTCAAATGGGATCTACGAGTTTTGATTTCTGGAGGATCGCCAGAGGGTAAAAAAGTTTTAAAAAATGTTAAGTGCGTGTTCTATGAATAGCAGTGTCCATATTTCAGAGTGTAAATTTTGGCAGCATAAAGTATAGATTGTGCTAATCGCTGTGTACCATTCTTAATGAAAAACGTTTTACATTCTTGTAAAAAATAAAAGTGATAGAGGACTGACTCTTTCTATAAATATTTTATTATCGTTTTGAATAAGAAATATCTCTATATAAAGTAATGTTATCTATGTATGTACAGATGTATATATATAGTTAAATTTAAATTGAGTGGTAATTTTTAATACCAGTAATAAATAATAATCGAGAATCTTGTGTCACATCTTTTTAACTATTTTTAGCGTCTGTGAATTTGGTATAGGGAAATGTGGAATGGAATGAGGCACTTTTTATAAAAATAAGAAAGTCTTATTTTTATAAAAATAAAACTTTGTTTGACACAAAAAAAATCGATTTATAGAATACAAAATTAAACACTTTATAATGTCCTTGAACAATATAGAAACATAATTTTAAGATACAGTTTTATAATTAAAGAAATAGAAAATTTTAAAGTGTGTCCCATACCTCCCCCTTAAATGGGGGGGGGGGTATGGGACAGAGAGATAGAGATACTAGTATCGGCCATATATACAATATAACAAAGATTGTAAGTTGATAATGCCTATGCTACACTACAGAATTTCAGTATCTTCAACACTGGATGGAAAATTCAGGATTGTCAGTCATCGATGACTTTAAAAATCATCAGTTAAATATATTTATATATTTAAATAAATGAATATATTTTCAATGTTATAGTTAATTTAATAACCTCTAAAAATACTTGTATCATTCATTACATTGTTGACATGCCCCTTTCCTCCCTCTTACATCTTTTATGTTAAATTTCGTGTGTAAAAAATGCTGCTTTTATGTGTAGTTTAAATTATTGATAATATACAGTATATTGTTCCTTAAATAAAGAAACTATTACTTTACTCATAAACAAGCCATTAATATGCACAAAACATAAAAAGCATATGAGAAAATTTATTTTTGATTCTTGTTTTTTTTTTTCTTCATATAATTGTAAGTTTATGCAGATCAGCTACTTTTTTCAATTGAAGAGTGGAGTACCATTGTTTCATTTAATGCGAGATTCATTTAATGCGAGAATGTTTAGAATGATGCATAAAAAGAAAATTTTACTGTCCCATTCTTCCAATGTCCCATTCCACCACATTCTTTACTATACATATCTTCGCCAATATAATCGAATCATAGATGATTTTTTTAAATCTCTAAAAATGTTTACAACGTTACTATATCGTTTGAACTCTTCAGGTACACAAGTGTGAACGCTTAATTGTTTCGTCATAGAAACTGAACTGCTCCATTGGTTTATATTTTTACTTTATTCTATAACATATCACTTTAATTACTATATTAAAAAATTGTACACAACAGTATTCACAGAGTTTAACTTTTTCATTCCTTAGGCACACAAGTATGAATCTTCATTCTTTTCCATACATAAAACAACTTATCTGATTTGTATTTATTTTTACATTATTTTATGAAAAATTACTTTATTTGAATTATATGATACTTTAATTATATTATTTAATTACATAAATTTTATTGTAAAAAAAACCCCTTAACTTTTATAAAAACATGAATGTAAAAAAAAGGAACATTGGGAAAACTCCACTTAATGTTTTCATTTGTGTTTCAATATCTTGCGAAATAATTGCCTTATGATAAAAAATGAGGCGTCAAAATATTTACAAATTAAAAAAAAATCTTTTAACATATAAAAGTAATAGTAATTTTTTAAAAGTCGATTTTTTCATTAAATTTGAAATAAACGCCTATTATATAACTATTTACCTGAATTTTCAGTAAATTTCGGAATTTTCTCTATTTGAGAATAATGTTATTTTTATAAAGATCATTCTTTCTACAAAGATTGTCTTATTCCTTTGAACAATCCTTCACAGGAATTGTTATGAATTCCAGCCTTCAGTTTCGATTTTTGGAGGGTAGCTAAAGACGAAAAAGAGAAGTAAGAGTTAAATGGGTGTTTTATGAATAGCAGTGTCCATATTTCAGCGTGTAAGAGCTGGAAACGTGATGTATTTACAGTGGAAATATCTTTAATGAAATACATATTGCTGCATTGTAAGAAATCAGAATATATGAATGGCTATATTATCCTAATATAAGGTACCTGTACCCAATATGGACACCCTAAGGAAAATGTATTTTTTTCACCCCCATGTACAAGTCATAGGACTCCAAAAACATGTGACTACTGTCCTTGGACTATTGACTATCATTATTAAAATTAGCGACCTTGTAGTTATTCTGGTTTAATTTAAATGATAAAAACAAAAAAAATGTTTACAAGTGTCCATATAAGGAACTACCTGTCCCTATTATGGACAGATGTTTTCTTATTGACTTTCTACACAGTGTGTATGGAAGAGCCACTTTTCCAAGGGATTTTAGAGGAAAGGGAATAAAAAAAATGTATCTTAAAGTATTCCGAGAGGAGGGGAGACAGTAAATATCTTCAGAACATGCATTTTAGAAAGGGGGGGGATTCTCGGGTTTTACACTTCGAAGATTCATGCAAAGCCCCTTAGTTACTAGTAAATATTATGAAGTAATATTGTTGGTTTTGCTTAGCTTTATTGCATCTGTCTGCAAATTTACATCTGTTATTACTCAATCCTCACAGCATGGACAAATAGAAACTTTTTCACCATGGGTAGTAAGTCCTACATAATCCTCATGGACATATCTGCCATATGTGATGCATGGCCGCATGTTTTAAAAAGCATCATTACTGCAAAAGAAGCAGAACCAGCTCTCCTTTGTTGAGGAAATCATACCACTGGTACCTACGATTTCGCCAACAGATATCCTACCATGGGGGGGTCTTTTTATTTTTCTGCAAGGGTTTTTTGGAGAAAGGTTTTGGGGGGATTGCTCAAATAGCATCTTGTTGAACAAAGATGACTTTTCAAGTGATTGTTTGGCAACGTTGAATTTTTTTCTTTCTTACAGTTGTAGTCGATGGGGACTTAAACTGTCCATATTGGGAACCAGGCGTAGTTTTACTAAGTCTTGTACTAAATGAATAAGGAAAATTATTTTAAACAAAATGTGCAGTAGCAATCGAAAATATGTTTTATTAGCTTTCTAAAATACTCCACTTTTCAACATTTAATGTAATTTTACCATATCTAATAAGTATTTAAGCTTACAAGTAATTAAGATCAGCACATCTCGAAATGACAAGTTTCCTACTAAATGGCGAAGAGCGCTTTTTTACACTTTTCAGACTTAATTATCTTTTTAACTGCTTTTCTTCGCAAAAATGTTTAGTCATCTCTCGATCAAAATTATTATCTTTAAAAATATTAGGGGTATCCATGTTGAGAGCCCTGTCTATATAAGGTACAAATACCTTATAAATAATTGTGAATATGAAAAAATGCTTGGATGTTTGATTAAACTCATCTAAAGCACAGATGAATTAATTTGTGTCTTTGTAAATTTTTGACAACGGCGGATTAATCAGAAAAATAGGATTATTACTTTTAAGAGAACGATTGCTCACAACGGATAGCAGCCATATTTCTCTACGGATATACAACTTCAGATAGATCCTGTTTATTTGGCGACGGGAAAGACGTTTTAACATAATTGCCAATCATAACGGTTTTTACTTATATATAGCCGCGAATAAAATTACCTGGTATAAAGTTCATGACGCAAAATTATGAATTACCACATAATTTAGCATTTCAGATCCATCTCATTTTACAGTACTAACATTTGAAATTTTAATATAGCCAAAATAATAAAAATCATAAATTGATATAAAAGAATATATGGGTTTAAGGCTAAACTTTGGCCTGTCCACCATCCTTATGAAATTGAATGAAAGGCCAATACCACTAATTAAATTAGAAATTATACTTCTATTTTGTAATGAAATCTTGACAATGGAAACACTCAGGAAAAAAGCCAGTTAATCAGATATAACCTTCTCCAATGCTTATCGCGAACATATCAGTTAAGTGAGATAAGATATGTGATAATTTCTTTTTAAAAATACACTTGTGTTAACGATGTTCGATTGTAATTTTCACATTTCGTATTTTAATATGCACATATTTTACTGTACAACAAAGGTAATATCTCAAATTCCAACTTTATTGATTTACTTATCATAATAGGAAGTATGTTTCTCTCTGTACCAGTTTAAGAGATAATCACCATTATATTTATTTTTAAATGCCAAGGCCCTTTATGTCTTCATAATCGCAGTTCATTTTAATATATTCGAGAGTAATTCATAAACATACTTGAAAATTTCTGGTAATGTTCTATATATTACCTTTTATCGCCTCGAATGAGATCATCATGGAAGTTTAATGAGGGTATTTTCTAGTGAACTCAGAGTTGAAATATTCAATGAAAGGGAAACGGAGGGGAAGAGTACTTAATTTACCTTCCAATTAGGATTCCCAGTCCTTGGGGCATCTCAGATACGTTAATCTCTTAATTGGGCTGAATAAGAATTTCTAAAACACTACCGTGTTAATGAGGTATGCAGATGATTTTATTTTGAATGTACATGGTAAGTATGAATTCTTGCGCATTTTTCGATGGCAAAGCGTGATACCAAATGTGGGCTGTACAAAATTCTTAACATTGTAACTATTCCTTTTTATTTATTTATTTTGACACCATAATCTATAAAACACTACTTTTCCGTACTAAAATATTTGTTTTGAATAATCAAAAAATGCCTGAAAACTAATAAAAAATAATATTAATGTTTAAAAAATATTGATATGCAACAGTTTTTAATAACATATCAGGCAAAGACTATTTGCCCGAACGCAGTTCGGTAAAAGCATTTCAGTGGTGAATTAAATTAAAAAAATATTTCAAACTAATTTATATTAAAGATTGCCTCGCGGTTAGAAATAACTACTAATCTTGGATAGTTGATCTCAATAAATTTATAAGGATTTGCATGCCCCTGAAAAATTACTGAAATTAGCAAATTTGTTATTTAAACGGACAGTTTGTTAGTCACTGACGCGAAATCTGCAAAAATCACAATTGTCATTCCCGTTAGCATACCTTTGTTCACTTATGCCAGAGAATCATCATTTATATTTTCTAATAATGATCTTTAAAATCAAAAGCGAGGATGAGCAAGAATAAAGGTCGGCGTCTTTCATTATATTACTAACAATAACTATGCAAAGGTTTCAGAGTATCATTTAATCCCCTTAAATCCTATTAGCTCTTACGGGAGCAGGTGTACTTTTAATAGTACATGATATTTCATTAGGTATTATTTTGACTTAACAATTACTTAATTTCTACGAATAGAAATGATTGTATATGGCCATATCTTCCTTATAATGACTTCAATTATGTCTTGACTTTTAGTAATAATAGTAATAACAAAAGTTTACATAATTCTCTCTGCACTGTTAGCGATTACTTCATTTTATACATATATTTCACTCCTTAAGTTTATATCCCATATTTCTTTTTTTAACTGATTATGTGTGATTAAAAGGCAAAAAAAAAAAAATATTAGGAAGTTGTAATGCCTGCCAAATCCTGCTGTAATACTATACTTTCTAAATGTCTTCAAAAGTTCTTCTTTAACGTATTATCATAGAAATATGAATTGAATAAGATATAAAATTAGTATATTCGTTAGATTTCAGACAGTGAGGTAATCAATAAACTTCATTAACGCTATTCGGATTGTTACCATTAACATTAATAAACTAAAAGTAATTTTGTCCCCCCCCCAAAAAAAATCGAACCTAAAAGGATTAGTAAAATTTAACACGTCAATTTCCACGGTGACAGAGCACTGAACTTTTCGTTTAGCAAACGACAATCACCAGTGACTGACAATGTACAACATGATATAATATAAAAAATATTTTTTAGTTTATATCATGTATTTGACTTTTACTCACTGGTGACTGACGCTGGCTAAACGGAAATTTCAGTGACAATCAGCAAATACCAACGTGAACTAATCGCATGAATTCTCTTCTGTACTGAATTTAAAAGAATGACAAGTATTGATGGGCGATGGGGTTGCATTGAAGTATTCGATGTTATCGATTCCATCGACTGAATAAACATCTCGATACTTTTAGATTTTGTAAAATGTTTCTCGCTGTCTCTATTTTGCCAATTGTCTTTATGCCGATTCGATCTTATGAAGAATCGGGTGAAATGGAATGAATTAACATTAAAGAGAATTTTTGGAACTGAGTCATTGTACCGAGTTTTCAATTTCATCTGTTTTTAGTTGCCACGTGTTTACTAAAATTTATTTTATAAGCATGTAAAAGTAATGATTTTAATAATCAATTGTAGATTCTGGTGAGAAATCGATGATTGCCTATGTTTGCCAATTGTCTTTATACGGTATCAGATTTGATTTTATCAAAAATCTAGTGAAAGAAATCAAAAATCAGTCGGCGTTAGTGAGAATTGTGGGGATTGAGTCATTGTACAAACTTTTCAACTTCATCTGTTTTTAGTTGTCACGTATTTACTAAAATTTATTTTATAAGTATGTAAAAATATTGATTTTAATAATCCATTGTAAAACTCTCGATTGCAGTTTTTGGGGAGTAATCTATGACTATATCGATTGTGTTTATCACGATGAGGATTTTTATCTTTTGTTAAATTCTTACGAATATCTCATTGCTAATGTTATATAGACCGGAAGATGAGTGCACTTCAATGAGTTGATTGCTGAAATTCGAGAAATAGACAGAACTCCATTGGCATACTGAAATGCAACTGATCTGCCAAATAATATTGTAGTTGAAACTAAGAATAGACTTGGTTTTACTCGTGTATCGGTAAATTTATCACTGTGTTTGTCAAACACAATTGTAAGTTTAATAGTCTAGCAATTAAAATGGGTGTTATATTGGATGTGTATACTCAAATTGAATCAATGTGTAATTGTACGATAATTAAAGTGTACACATTTTTTCAGTTTACTTTATAATATGCATTAACGATACTTTCATATTACATATGTCCAAATTTTTAATGCAAATAAAGTGAATTATGTGAAATTGCTATTCGTCGGCTCTATCGGGAATATTTGGAACTAAAACAAGGAAGCACAGTAAATGGGTTCCAGAAATTAAACATGATTATGATGGAAAAAAATAATTTGAATAACTGTAGAGCTCGTACTTAATTTTAACAGGTATGCCAAACGTGGCAAATGAGGTGTGTTCGTACTGTAACAAGTTTTATGAATATTCAGATCTTGGAACGTAGCTGTTATACAGGCATAAATACAAAATTGATTACGATTCTGTATGTTAAATTCAGTAATAAGGAAATAACAGAACTCCGTCATAAAAGGTCCATGGCTACCTAGAATGATTACCATGATCAATAAATTATTTATGTACGGTAAGATTTATTAGAACGAAGAAAATTTTTATTAATATTTTTTTCATGCTAAAATATTCGATTTTCATTAAATTTGAAATGAGTTGACAAAATTATGCAGAGATTATAGAAATTAAATTCTGTGCGCAAAGACAGACAGAGAAGCATATAAACGAACTAATTGACTAAATGTGTTTCGTATTTATATCATGTCAACCTACATTTCTAGGTAAAAATGTTTCAGAATATTTATAAATATGGTCAAACATATTTTCCGCAGAACTATGGGTAACTGGTTTAGTACAGAATAGCGAATTCCTTTCTAATAATCTTTTTTTTTCTACAAATATTTTCTCACAACTTTTAGTATTTCTGAGGAATACATTCAAATGGAAGTCACGAGTTACGATGCCTGCAGGGCCGCCAAAGGTGAAAAAGAAAAGTTAAGACTAAATGATGTATTATGAATAGTAATGCTCATATTTCAACATAAAGGAGTTCGCGGTATATAGTGTGCTTCATGGGAATTCTTATGTAACATAGTTAATGAAAAGCATTTTGCATTGTCGTAAGAAATCAGAGTGATGGTCTGTTGTGCTATATATCAGCTTACATTTATCATGTCGTAAATGTTTCGAAGTAGAAATGTTTCAGACTGTTTAATAAATATAACCAAGTTATTTTCCAGAGGATTGTATGTGAATTGTCCAGTACAGAATAATGGATTTTTTTTAATTAATCTTTTTCTTTCAAATATTAATATTTGTTTATTTCAAATATTAATAATTATATTAATAATTTCAAATATAATTAATTTATTTCAAGTTTTCCTCACAAATATTTTTTGAGCATTTTGAGCTGTTTGCATACAAATGAAAGTCACGGTTTGTACTTCATTTTTGGAGGTCTGCCAAAGGTGCAAAAAAAAAGTATAAATGAGTGTGCTATGAATAACAGTGTTCATATATCAACATAAAGGAGCTCACAATACATAACATGCAACATGGAAATTCTAATGTAACATAGTTATTGAGATACATTTTGCAATATTGTAAGAAATATGTGCGAAACCTGCTGTGTTATAAATAAACATATATGTATCATGTTGTCTATGTTATGAGGTAGTAATGTTTAAGAAATTTAATAAATATGATAAGAATATTTTTTAGAAAATTGTAGTTAATTTGACTAGTAGAGAACAATGGCGTTTTTTTGTGTTCGTCACATATAATGAAAATTCCTATGTTGCACAGCTATTGAAATGCGTTTTGATTTGTTGTAAGAAGTCCGACTGATAGATTGTTGTGTGTTATGTAAACATATATGTATCATGATATGTATATGTATCATCATCTTTTTCTTTCTACAAATATTTTCTCACTCTTTTGAGCATTCCAGCTTTATGCATACAAATGAAAGTAAGAATTTGAAAGGGATTTCTGGAAACCCGCAAAAGGTGAACAAAAAAAAATTAATGATAAATGAGTGTATTATGAATAGCGGTGTTAATATATCATAATAAAGAAGACACTATATAACATGCAACATGGGAATATTTATGTAACATAGATATAGCATATAGCAAAAAATTATATAGCAAATATCCATCTTATGTATTCATTGATAGTTATTTAAATGGAGTTTGTATTGTTGTAAATAATGAGATTGAAGAACTGCCTTGTTACATATAAAAAGATGTCTAAGTGATAGACTGTTGCGTTTCACGCAAATATATATGCATCATGTATTTCTTTTTATTAATCTTTTTCTTTCTACAGATATTTTCTCACTCTCTTGAGAATTTCAGCTATATACATACAAATTAAAGTACACAATGTCTAGTACTCAAAATAGATTATTTTAAATTCGCACCATATAATGAAAATTCCTGCGTAACACACTAAAAGGAAAAAAATTTGCATTGTTATAAAATATAAGAGTGATGTAATGCTGTGTTATATATAAAAATATATGCATAAAATCACCCATTTTCTTGATAAAAATGTTTCAGAGTATTTGATAAATATGGCTAAGATAATTTCCAGAGAATTGTAAATAATTTGTCTAGTATAGAATAACGAATTCTTTTGAGTTCGCAGCATAAAATGAAAATTTCGTTATAATAATTAAAATAGTTAATGAAATACATTTTGCATTGTTGTATAAAATCAGAGTGATGTACTGCTGTGTTATATAACGCCCAATCAAAAGTTGCGGGTGTGACATTTACACAACTTAATTTAGTCACCAGCAAAAAAATTTTTGAGCATTCGTTTCAATTTGTATGAATTTCAACGTAGACCACTTACACATACATTTATCTAAATTTGAAAACTGTCCGATGTATCATTTATTTATAAAAAAAATAATTTCCGCCTGTTGCGGGTGTGACATAAAAAGGACATGCATTTTCATCTTTCAGTGCAAAAATGCAAAACTCTGTGAATTATGACAACTGAGTGAATTGATATTTTTATATATTAGACAGTAATACTTAAATAATTATTCTATGAAAAAATTAAATTACTTACTTAATTCTTGCTTTTGTGAAAAATATTCAAAATTTTCGTTGCGGGTGTGACGCCCTGTTGCGGGTATGACTTGTATAGCCAATAAAATAATGACATGCACAAATATTTTCAAGGCAGATTTTTTTAATTAAAGAATTAATCAATATTACAATTATAATATCTAGAGAGGAAAATATAAAAAAAATTTCATTTCCAATCTTGAATTTATAATTTCTGGTGGTGGTAGCTTTTTTTACAAAAATGCTCTTTTTTTTCCTAGGATGCATCTGACTGACTGGGCCAAATATGCACGTTTTCTTAAATTTTTTCAAACATTCTAATTCGATATCGTCATCATCCATTTGTCTTATTTGTCCATCAAAGTTTTCACTTTTTTAATGTCGAGAATAAAACAGCTTCTACAAAATCTACAACTGCACATTCAACGTTGGATATTATATCCCTTTCAAAGTATGGATACATCTAACTGACTGAGCCAAATATACACATTTTCTTGATTTTTATTCCGATACTTTTATTCTATAATATCCCCATTCATTTGTCTTATTTGTCCGTCAAAGTTTTCACCTTTTTTATGTGGAGAATAAAACAACTTCTACAAAATCTCCAACTGCACTCTTATCATTGGATTTTATATTTTTGACAAAATATGGTAACAAACAAATTCTCTTTTGATCACTTTCTGAAGTTATTGCTACATTAATTGTTCCTACGTCAATAAAAACAACATGATGTATCGATTGAATGTTGAGTTCTGATTGTTCTTGGTGCCAGCATTCATGAAGCATTTTCACACTATCTTCTTAAATTTCACATTCAGCAAAGTTCTTTCATATTTTTTAGGACCTTTTTCTACACACATCGCAAAATCTGAAGCTGAATTTATAGTTGCAGAGCGTTGCTAGTGTTACCATTTTCTTGGAAACTGCACCAACCCCATCGACAACTCCTTTACCATGAGATGAATTGCAAAAGGATTTCCATCCTTTTCCATGATTTTTTAAAATAGTCTCTTCTTTTCTCTCCTTGCTTTGTCTCTTTCCTTCTCTTGTTGTAGATATGCTTCATATTTGAAAGGGTTTTCCTTAATCTTTTTTCAATGATATCGTGATCTTTCTGTACTCTTCATTCTCTGCAAAAGAGAAGAAATTAATGTGTAAACTGAATAAATATAGCACTTCCAGTCCAAAAATATAAGCTTAACAAATTTTTAATAGTTATCCCTTGAAATTTCTAATCTTACAAAAAGTTAATTATGTTAAATTTTGGTTAATTTCAAACTGACTATATACATTTTATGCTAACTTAATAAACATTTTAACAGTTTCTAATATTCTCACTTCTACTTTTTATTTAATTTAAATTAAAAGAGAAAAAAAATCTTCCCGTAATATTGATTTACTTATTTAAAAAAAAAAAAAAAAACTAAAAATATATATATTAGATAAATACTATCAAATAACAAAATTAAAAAATGTATATAAAAAAAACAAAATTAACAAATTTAAAGAAAATTTCTAAAATATTGTTTCATAATTTTTTTTTTATTTCTATAAAAATCTTACCTTTTAAATTAATTTCTTAATCATATATCACTAATAAAAATATTTTCTTGCAGTAAAGCAACAATTTTATCAATCCAAACTGAATAAATCAACTGCACACAGTGTCACATGCTCAGATGATGCAAATTTTTATTTATTAACTGGAATTCCCTCTATTAAATCAAAGGGTATAGTTAAAGCTGCCAAATACATGTTTTCCAGCGTATTATTCTTTTATAAATTTACATATAATTTGTTCAAATATGCATTTGTAATCAATTTTAAAAGACGTTGTGGATGTGACTTTAATTAAATGTCACACCCGCAACAGGGCCATGTCACACCCGCAACGCTCAATAATTATAATTAAAATATTAATTAATTTCTTTTGTGTCTGTAATTCAAAGTATCTTAATAAACTATTTTTGAATATAAAGTTTCATAACTTTAAATCAAAAATATTTTTCTGCAGAGATATAAATGTAACTTTTTGTTGCGGGTGTGACACAATAATTAAGAGTAATTAAATATACTTACCGTTTGTAATGAAGATTAGTGAACACTTCTCTGCAGACAAAAACTCTCAATAATAGCTGTCAGATCATATATATCCAAGTTTGTAGATTTTCAGAATGTTTGTTCAGCTGTACGAGACCATGAAATGTAAAGCTTTTTGTCGCAGTCTATTTTACAAAGTCATAGTGTCGCTTTATTAATTAAAATAAGTATGTTAATCACAAAAATTTATTTCTTTTTTGATAAAATATGAAATAGTACACTCTTAACAGTTAATATGCAAAATTTCAATCATATTTAAAGAAATTTAAATTTTCATCCTCATGTCCATTTTTTCGTGGATTGGGCGATAAGGTACCCTGGGTTAATAACGCCACGTTAAGGTTCTACCAATTTTAACAGCCCAGTTTTAGTTTGTATTTTTCAAACAAATATATGATTTGATACGGCAACTCATTGACTATCTATAAAAAAAATAATTTAACAGATATGTATTCATAAAATGTAATGGCGTGATTTCTTGACCAATGCTATTTGGCGTTATTACCCACTTATATGGGTAATAACGCCATGCAAACAAAACTATGAAATAAGATGGAATAATTGCATGTAGATTGCCCAATTCTAAAAATACAAGCTCTAAAAACTTAGAGATTGACAAATTGCATTCTAAGCTATTGAAAATGTTCATTTTTTTGTGAAAGTGTAAGAAAAATTAAGGTGTGGTGAGGGGGATAGGATGAGGCAAAAGAATATCAGACCGTGAGCTTCTTTTTGCTTAAAAATTACCGTTTAAATAGAATTATTAGAAACATTGCACAGTTTTAACTGTGTTTATTTGAATCAGTGTTTAGGATGTAGCTCGGCCACTGTAGGGAATCAACTGGGGTATTAATGCCAAGAATTGGCGTTATTACCCTGTTATAGTTATTGCGCTGTACATTTTAAATTACAAATTATCTCGAGAAGATATCCAAAATCTTCAACAACATTTTGAAAGTCCATGAAATGTACTACAAATTTATGTAATTAACAAACTATTTCAGGATAAAAAAGATAGTCATCACATCACAAAACTTATCTCGCAAATTTTAGATCAAGCGTTAATTTCAGTTGCTTGTAAAAACAATAAGACCTAAAAATGAAACAAATTAACTTGAAGCAGTTTTTTGCGATTTATATGACATAAAACCCTTCTGCGCAGAGCACATGGGTGTCATTTACCAGATTATTTCATAATTATGCAAAATATTAGCATTTGGCGTTATTACACCAGACCACCTTACAAACAGATATGTATCATTTTTATGTTTTGGGGTAGAAGTGTTTCGGAACATTTGATGAATATGACTAATATTTTCCAGAGAATTATGGGTAATTCGTCACGTACATAATCTCGGACTCTTTTATATAAATCTTTTTCTCTCTATAAATCTTTTTTTATATTTTCATTCAGTGGTGTACATTCAAATGAAAGTCAGGAGTTATGATTTCTAGAGGGCCGCCAAAGGTGAAAAATAAAAGTTTAGGTTAAAAGAGAATGTTATGAATAGTCATGTTCATATTTCAACACAAAGGTGTTCGCAGCATGAAACGTAGTTAATGAAATACAATTAGATTTGTTGTAAGAAATCAGAGCGATGGACTGTTGTGTGTTATATAATCATATATATATCATGTCGTCTATATTTTGAGGTAGAACTAATTCAGAGTATTTAATGAATATGATCAGGATATTTTCCAGAGAATTGTGAATGATTTTTTTAGTACATAATAATGTTTTCTTTTTATTCATTGATATTTGTATTTGTACTTTAACTAATATTTTTCAAACCTTTAAGTCTTTATTATTATTTTTTTAATTTTCCACTTTAAATGTCACTTAAAGGTACAAGAGCAATACAATTCACACTACATATATCTTGGGAAATATTTATCAAACACCATTATTAATTTAATTTAAATAAAAGAAGATTGTGTGAGATAAATAAGGAATTTTTTTTGAATAATTTAAGTATTATAAAGCATTTCAAAATACTCCATGCGCATTCCATAGTAATTAAAATCATCATTTTATTTTTTCAAATTTTTATTTATATACATACAAATAAAGATATTAAATATTTTATTTGATTTATATTATATATTTATTATTATACATTTGAATATAAAGGCAAAGAAACATTTAATTTTATGAAATGTTCAGAAATTTTGCATTAAATTTTTGGAATTGCCTATCTTGAACTTTTTCAAGAATATTTAGTTAAAAAAAAAGAGTCGCAAGTTTACGACATATGTAATGATAAACAATTATAAAATAATGTTGTAGATTATTATCTATATGGAATTAGTATGGGATATACGAGTGAAAAAAGTTCTTCATAATGCTTAAAATATTCAGGAAAATCCCCCCCCCCCAATTTTTTTTCCATTTCATGTGTGTTAATAAATGTCATAATTCATATAGTTTGCCTTTGAATAATAAATAAAGTGAAATTTTAAATGTAATTTAAAAAAGACATTTCGATTTCCTTATCAAATAAAAATTCGTCTAAATGTTAAAAAAAAAGTAAGAAAAAAATTGTAAGAATATATATATATATATATTATTATAAAATGTGAACATCCATTGAATAAAGCAAAAGTTTTGAATGTTTCTTACTCGAACAGCTATTCACATTAATTGCTTGATTCTATATTTATCTTCTATTAATACAACTGCAAAACTTCCAGATTTTTGCAAAAAATCTAGAAGTTTAAATGACAATAATGTGGAAAAAAATCTGGAATTTTTAAAAATAAACATTTGATGTATCAAACTATAGATTTAATAAAATTTATTTTCTTCGTATTGACTCTTTTTTCATACAATATTTCATTAAAATTTATAACTAAAAATTATGTTTATTAAACTTGAGGAAGAACGTGTTTGTTTTAATGTTACGTATTTTAATGTTGTAAAATAAAAGAAAAAAGACTCATCAATTTTGCCAAATATGCAGATTTTATTAACCCATTAGAAAAATTTGTATAAACTTATAACACGTGGCTAAATCTTCGATTTCAGACCTCGTGATTTATTTTTATTGGGCAACTTTTTGCCAGTCACAATATTTAAGGGAAGTGCAGACGATCAACATGTTCCAGAGAAGCAACATCTTCTGAAAACTGCCGTAGTAGTGCAGACTTATTTGAACATCACAACAATTCTTTGAATATTCCTTAAACAGGTAAAAAAAAATACAATAAAAGCCCTGATTATTCGCCAGCATTTCTTACTGAAATGTAAGATTGAATGAAGTTCGATGCTTTGGTTGAACAACCTTTAAATTGAAATCGTCAGCCAAATAAACAAAATCTGTTACTTAAATTAAACATACTTTAAGCACTTTATGCTGTAAATTATTCATTATTATAATCAGACACATTTAACATTAATTTTTGGATGAATTCAGAAAATATTTACTGTAACCTCATTGTACCTCATTCTTCTTATATCTATTTTACTCCTTATTCGTATTACACTCTAGTATCTTTAAAACCCAGTAGCAAAAAGGTTTTTAATCATATGGACTATGTGAAAGTCATGATATTGGATAATATTTACATATACAAATAATATTTGGGGTGTTTTTCTGTCAATTTCAGTAACTTTGTAGCATTTGAATGCCTCATTAATTTCTTTTATAAAAGTTTTTCACCAGGTACCTCCCAATATTGTATCGAATAATCAAGGCTGTTTTGTACAATAAATGAAATAAAATGGAACATTTAAAATGAGAATATAAAAAGAAAAATTATTTCACAGTCTTTATTTTAAATCATAAGTACAAATATTAAAAAATACGAAACAGTACAGCAATCAACATTTATTTTCCAAAATTAAACAATGAAAAAATCATAAATTTGTGGAATATTTTTAGGAGCGAAAGAAATGTTTAAAGCTTATTCCGGATTTTATATACGCACAGATTTAATTTATCCCCTCTCTCTTTAAATGAAAAAAAAATACTTTCGTGCAAGTTGTTTTAATTTGGTTGATATCACAATATATGAAAGAATAATGCAATATTTAAAAGAAAACTTGAAAAGAACAAAAAAAAACATATTTACAATATATATTAAATATACCATAATACTGTTAATATTAGTTTGAATAAAAATACAGATATTGCTTCAAATTAAAAATATCTTTTAAAAGAAGCATGGCCTGAAAATTCTCAGAAAAAATGAACTGTATAATATTTTTATATAAAAATAAGTTTAATGCATGCAAAATACGATAATAAACAAAATCCTTTGTGTTATATTGTAAATAGCTATGGGATGAGACTAGGGATATTTTATTTAGATTTATTTTAATACTCAAAATACTATAAAAATTAAAAATGACGATGTAAAGAAGCTATCTTTATGATAATGCAAATTTATTTTGATAATTTACAAATATAAACATATGTTTGCTTGCTTATGCCAGTTAATATAATAAAACTGTAACAAATAATTATAAATGTATAAAAAATTATAATAAACTTTTTAAAATTTTACTTTAAAACATCTTTTATAATATAAAACACTAAAAGAAAAGAATATTATAAGAAAAATTTTGAGAAATTTTATTTATCGATTTAAATGCATAAAATAGGTATTTAACTAATAAATTAAAAATATTGTTGATAAAAAAGCAGACAAAAAAAGGTAATTATATAAAAAAATGTGCAATGTTAAGCAGATGTAATTTACAAAAAAACTTAACGATGCTCTATTTTTTCTTTCTAAAACCCTAGGTTTGAATATTTATCAGTTCAAAAAAAAAAAAAAAAAAAAAAAAAAAAAAAAAAAAAAAAAAAAAGAGTGATTATTAAGACAATTAGCAACAACGGTTTCTGCCTATTTTTAAGCTTCGATTATGTATTTTTTTCTGTATCAATCCAGATAATGCTATATTACATCTCTTTTTCGGAAAATTAACTGTAGAAAAAAATGTAAAAAAAAGGTTGTGTGTTTACTCATTATAATGTTAACGCGAATTTGCTTGAAATGTATTTTTCTTGCACATTTTTTCGTCACCACTAAATTATTTAACTATAGCATCATTACAAGAGCATGTTTTTTATTGTTTATAATTAATTTATTTTCAGTGAACATATATTTTTTAAAGTTCAAAGCAGTAACTGTTAACATTTTTTTTTATTTTATAATAATTGGCTTATCAGAATAAACTGGGAGTTGTTAAAGAGATTTACTTAGCTTTTAATCAATCATCTTTTAAAAGAAGTCCATTGGATTAGTGGTCACTCTGTCGTGCTGCCACAATAGAGGTCCATTCTTCTACTTTAAACAATGAGACGAGAAAAGTCTATTGACCTCTCAACTTTTTGGGGTCAAAAAATTCAGTATCAAGCTTGCTTGAGAATTAAACACCTCGAGTCCCGTGTTAAACTCTCCCTATTTACATATGTTGGGGTCTTCAGAACACATGGGAGAAACATACCCTAGCACTGTATTATTGTATTTATAGATTATAGCGCATGTACAATAAACTATTAAATTCACAAAAAAGGGAATTTTATTTTTACCTCAAATTACATACATATTGATGACCAGTGAAAAGTTGCCAGAGATTTAAGAGTGGAATTAACAGACTGATAACGGAAACTATTTGTAATTGTGTTCAGTTTGCTTTTCATCGAGTCATTTAATTCTACCACTAGTATTCCACCACTACTTGATTCCTGTTTCACCAAAGAAAAAAATAAATTAAAAAAAATCGCTTAATTTTTTTAATTTTCATTAATTTAACAATATACCTCGAATTAACAGAAAACTGCAGCCGTTAAATTAAAATAAGACATTTCTTTTAACCAAATAATAAAACAGAAATTTTACATAATAGAGAAGATAAAAATGAAAAAAAATATTTTTATAAAAACATGGTTTTATATTTAATGGAAATCAACCGAAAATTCAATTTAGTTTTCGTTATCAGTCCAAAATCTAAGTTTAGATGAAAAGTCGTTTTAGGCGAAAATTTTGCTAAAACTTCGACCGAGTCGAAGCTTTCTGTATTCCAATAATCTTGTTTCTTCTTTCGGAAAATTTCAACATTACTTATTGATATGAGATAAACCTGTTTAGATCCTTTCTTATGTTCAAATAACATCAAATAAAAACTATAATAATGTATTTAATGTTACAAAATATGCTGTCAATCTTAAAAGTAAATCCACATAATTACGAGTAAGAAATACTGAAATTAAGTTAAATATCATGAGTAGTAAATACAGCTAAGTGTTGCGATAGAACGATTTTAATAATAAATAAAACACGGTTGAGAAACCTTAGACAATTTGTTCTAAGAAGATTCATGCTGTGCTTCCAATACATTCACATTTTTCATACTCTGGAGAGTAACATAATCTATTTATTATCACAACACATTAATTTGAACGACAAAATCAAAATTAACAGCCTAGAAAGATCCGTAAATTTTTTTTTCCTTGGCGCTCTTTTCGACTTGAGTGAAATTAATGTCGCAGTTATGTTAGATAGTATGCCATTTGTAATGTTTCAAGGGCTTTTTACCAAAAAATAAATAAGTTAAATAAATAAACCAGATGCAAGTATAACATTTCTTCAGGCTGAATATAATAATACTGAGATCAAAATCATAGATGTGAAAAATCACAGGGTTAACTTTCTTTCATGGCACGTCTTGATTCTCACATTTTATCATGACGAAAATATTAAAGGGAGTGTGTGTTATTTCTTCAGGCATCATTCAAATAAATACATAAACATACTCAGATTATAAACAAAGCATTTTTGTATAAATAATCATACTGGCGATATTTTCCAAAATTTCTAGCCAAAATTCGGAAATAAACGTATTATTCCCTCCGTGCGTAGGTCTGCATATGTTGTTTAACACCTTCGCTCATATTAGGTTCCTAAATAAAATGCAGTCTTTTTGAAAATGTTACATTTTTTTTTCAGTGGTAAATTTCAAATCTCCAAGCCATTATAATTTATAGCATGAATCATTTTTTATATAAATTTTTAATAATATTTTGACTGCTAGACTAAACGTACATTTTTGAAAAGTACTCATGAATTAGAGGGTTAACATCCGTATAATATAGATAATTCCGTTATTAAAATGTTGCGAAAAAGTAAAATAATGTGTTTTATATCATGCTAATTCAGGAGAAAGGTCAACTTTCAGCAACGAATTTTACGAATATTTCGGCATATATAAAAGATAAAATATCACTGTTAGAAAACTGCTCGTTGTGTGTACACCCGCGATAATATAGATATCATAGTATTATAATTACCTCCATCTGTAATATAAAACTTATAACAATCCTATTACTCACAAAATTTCCTAGGTACAGCACCATCAGTAATCAGATTACCATACATTTCAGAATACAACAGTCTGTATGATGTTGCCATGAAAATCGGACGCTATTGTGACAGTTGGTTTTGAATTTCGTTATTACTACCATGTAATATATCCCAAATAATTGAAACGTCGACGGTAAACGTGGTTGCCAAAATATACCGCTCCTCTCGGTCAATACGTAGGTGAGTATGAATATTTAGAAAACATAATTCTACCCTTTTTTAATGTTATTAGCTAAGCAAAGTTATATTTAAAGGTTTTATGTAAGTCTTTAAAGAATATCTGTAATTGAGAAAGGCTGTAATAATTTGTTAAAGCTATAAATATTAAGAAATACGTGAAAGAATGCGTAAAATAAATCTTAAGTACATATTTTTTAGAAAAGACGTTTGAAAATAAAATATAAGCTGCTTTTTAAATGCATTTAAAAACTTAATATACTTTAATACTTTAATTATTTCACTTAATAAATGCCAGAAATTACTTAAATTACATAGTAATGCTCATACAGTTAAAATTAAGAGCATACCTTGAGAAGTCAGAGTTTAAAAAATACTAATTGGTAGAAATTTAGAAGCACAATTCTTTCCACATTTTCTGTGAAATTTATTCGGAAATTTGTTGGAGTTTTGGCTAAGATTTTGTAAAAATACACCACAAAGCATCTATAATCTGACAATAACACTCATCACTTTGCTGTCGTTGGAATTTAAAGAAAATTGGTTACATAAGTCAATCAGTCAAATTTTCACAAAACCGAAAACCCGAAACTTAAAAAATATACTCTTGTCATACATGAGGGCTGTCCATTGGATAATCTTCCGTCGGCACGGGTCTAGAATCTTTGAAATCTCCTCGACGTCTGCAACGGATGGTGAGCAATGCTAAGAGTACAAGAAGGACGATAACTCCTGCAGATGCCCCTGCAAGAACGTAGGGCGTCGGAAACCGCTCAAAATGTGCAGAGGTTTCGTCATAACCCGACGGACAGTGTCTTCTGCCGTCGTACCATAGATCAGCATCAATGCACGCGTTCAGCTCCGGGCCTTCAAAGGGACACGTGCTTTCTCTCAGATGTTTCGTTCTTGCGGAGTAAGGCTTCGTCACTTCTATCCACTCAAAACGAACAGCTTCGGCATGGTTAGCTAATACTTCGATGTATACGTAATATCTGAGTACTTGTGGATCAGCTGAATCATTGTACCAATAATTGGAAAATACATCCACTTTCTTGATAAAGGTGTTCTGATAGTAATCTCCATTTTCACCAGTTTCTGACGACCAAGCTGATTCTGCACCAGCTATAGAGGTCTTTTCTTTGTGTCCACTTCCCAGGCAAACTATGGATAAGGGTGTGATGGGAAACGAAGAGTAGACGATGATTTTGTTTCTAGCCAGGCACTCCTCACCCCTGTCTGTTCCCCTGATCCTCAGCTAAAGATATTTGTGTGGTGCAGCCTCCAGGAGCCAGCGTCAGCGCAGTGGCATAGCTCGGCCCTGCACTGTTGGTGGCACTTGAAAAATAACCTATAAATGTTTAAAAATATATTAAAATAAATCTAAAATACAATTTCCATGTCATAGTTACGGTATAATCACAATTGTAAGCGATTTATTTCGTATTTTTAAGCCGCCGTTTGGATGGTCACAGTTATATGTTCTCGTATATAACAAAAATATTTCCTATATTTGTGTTGTTTACATTGAAAGTAATAATATGTAAATGTATTTCCATCTTTATGTATTAAGACAAACATGAACACATCTAATACAATAGTACAACATGAAGTGAAAAATTAGTCGGGGCCAGGATTCGAACTTGGGTCAACAGCGTACCGTGCTGCTGCTCTACCATCTAAAATTCTAAACTATCCTAGCTGATTATTAGCCATGCACCTTCTCGCTAACAACCCATGCTGTGAACGTCATCGGCCGACAAATGCATGTACACGATGACGGGAAATACGAAGAACAATTTTAATAAGAGCAACAGCATGGTGCGCTGTGGACCATGGTTCGAATCCAGGCACCAGCTATTTTTTCACTCCATTTTGGGTTACTGAATTAATTGTGTTCATGTCTGTCTTAATATATATGTGCCATTAATATTCAACTAATTAAATTCAGGCCTTTATTTATGTGTTTTTTATATTTCGCTATTGTTCATAAAGTATTAGCGAAAGCTGGTGTGGTGGCACACACATTTGACACATTACATTTCTATAGATAGTTATAATTCTTAATATTAGGCTTTACATTCCCTATATGTGTTACGTTAGATCTTATACATGATGTAGACGTAGTGAATGAGATACGAAAAATTCATCGGCGATGAATCATAAAAAGAGTAATTAATAAAAGGAACATACAGTGATATGTGGATAGCTTTTCTACATATTACATTTTTTTTTAACAGTGCTGTTATATTCTCAAATTAAAATTGCCTTGATAACAATAAAACCTGTAGATTTTTGTTATTTTTTTAGATAGTTTATGTTTTAACAGATTACCAGTTAATAGATATAGTTATTTATGGAAGCGCCATGCACAAAACATCTGGTCTGTTTTTCAAGGAATGACCTTAAACGGTGTAGATTATTGAGGCGTGGAATTTCAAATGTAAAAATTTTTAAACCTATTACAATGGGGCAGCTCAGCTCGGTCTATGATTTAAAATGATAATATCTTTAAACATATTCAACAACCATTCCATATCACTTGTAGCTCAGTCTTAAAACATATTACTGCTGAGTAAGTAAGCTGAGTAAGTAACTGCTGAAGAAGTAAAACTCCTTAAATGAAAAGATAAAGGTCTTAATCTATTGTCCAGTATCATTTGAATCTTAATAGATTTTTTTTAATCATTGAAATTGATGTTAAATATATCCTATATAATACGAAAGCAAATTCATTTTCCACTTTCCCGATAGCTTTGATTTCTAAAATGTCATTTTTTTTACTGAAAAGGATTTACATACATATTGAATTTTTAAGACATTTTACAACTCGCAAATCAAACTTACAGAAATATTTTAAAATCTATAAATAATGACACTTTGAACTGATTTCTTCAAAAGTATTTCTACATTATTAATATTTAAAAACAAGAGCTTATTCTATAAGAAATAAAATAAATTATTCCTAAGACAGTATCTAGCCAAAAAAAAATAATAATATGTTGATGACTCTATTTGATTTTGTCTTAATTTAACTTTTTCAATGTTTGCTAGTTAATTTCAGGTTATAACGATAGAGTGTTAAACAAAAGTATTTTCAATGAATAAATAATGTTTCATTATGATACTGGTTCTCATTTTCAAAAAGGAGAAAAGAATTAATCGCGCATTTTGGCAGCGAATTTAAAATTTAATCACAAAATAATCAATTGTTGAAAAAATACATAAAATGACATTAAAGCCTAAATTAAAATATAAGAGATTTTCAATAAATATATTTAAATGCAATCAGAATAAACTATCTGTGTTGCCCGTGCGCAAAAAACAAATCGTAAAAATCATGTTAATTTTAGACAAATAAAGTAAAAAATTTATAAAAAGATAAAAAGTTTGATAAAAAGATAAATCTCTAAATCTATTGCCATTAAACTAATAATGGCAATAGATTTAGATTTTTTTTTAATTATTAAAATTAATATTAAATATTTCCTGTATAATTCTGGAGGAAATTCATGTTGCTCTTTTTAAATACATTCAATTTATACAACACCATTATTTTTTATTAAAACGAATTTAGATATATATTGAATTGTTAAAAAGTTTTACATTTGGCAGATCAAACTTACAGAAAAAAATTAATAACTGTAGATAATGCCAGTTTCAAATGATTTCTGTCGAAATGTTTCTGCATTACTAATCTTTAAAAACACAAGATTAATGTACATTAAATAAACTATTAATTTCTCAGAGAAAATCTAGTAAATAGAAAAATAAAATAAAACAATTCTGCAGATGATTTTGTTTGATTTTGTCTTAATTTAACTTTTTCAATGCTTGCTAGTTAATTTCAGGTTATAATGTTAGGATGTTAAACCAAAGTATTTTTAAAGAAAAAGTATTTTTTTATTACGATATCGGTTCTGATTTTTGATATATGAAAGCTTTTTTTCAAAATAATTAATAGTGAATTTTGATAGTGTAGTTAGATTTTTACGACAAAAAATCGTTTATTGGAAAATATAAAATTACATAAAAACAGAAATTTTAATATGTGAATGAAGTATCAATAAATGTATTTTTAAAAAAATCTTAATATGGTATCTTTTTTATTGTAAGCGATAATAAATCTTATCTTGCGAATTTTAGACAAAAGAAGTAAAATCTCTCTTTAAATAAAAATAGAAAGTTTTAATCTATTGTCCAGTACCTTTTTCATCTTAATTGTATGTTTTTCTTTCTTTTTTATTAAATCATTGAAATGAATGTTAAATATTTCCTTTCATCCAAAATCCAATTCATTTTCCACTTTCTCAAGTACCTTTAATTTTTATAAACCATTACTTTTTACCAAAAAGGATTTATATACACATTAAATTGTTAAGACGTCTTACAACTTGCAGATCAAACTTACAGGAAATATTTTATTAAAATATCTAGATAGTGACATTTTTAACTGATTTCTTTTTAAATATATCTATATTACTAATATTTAAAAACAGAAGAAATAAAGGAAATCATTTCTTAGGGAGTATATCGCAAATAGCAAAATAAAATAATTATGCCGATGACCTGATTGGATTTTGTCTTAATTAATTTTTTTAATGTCTGTTAGCTACAGGATATAACGTTATAATGATAAGCAATAGTATTTTCAATGAATAAGTAATATTTCATTACGATACGTGTTCTGATTTTAATTTAAGAATTTTCAAAATAATTAATAGTACATTTTGATAGAGAATTAAAAATTAAATCGCAAAAAATCAATTGTTTAAATATATAAAATATAAAATGACATTAAAACGTAAATTTAAATATACGAGATTTTCATGCGATCATTTCGAAAATAAATCTTAAAAATCGCGTTAATTTTAGACAAACGAAATAAAATCTCTCCTTAATAAAAAGATAAATCTCTTATTCCTTTTTCCAATATCTTTTTGATTTTTATAAAAGTTTTTTTAATAATAATTATTATTATTATTGAATGAATGTTAAATTATCCTATGTAATTTTAAAGCAATTTCAGGTTGCATTTTAATTATCTTCAACTTAAAATGCCAGTTTTTGTTGCTAAAAAAATTTACATATATATTGAATTTTTAAGACTTCTTACAGATTGCAGATCAAACTTACAGAAATAATTTAAAATCTCTAAACAATGACTTTTTTCAACTAATTTCTTCATAAATATTTCTACATTACTAAGCTTTAAAAACACAAGCTTAATGTACCAGAAGTTAGGGGAATCATTTCTCTGACATTATGCAATAAATGAATAAATAAAAGAACGTTAAGAAATCGATTAAAAGTAAAACTAAAAATGACATTTCTTTAAATCAAAATAATGACATAATGATCAAATGATAATCATTAATTAATATTTTTCCACCCTGAGATTATCAAATTCGCGTATATTTTTACAGAAATATAAATATAATTTGTCACTTTCTAAAATCCATCCGGCGTATAAAACCTCGAACTGAATATTTATTTCATTTATACCTCATATGAAATTGCGACTTGCTCAGATTCGACTATTGATAAAACAATCGATATCATCGATAGGACTTCAATTTAAGTTCTCAATGACGAGCTGTGCTCAATTTAGAAAGAACCTAAAGCAGAATCTGAAGCTGCTCTGACAAGAATGCCATGAATATGTTTGTAACACTATTACACGGGAAACAATTAAAACTAAATATTGAAATGGATACAATACGCAACAAGTGTAATTCCAAGAAATCGATGATGGAGTGAAATGTATACAAACACTTATCCGTCGCAATGCAACTAAATCTAGGCGAGAAGTTGCATGGATGCACTGGTGTAGCGTTTCTTAGTTCGGACAACACAATCTCTCATGCAAATAGAGATTCATATTCATGCATTTTGAGTTAACGTGGGGATTACACAAGAGTTTTCCCGATATGCTCTCTCGCCTGGTTGATTTAACCGACTGTCGCATAGGGAAATGATAATTTAAAGGTCGGAAATATTTCGAAATTTAATTTGATTCACTGTTGTTTTATTATCTGGTTTAAAATTAAAATTTTACTTTAATGAGGTCGCAACTGTGAAGATGAAAACATAAAACATAACAAGAGATATAAGATTATACAATGTTCATTTATTATGAATATTAAATCACTCTTATTTAAACTTTAGTATGAAATTGTACATATGTAGTTTCAACTTTTAACATATAACAAAGAACAAATTATGTTTAAATTTTCGAAGAAAAAATGTTAACTACTGGACAATGAGTGTTTTATTTGTTTCTGTTTATTTTATTCACAAAAAAATCTCAAGAGTTAAAAATGTTACATTGAAAAATTGTTATATCCCTTAAAATTGCACATAAAAAGCATTCATAGATATTAAAATAACTTAAAACTTTTATACCAAAATAATTGATATGCTTCATAAATTAAATGCTTCATCCCTGCACGATTATAACAATTGTATAAATTTTTTAGATATTTTAATAAGCTATTCCTCTATTTGATGTGTAGAAGATTTATAAATCTACAAGCAAACATAGATTAACATCTTCTAAGTTTGTATTTTTTCTGATTCAAAGATTTTTAAAACTATCAATATCAACTATCGGTATATTAAATTACTTCGGCAATGAGACTGTGTGCTCAAAACCCAAAGAAACTAAAACACAATCTAAAACTGAACTGCACCAACAGAATTTTTTTGAATATGAATGTAACGCTGTTACTCAAATAACAATTCAAGCTGAGTATTTAAACAACTAGAATAATATTAATGCAACAAATCTAGTACTAATGAATCGATAATGCGGAGAAACCTATATGTAAATAACCCACATTTTCGTTACAACCATAAATATAGTTATAAATCAATGCATAGTAAATTAATACATAATCGGATAGTTGTGAATTTTCCGATATGCTAACTCGTATTTCTGATTTTAAAAAAGTATCATATAAGGAAAGAATTATTTAAACTCTAGAATATTTCGAAATTTAGTCTGACCGCGATAAGACTGGTCACTACAGTATCGTTTCTATTACAAATCTATATTTAATACTGTAAAATTTGTCCAAATGATTTGTTTTAATGTATCATAATTGAACTGAAAAAAATGTATAGCGAAAATTATATACACTAATGTATTATAAGAGCCCAAATATAACAGCAAGTTATCTATTACAATATATTTGCATAAAAATATATTTAAACGATGATAAGCAATTTATAATCTGCAAAATGTAATAAAATGCTAACTTATTTTTCGAGTATATTCAAATGACCATAATTAACTATTATTAGAGTTTTTAATTTTAATTAAAATAATTAAATGATTATCCTACAATACTCTGCCTCTCTCCTTTCCTACTTTGTGTTACCAAAAACATACAGAAATATAAATATAAGAGCATAGTAAAATATTTTTAATAATAATTAATAATTAAAATATATTATAATTATTAACTTTTGTATATATTAATATATATATACAAATTAAATGATATTATTATGATGCATTATGCTATTATTATATCTTTTAATATCATTATTCATTATTAGGATATTAATTAGTAAAAAGTAATAAAAAACATAATAAATATCTGAAAAAAGGCGGGTGTAATTTTATTATTTCACATTGAAATTGCTAATCTTAGTTAAAGAATTACTGTTTCATTATTCTACAAATGTAAAATAAATGCAATAAGCTATATCTATAACTGAAATACAGTTGGGTTATAAATCTAAAGCACATCATTTATTCCGTTATACTACTTTTGAAATTGCGCCTTGCTCAAATTCAATTATTGGTAAAACAATTGATGTTATACATTAGAATTAAAATTAAGACTGAAATGAAGAATTTTATTTAAAGCACAAAATGACTAAAGCAGAATCCAAAGCTGCTCTGACAAGAATAATGTAAATATGCATATAATTCAGCTACTGTGGTAAGCATTTAATCTCAATATCGAAATGATCAGAATAATCGATATATTCAACAAGTCTAATGCCAAGGAATCGATATTGGGGTAGAATATATTAACACTCAGCCTTCATAATGTAAGTAAGGTTTAGAACTCACATGGTTGGGTTGGTGTAACGTTTATTACTCCGGGCACTACAGACTCTCGCCTAAGTAGAGGTTCACAATTATGCACTCTGAGTTAATATAGGGATTATTGAAGAGTTTTCCGATATTCTCTCTCATATGGTTGACTTAACACTACTGTCGTATAAGGAAATCATAGTTTAACAGGCGCAATATTTCAAAATTTAGTCTTATTATGAGATTTTTTTTATGTAGTAACTATTAAAAATATTACTATTAATTGTAGTAGAGAATTATTACACTGTAAAAAAAAAGGTCGATCTACTAAAAAAACTTTAGTGATCCTTTTAATTACTAAAAAATGTTTAGTAATCTTAGTCGGTTACTAGAAAATCTGTAAGAATTACTAGAAAAAAGTTAGCAATGGATAAGAGTTAATAGTTTTACATTTTAATAGCTATTACTAAAACTCACCTGGTGTGGCCTTGATAGCATAGTGGTTATAGTAACGGACTCCAGGCTAAAAGGTCCCGGGTTCGACACCGCCAAATGCGCCCCGAACGAATGTAGTGTATGTACTCGTTAATAAAGGGATTATGAAAATCCTGTCAGAGCTGGTAGAAATGTTTGGTGCTGCCATCTATTGCGGTTTTGCCGAAAATCTATCGCTTCAGAAGTTTTGATGCAGCTCGAAGGAAGCTCATGTACTTCGGGCGCACGTAAAGGTTATTAAAAATAATTTTGGAGCTATTACTAAAATTTTCTTGGTGGCTCATACTAAAAATTTTTAAGTTAGTTATACAAAAAATTCTTTTGTTCAGTTTACAAAAGAAATGCTTGTTTCACTTGCAAAAAAAAAGTTTGTAATGGTTACTAAAAAATTCTGTGGAATACAAATTTACTAAAGAATTTTTAGTAACCTCTTGATTTTTTTTTACAGTGTATGTTTTCTGAAAAGCATTGTCAGAAAAGTATACCTTAAAGTATCCTTAAGCTTAAAATATACCGTATACCTTAGAAATGCAAAATTCACATTCCATTACTATACGGTAAACTAAATAAAACGGAATTCTCCTTTAAGTGAAAAAAAATTAGAGTTTTCGTGAATTATATACAATGCCGCTACTACAGACAGTGAATTTTCTACCATTGAAACAAAACCTGTATAAAACGAAATTTGTTTTCAAAGCAATACAATTCCAGCTATATTACATTCATGGATACTCAGTTATTATAGAGTTTACTGTGATGTTTTCTATCAACCATCAGGTTCGATTAATTTAAAACTATTGTCGCACAAGTAAAGAATAGTTAATTTCTCGAAGTATTCTATAAATTAAACTGATTCCCTTGTATTTTATCTATTTTTTACAGTTTGATTTGATACCGTATATCATTGGATCGGGTTGTACTATACTCAATCTTGAAAAATTCCATTCGAAATTGATTTGAAACCCTCTGTAATTGAACCTAAATGTATTCTAAAAACGAAAAGATTGAATTGTCTGTTTCATTCAAGTGAAATAATGTTGATCTAAGTAGACGTTCACATTCTTGAATGCATTAACATGAAATGAAAAGTGTAAGTGAAATTAGTAAGGTATTAATTATATATTTAAAGTTGAATATTGATGTAAGAAATACGTATTAAAGTAAGAGAGTAGTTAAAATACCAAACTAGGGCAAAAAGATTTTAATAAATCACACTAAAATTTTCTATTCGGAAATAGTGAATTGCAAATGTAAGGGAAGAATTTACTGTAGGGTGTAACGAACAAAGAAAAAGAGATAGTCTTGTTTCTTCCAACTTCCGTCACACTTACCAAAAACGAGTTTGTTATCGAAATATTTTTTTTTATTTTCCACAAGCCGATTTACGTTCAAAATTGATATAAGAAGTTTCTCTTCGCTAATGCATGGGAATAAAGCTGATTGAAATTGGATACAATTTTCGATGTCATACCTTCCCGTCACAACTCAAGTGGCAGACTTATAGTTTTGCAAACAATTTTAGAATAGCTCATCATAAGGTCCAAATATTAGATTCATGGTTTGCTGTCTTTTCTAAAAACCAACTCATCTCTAAACTAACTCTAAATAAGAAATAACTCTTTGGTAGTGTTTAGAAAAATTCCGATTCATATGGGATACACTTTAACATGTCATATCCTCTTTGAATAATCCGAGGACCAAAAACACCTTTTTGCAAAGTTTTCAACTGATTTATGTACATATACTAAATTAGGACTTTTTAAACCACTATATACTTCTACAAAGCAATTCATCCCCAAACTTGACAAAAGAAATATCTCTTCGATAATGCTTGGAAAAATGTCATTTCAATAGAAAACATTTTAATGTGCGATATCTTCTCGCAATAATATGGATTGCAGTGTCACAGTTTTGAAAAACAAATTAGCTTAGCTGATTTATGCAAACATACTAGAACACATATCACAGACAAAAAATCTGAAAGTAGTTAAAAGCCCCAGTGATGCGCTATAGTAACATCGTACAATCCAATAATTGAAGAAATGCATGGAAATGCGATAGCTGAAAACTAACTGGTTATGAGTCAGGGTAACATCTGTAATGGTATTGCCATTCACTATACTTTGAAGAGCTGTGGCCATTGTTTTTACAGCAATATCCATCCTCCCTAGCTGGTGCGCCAGATAAATGGTAGTTTCGTTACCTGTAGCATACACTGTTAAAAATCTGTAGAATTTGTACACCGTCAACCCACCTCTGTTTCAGATTATCACTATTCTGGCCAATGGAAGTGCTCCGAATGCAGTGAAGTAACAATTTTCTATAAAAGCAGTGGAGTGACGCTACAGAAAATGGTACAGGTTTTTAACAGTGTATATGTAAAAGTCAGTGACATTAAAATTGTTTGAAAATATGTGATGCTGGCTCATTGACTAAAAGTATCAAATAAACATAATTCAAAATGTGTGCGAGAGCGTGTACGTACTAGTGTAAGCGGTGGGCTCGTCGTTGAGATCACCGCAGTCGTCGTGTCCGTCACAGAATTTGGCCGAGGGAACGCAATGTCCGTTGACGCATAAGAACTACGACCACCTGCAACAGTCGAAGTACCACACAGACCTCAGAAGCAACGGGAGGGGAGGGACCATACCTCCCTTGCTCGCCCTCTCAGCCCAGCGTCCCCAGGAGAGGACGCGGCTGGTTTCACCTAGAAATATATGGAAAAATCTTGGTTAATCGTGGAAAAAATAGTTAAACATAAATAAAATGATGAATATACATCTATATTTAATGTGATTTCATTATTTATTAGGTGATTCGATATTCTAGTGGAACTTCACAAGATTCACAGATCTGTGAAATTCGCTTACGATTGAACCAACTTTCAAGAGAAACTCTATTTTTAACTTTATTGTAATTGGTTCTGATGACATTTCATGTAAGGTACCCTGGGGTAATAACGCCACGTTAAGGTTCTACCAATTTCCACGGCTTAGTTTTAGATTGTACTTTTCAAACAAATATAGGATCTGATACAGCAACTCATTGACTATCTATATAAAATAAAATAATTTAACAAATATGTACTCATAAAATGTAATGGCGTTTTTTGTTGACCAATGCTATTTGGCGTTAATACCCACCTATATGGGTAATAACGCCATGCAAACAAAACTATAAAATAAGATGGAATAATGGCATGTAGATTGCCCAATTCTAAAAATACAAACTCTACAGCTCTAGAAATTGACAAATTGCAATCTAAGCTATTGAAAATGTACAATTTTTTGTGACTCTGAAAGAAAAAGAAAGCTGTGGTGGTGCTTGGGGGAGGAGGCAAAAGAATATCAGATTCTAAGCTACGTTTTGCTTAAAAATGACCATTTAAATAGAATTATTAGAAACATTGCACGGATTATTTGAATCAGTATTTATGTTCCCATGCATGAATTCTATGCGATAGAAAATATTGATTCTTTTGTGAAAGTGAAAGAAAAAGGAGTGAGGGGGAGCTTCAACAGAATATAACACCCTGTGTCTCTCTTTGCTTAAAAAGTCCCGCTTAAATATGATTATAAGAAACATTGCATGGTTTTAACCATTCATAATGTATTATTTTAATCATGTGAAGTTTTATAATAACTAGAGTTATATGTAATAAATATTTTTGTTAAACCTTAGCTGCTGTTAGCGTCTCACATACCGCTGAGTTTTTCAAGTTTCAGAGTTTAACTTGCAATTTTTAGTTTAACTATAGATACCGGGAAAAGTTTGTTTCATTTGGAGTCCTATTACTATCTCTAGAAACTTTTGAATAGCTGAATTTTATTTATAATAGTCCTGTATATAAGGTTCAATACAAAAAGAATATTCTAAAAGTTAAATTAACATTTTATTCATCGTTAGATTAAGCGGTCTGACAGGCCGCTTACAGTAAGTTATGCGACAATTTTTGTCACAGCAGTTAAGGGTTGATACTATTATAGTAATCTAGTAAATAGTTTTTAACCCATAACTCCACACTAATGCGGATTCTTCAAACCTACAGTTAAATTGTCGACGTTTTAAAGAGCATGCTTTAATAAATTTTTAATAAATTGAATAAAATTTTTGATTTAAAAATATTATCCCAAAGAGATCTCTTATTCAATTTTATATATAATTCATATGGTTATATAGCATTATCTCTATATTAGCAACAAAATTAACCTTTAACTGCTGTTAGCAATCTGACTGAACACTGTACCCCCCCCCCCCAAAAAAAAAATAGCGTTTTCCAGTTTAACTCTAGTTACAACTGAAATTCTCTTTCGTTTGGAGTTCTCGTAATATTGTTAGAAATATTTGAATAGATTAAATTTAATTAGAATTAATTCTGTGCAAAAAGTTTAGCGCAGGAACAGTATTCTATGATTTTTAATCATGGATCGCATTTTAACCTTTAACTAATGTTACCGGCCTCGTAGACCACTATTTTTCTTTTAATTTTTTAGTTTAACTTGTAATTTTCAGATTAACTGCAAACACTACCGAAATTTTGTTTCATTTGGAATTTTAGTACTATCACCAGAGACTAAATAGGTGAATATTAATATAATACTCTTGTATAAAAAGTTTAGTACAAAAGCACAATCCTATGAGTTATTCCCGCCTTTTATTCATCTTTCAATTTTGTGGTCTCACAAACCGCATCACATTCATACGTTACAATTTCTGTCACATCAGTTAAAGGTTAAATTTATAAAGTTTTGAAAAACCGAAAGCTCAGAAAGCGGACAGTTAAAATTTCGAACTCAATTGAACAATCCATTGGAAATTTAATAGAAACCTGATTTTGAATATGTTCGAATTTGAATCTCGAAAATATTTTGATATAGTTTTATTTACAAGAGTTAAAAAATATTTTTTATATTAGTAAAAAAAAAATAAATAATAATAATAATAACATAAAAAAAATAAAATAGAGAGATTATTTTTAAGTATTGCCCCCCCCCCCTTAATCTTACCATTTCAACAATGATGATAATGCTGTCCCATATTAATATATAAACCCTCTTCGGATATAGTTCGGTCACTGTTGGGAATCAACCGGGGTAATAACGCCAATCCCTGGCGTTATTACCCCGGGATACCTATTGCGCAGTAAATCCTAAACTACAAATTATCTCGAGAAGATATCCAAAATCTTCTACAACAATTTGAAAGTACATGAAATACACTACAAATTTATGTAATAAACAAAGTATTTTTGGATAAAAAATATAGTCTTCAGATCAAAAACCTTATTTCGCAAATTTTAGATCAAGCGTTAATTTTAGTTGCTTGTAAAAACAATAAGGCCTAAAAATAAAACAAATTAACTTGAAGCTGTTTTTTGCGATTTATATGACTCAAAACCCTTCTGCGCAGAGCACATGGGTGTCATTTACCTGATTATTTCATAATTATGCAAAATATAAGCACTTGGCGTTTTTACCCCGCCTGGCGTTATTACCCCAGGGTACCTTATATGAAATCAAACCAATGGTCGGTATCCAAAGAATTGCTTTTATGTGGTTACGTGTAATTTCTTTGATTTTAACTGCTAGTAATTATTAACGATACACATGGTATGCAATTTTTCGGTTATTTGAATGTTATTGGACTACTGAGGGTCTAAAACTTAGGCCGATGTGTTCGTGTGTTCGTAAATAGTCGTTATCTAGTCCGTTATGGCCATCTGTAGTCATCATCAGAATCATCTGTCTTTCCGCATAGAACAATGCAAAAACTACTCAACTGAATGGTTTGGAATTTAATATATAGAACCATTGAAGAACTTTGCGCTAATATTCAAATATTTATATTTTATAATATATAATTTTTCAAATATTATAAAAATCGAGTCAAAACATAAAAAGATATCAGTGAATGTTTCTTCATTCTATTAAATCCTGTCATACGAAATGAACTCAGTTATATCCTATGATGTGTCATGATTCTAGTTTGGCATGGTAATGACCTCATTTATAAGAAGTCATATTATTTGAATTTAATTTATAGAAATGTAATAAATATTCTATTCATAATTTCATGAGAGTGAAACAGCTATTGCAACAAGATCTCAGAATGAATAAAAATAGTTATAGTACAAACCTCATATCCCACGTTTCACGTACAATTTCAGACTTTTTCCTTTTAGTTTTAAATTTGAATTTTGGATAGCAATTAGTCTGTTTAAAGGTAATTTAAATAAATCATTGGTAAAGCATTTATCTATTTCTGCCGAACTTTCTCTTTTCTCCTTTATTTATCTTTTAAAATTGTGATAATAAGTTTAAAACAATACAAATTTTTAATTTATTGTTATTTTCTCTATTTCCTTTTATGCTTCTCCTATTTCTTAAAAGTACGTTTGAAAACAGTTTGAATTCGATGTTTTCGAAGAATAACAAAATATTTCCCTCTCTCTCTGCTATTCATTTTTTAAACAATAAATACAAAATAAGTATGCAATCAAACATTTCAGAAATTCTCAGTTAAATAATGTATATTTATTGCTATTTTTATTTTCTTACAAGTAGAATAAATGTTACGATGAAATCGATTTTGGAGACATCACAGTTAACTTGTTTTTCAGAAAGTAACAACATTCAGTGTAGAGTTTTAAAAAGCATTTAAGTGGTATCTCGTTCCATATTTCTATTGCATAGAATCGGCTTCTTTGATGATGAAAGTTTTCAAATGTAAATGCAATAACATCTTCTTAAAACTTGTTTTCGTCAGTAAGAAATGCATTTGTTTTTCTTGATAAGAAACATGAGGAGGAAAATTAAAGTTTTAGAAATCAAATTAGAATGATATTAGTGCAGAAAATTTTACCAATTTTTCGAAGAATTATTTCTTTAGATTATTTACATTTCAAACATACAATTCTTTCTCGTGTTTTCATTTATTTATGCCTAAAGACAATATGTTTGGCATATATTTTTCAATTATCGGTTATCAAACTTGGCCATTCAAAACACTGCAGTAAAATGATGTAAAAATGAATGCTGCAACAGAAATACAGTAAATAAACTTTATGCAGAAAATATCGAAGTTAATCTCTAAATAGTTACAGACAATTTTCAGAATTATTCAACATTTCTGTTATATCTCGTGTATCTGAAACAAGTGTAAAAAAAAAATATTCGCACGCATTTTTAAAAATTGCAATTTTCCTAATTTAGTCGAAAATATCTCCTCATAAACAAGAAAAATTTTACTATTTTTCTTAAGTAGTTGCTATAAACATAATAAATATTGCAACATTTTCACTTTTAAAGACATAGCATTTAATTTTTTGATTACTGGCTAGATTAGAAGATTATGTTTATATAAATTCGTACCATAAATTTCTAAAAAGAAAAGTCGTCGGATCTGAAAATACCAAAACTTTCTTCTTTACCACACATGATAATATTTTAAAATGATGTTACACATGTTAATCCTCCCGTGTTAATATCTAAATGCTACACCATTTTTTATCTTAAGTTTCTACTTCATTTTACATATGGGGTGAAACGGGATTTAATCTCAATCATAAATTTTATACTATTAATATTTTTCATTATTCTGTTACACATGAGCTGCTTGATAGCCAACCTAGCAGGTGTGAATTCCTCGTCAATGCAAGAAGGGCCGATGTATAACAGAATTACGGAAAATCGCTATTACAGTGTTTCCTTTCGCCGTATTGTTATCAAATTCCTGTAGGATCTGCTGGAAATATAATCCAAGAGCCAGAAGCACAAAAACCTAAGGTATCGAGCGCAAGGAAAAAAACCTTTATTTTATGGTAGAGTAGTAACAGGGGATAGTTTAATGATCCATATCTTTCAGAAGTGGAATGGTGCGTAAGCGATAAATCAATACCACCAATAGTTCACTCGTAGATTTATCATTTTGTTTGCCATACAACATAAAGGTATGCAATGATAGTATGGCAAACACAATGATAAGCCTAAGAGTAAACCACTAGTGGTATTAATTTTTTTTTGCGTACACACCACTTCGCTTCCAGCAGACATGGATAATTCGATTTTCCTATTTCTGCCCTACCATAAAATAAAGATTTTTTTCCAGTGCTCGATACCTTATGTTTCTGGGCTATCAGCTCTTCACAGAGAAACATTTGTGTAACATTATTCTATAAAATTGGTGGCAGCTGCAACCTCCAATTTATGGAATATTTTATTTAACTTATATAATCTTGTACCTTAAACATATATTACTCTTGTAACATTGCAATTTTACTCCATAAATTTATAGGCAACAATTTTATAGATCAACGTTACACACATGTTTTACAGTGTTGAATTAATAGCGAAAAATATTTGCATGAAACATGATTCAATTTGATGCATAACTTCATAAATGTTTCGATGATAAAATATGGAAAATGTCAGATAAATTGCTATTTGCTTACGACAGAATATTTCAAAATTAAAAGAGCACCTGCTGGATATTGACAAAATTATACACAAAAATTGTATAATTCTATGCATAACTTCATACTCTTTTCGGTAATACAGAGCGGACTTAGGAACACGGGACTACGGATATTTTATATAAATATATTTTTCATGATCCCTGACCTCTCAAACGTCTAATCCGTCAAAAATTTCAAAATAAATATGAAAGGAATAAGTTATTATCAAAACTTGTCTTCATTTGTAAAGTGTGTAATTTTTCGTATTAAAACATCGCAATGTGGATTGAACATTTAACATTGGAATCAACACAATATTATTTCAGAAATATTTAAATTTGTTGTCGAGGTAAAATTTCGACTACAATACTTTCTTAAGAAAGACAAAGGAAAAAAGATTAAAAAAAACATTTTTTTGTATTTCTCTTGAAAATATCCTAGCAAAAGTTATTGCAAAGATCCTTTTTCAGTCAGTCAGACGAAAAGAATTAAAAAAAACTCAATTTGTTGCATAGGCCTGAACCGATGATCAAATTGTTAAATCTTTTCAAAAATATCCAATAAAGTGGGAGATAGAAATTTTTCCGTTCCCTACTTCATCTTTTCCTGACTACTAAACAGACTAGGAACACCGTTTTAAATGAAATCCTACGCAATATTAACCTTGCCTAGTTCTGATTCTAATCTCTGCGCCCTAACCTACAGATAACCAAATAAGCTATATCGAGTTGAGAATTTTAAAAAGTACTTTCTTGATATCATCTTTCATATTTGTATCGCGTATTTTCGTTCGCTTTGATGTTAAAAGCTTTCAAATAAATATGAATGGAATAAAATATTTTCAAAAGTTGTTCTCGTTTGTACAAAGTGTAATTTTTCATATTTAAAAAACGTAATGTGGAATGTAGAATTTTTAATATCAAATAAACGTAAGTTTAATGCAGAAATACTTAAATTTGTTGAATATTCTTACAGCAGATTTATTTAAATTCTCGTTTACGACATACCATTAAATTTTTCTACTTATTTTAAGACTACGTTTACATTTTTGTTGCATTTCATTTATTGTACAGTTTAAAAATATTTTACCTGTTGTATTATTAAAAATAATCCAACAGATTTAGGATGGCCAATTTTTACTTTAAATATGCTCATATATTAAAATAACGAATTGAGTAATCGGGGAATTCATTTTACTAATATCATATGTTGATTTTGTTTCAGTATTTTGCCTTTGTAGCGGATATAGTGGATCTTCCTAAACTTTGTAAATTGTAAATTGAAATTGTTCTTTGTCAAGGCTGTGATTTATCTCACATTGGTCACATTTAAGGAAATCTCGAAACCTCCTCTAAAAAATAATCTCGTTATTTAGATAAAAAAGGAATTCTAAATCTTCTATTTTCAAACATTTAAGGGATTGCGAAGATAATATCAAAGGGCTGAAATTATGTTTAGTGTTAATTGTATCTCTGAGTAGGACTTTCTTAAAAATTTAGCGCATAATCTTAACAGTGAATTTATAGTTAATAATAAATCTGATTCCACAAAGTTATGTGCTACTTGGAAAAACTTTTTATTGCTACCGTATAAATATTTTTTTTTTATTTTTTTTTTGTTATTTTTATTTTATTTATTTATTTATTTTTATTTTTATTATTATTTTATTTTTCATTTTATTTTTATTTCATGTATTTCCATATTTCTATACATGTGTGAGTTTATCTTTATTATAATTTATTTTAAATTTATTTCATTTTATTTTTATGAGATAATTTACTTATTTTCCAATTTGCTTCCATATTCGTCTTCTTCTCTGTCTTTTTACTTTGTTTTACTTTTCTGTGACTGAGCCTTGTCTTCTGCTTTCGTATTGTCTTCAGGTTGTTCCATTTCCCTTATCTTTCCTTTTAGTCTGGCTTCTGCTTTCATAGCACGCTTTCCTTGCGTGTTACGAAGAAATATTAAGATCTTTCGAAATGCCTATCGCATTTAAAATATTTTGATATTCTCTTAAGAAGAAGTTTTAGTTATTATTTCACACCCTTTTCAACTGAAATTCTTTAAATATATTTGGCGTCGTGCATTAATCCCGCGCCACGCTGAGTATTTATCTGCTAACAGCATGTCTCTCTGACCCATAGATTTTGTATATTTATTTATTTTTTAATCGTGTTTTATTTTTGCACTTAACATTTAAAACACCCTGCCGCATAAAGAAAAAAACCCTGCTAAAAATGCATTTGAAGGGGTAAAGAAAAAAAAAAGATAAATAAAATATAATAAATTGATGTAACTTTGAGGACATTCAGTAATTTATTTAGTTAATACATCTCGCGGGTAAATTAGCCTTATTTAGCTGAATATCATTTTGTCATTTGTGCTTGACAACCAAACCACTCCAGGGTGGAAGAAAAAACATTTTCATGAACCCACATCTGTACTTGTACGATTAAGTTTTATTTTACGCCCGTTTTATTTTACGCCCATCCAAAAAATACCTTTTTTTTTCACACATAAAAAATGTGCAAATTTATATATTTGTTATAGTGAATATATTTATGCTAAAAAATTCGTTAATTACGAATCATTAAAAATAAGAATTAATAATGGTAAGGAATTTGTGTAACCTAATAAAAAAACTTTTATGGTTATCACATCATAATAAAAATCAATTATTCGCGTTATTATATAATCATACTTAATTATAATTATCTTACAGGGCTCGAAAAATCTACATGCCCGACATCAGTGTTGTTAGACGGCGACTTTTTAAAAATTCAGATTGGCACCACTTCTTTGGATTGGTAAAATTACGTTTCGTTTAATGACATATTAATCAAGAGGAATTTTATCCTTTAATAAAAGTGGTGCCAATCAAATTTTTAAAAAGTCGCCGTTTAACAACACTGATGTCGGGCATGTAGATTTTTCGAGCCCTGTTATCTTATATATAATAATTCTCGTTATTAACAAGCCGACATTTTTCATATATACAGGATGATTTAAAAAAAGTTGACGAAATGATATGACACATCAGGCATGCGACAAGGATAAAAAATCACATAGAAACATAGGATCGCAAACTTATTGACTCACAAAGACAGGGTGTTTCATGCTAACTCAATTTGGGTTGACGGTAATAAGGTTCAGAAAACTGAAGTATATTAGAATAAAACATTTAACAGATATCCTTACCTTTGTCTTAAATGTCATAACACCAAAAATGTGTTACAAGTTTGAATTATGCGCGCCAGACGTATGCACGTGACACCTCATATTTTAGACTGTGATAATCAGTTTATACAGTATCATCAATTGCTTGAGCAGTATGTTTTTTCATATTATTTCACAACGTTATTACACAAAATAAGGTACACATCGTTGCATTTTCATTACAATGTTTTTATTTTCGTTAAAATCACTACTTTCAAACCGCATGTCGCTAGAATGAAACACCCTGTATATGTGACTCAATAAGTAGTTTGCGACCTTGTGTTCCTATGTTTTTTTATCCTTGTTGTACGCTTGATTTGTCATATCACATTGTCAACGTTTTAGGTTGTTTATCTCGTATAAGGAGATATTTTTGTTACGGTAGAGGTGATGTTTTGTCCCTGTTTTCCGTTTATTGTGTCAAAGAAACGAAAATGTTTAGGGGTGAAATATATCGTTTTTTTACTGTAGTTTATAAAACTGTTAGCAAAAAAAGGCGACATCTTTTATTACAAATGTTTCTTATAAAAGTAATATTTTTAGTTAATTTTGCCTCAAAAGATCTGCGAGGTTAACCTATACTTTATTTAACTAAATAACATTTTGCTATTTATATTCGGAGACTGATCAATATGAGAAAGAGTTGTAAAAGTTTTCTCTATCATTTTAGTTTCTTCTCTTTGATTCTAGGGTAAAAGCGAAAAACCTTTTATCCACAAGTATGGGAATTTTCTCTACAATGTTTTATTTTCAAAGATATATCCGAAAAGTAAGTTTTCCCGCATAGGTTGCTGATAAATACTTAGGCAAAACTTTGTGTTTGGACACTTTTCTCTCCATTAAATAAAATTAAAGTATGATAAATTCAAATAGGGAATATCAAAATAAAATAATATATTTGTGTTTCAGTAATAGTTATTTTATCTTCTAAGATAAAGGTCTACATTTTTGCTTGATTGGGTAAAAAATTAACTTGTAAATAGTACTTGTTAACAAAAAAGGAAATCTGTTACAAGTGATTGTTCTATTATTCACGAATTTCGTGAAAACTGCGAAACAATTATTTTATTAATTTGTATTTTTTTTTACACTTATTTACATATTGGGCTCCAGATGGCGTATTTAAGAGATAGAGATTTGGAAAAAAACTCTCCTGTAATTTACGGAAAACCTTTGTTTGCGATTTCAGCTTCTGAATAAGTTCTCCAGTAGAAAAAAACCTAGTAAATTCTCTGTAAGGAGCATATGCATAAGATCAAAAATCTGTCTAACTCGGAAAGATTTTTCAAATGTCTTCGAATCCATAGACTTAAAACTCGTCTAAGACGAAATATTGTCAATTAATAACAAATTTCTCAGTCTTTATCAGTTCCGTCTTATACAGAGTTTACTGCATGCATGTTCTCCTTTCAGAAAATTCTCGTATAAACAGAGAACATTATATATAATTTTTGCGCATTTAAAATTAATACTTCTTAGTGGATGATTTCTGACAAATAGTGTTCTATTGTAAATGAGAAGTTAAAGTTTAAACGAATTCAGTGGCCATAATTTCCAAGCAAGTTATAATAAATAGTGATTCCAATAACACTTTACCATTAGATCAAAGACAATTTTTCTGCACTGACAGTTCCGTCTCTAAATCCTTCTAAATTCAAATTCTTATCCACATTGAATTTTCCTACTTTGTTGCCATCAGCTGCACTTCTAAATAAATCAGTGGCGGCGTACTAACAAGGCGAAAGCTGAGACTGGATATTTTTTAGCATAAATTACATCAACGCAAAATTTGCAACACTCATTCATCTAGACAAACTTGATATTAAGTCACGCTTTAAAATATAAATATATTCCTTAAAAATTTAATAATATATAAATTTACTCTGATGGTCTTAAAATAGAACTAACAAATAAACAATAGATGGCATCTATGAAAAGATTTTTTTTTCAGACTATTATTTTGTCACGAATTTGTGTAGAATTCTTCCTTGACTAAGAAAAAATATCACCGACAGATAGTGCTTCATATTTTTCAAACTCAAATACTTCTTAAAGTAACCGCATAGTTTGATATTAAAGACCTTTTTTTTCTTTGCTAAACGGAATGAAAAATAAAATTTGATTGAGTGAATTTTTATCTGTCTTTATAATTTTTAATACCGGAACGTCACCTTTTACAAACACATCATATTAAAATAAAAAAGCATACTAAAGAAATTTCCAAGTTTTGCAGTCTATTAATTTCCTGATAGAAAAATCTTTAGCGTATTTTTTTAAGAAAAAGGTTTATTTTTATTTTTAAAACTTGAAATTTTCTGATACATTTCCTGAAATATTTTTAAAAGTAAAAGCATATAATTTGCTAATGGGATTCTTCAAATGGTATATACCTTTAGAATTTGTTTTTTGAGCGGCTATATCTACAACTTAAGATATAATTATATTATATAGTTTTCTCAGTATGACCACTATTTTCGTTCCCAGCTCTCTCACCACGGAAAATTTGGTTCAAAATGACAAGTTTGACAGAGTTTTTTAAAATATATTTTACCTTTTTAAAAAAGATTGACAAGCACGACGCATTATATAATTTCTGAATAAAAGAATCTGCCAATTTCATGCGTTACGGATCAAAAGTTAATTTTAAAATGAATCGGAAAATAAGCATTTTTGATTCAAGTACACCCTTATCAGTTAGTTGTTTGCATTTCATAAATCTTCTGATCACTTTTAAAATGCTATGTGTGATTAGAAAACCCTGTGTGCGAAACATAAACGAACATTACAAATGATAGTAAAATTCTTGTTAATAACGTTTGAGAAAGTATTAGTAATTTTAATTGAAAGTAAGATTTAGAAATCCAATATAACCGTTTATTCTTGCATTACGAGAACTTGTTCAACTATGTCTTAAAATAATACGTTTGCTTCGAAGAAATAAATCAAAGATTTCCCATTCCATTGCCGAGGAGAATTAGGGCGAACATCTTAATATATAATTGAATGCACAGTGAATCGCTCACTTCTGCAATGCTCGCTGGCTATTGTATATAACGTGACGCCCGGCTAGTCCTATAAATTGTATTGTCAGAAAAGATTTTCTGCAGAAACGACTACAACAACGCTGAGTATAACTCAGTTATTTTAGTGGAATATGAATAATTGAAGTACTTATGTAAATGAGTATGAATACTTAAAATACATACTGAAAATTTATAATATATTTCTGTCAAAATAATAAGTTCGAACGAATTAAAAAACTGATTTATTACAATTATTCATATTTGCCAGTGTAATATTTAATGTGTAGCATCTCAAAGTTTAAATATTACTCCTCTTTGGTTAGAATTTTTTTTTCTTATTTTTTTTTTTAAATTTTGATATCAGAAAAGCATTTTTTACTATCGAAAACCAATATGTATTCTGTCCTAAATTCAAAAATATTTCTGCCAGCAAGTAGTTTTTTCTTGATCTACTGGTGGTGGCACATGTAATAATCCTATTCACGCATCTCCATTGCAATACAGTCAATTTTTAAATTAAAAATAGTCTTATGCTATATTTATCAAATTTGTTGCTTAGATGTATTTAAGATAAATATCAGCATAGAAGAAATGACCAAAAATATGTAAAAAAAGTTTTAGGAAAATGGTTTTAGAACTTTACCCTGAAAACAACTTTAATCGTGTTTCTTGGCGATCAGAGAGGGGAAAATATACATCGAAATAACTTATTGCAAGATTGTTACATCCCTTACTTTGCAAGCAAAAGGGATAAGTGCAAAAAAAAATATGACGCGATATGTATGCACCGACTAATTAGCTTTCACCGTACGGGCACATAAAAAGCTAAAACCAAGACACCGACCAAGAACATGTTAATAGTTTGAAATTGATAAATTTTATTAAAATCGAGATTTTGCAATCTAATATAACTCGCTGTCTTGCATGGTGGAATTTTGAGCAATCATATCTTAAATTAATGTACTTTCTTTTCTACAGTAAATCGAAGATTTCCTATTTCAATCTTTGATTAGAATTAGCAAGCGAATCTTAATGTCTTATTAAATACACACGAAATCCCCCACTGGCTATCATGCATCAAGTGAACCACATGGGCTGTCGTATAAATCGTACTCTCAGATAAAATTTAATGAAATTAATGAAATCATTTGGGAGTTTCCGGTACAATGGCGCTTAATTCACTTGTTCTAGCGATAAAAGAAAAAAATTGCGATAGTGTCAAAATGTGTTGGCTTTTTCCAATGCTTTGCAGTTAAAACTTCAGAAGAATCAAGTAAATTGATTAAAGGAATTTTTATTTTGTTTTGTTAATTTTAAGTATATTATTTGAAAAAAAATGATTTTAAAATTGGCCCATAGAAATTAAATTATAAATAAAAACGCCCTAAATCGTATCTCAAACGTAGAAAATGTGATGCGGTCATATATATCAAGTATGATCGATTTATTACGATTCTATATATTTAAATGAATAATATAGAAATAATAAGGCTCCCACCTTAAATAAGACTTTCTTCGCCCTGGCAACCTAGAATCATGACCTATCATGGAATATCACTGAAATAATTAGGAATCATGAAACTTAATAGAACGAATAAGACTTCTATTAATACCTTTATAAGTTCTGATTCGATTTGAATGTAATTTGAAACCGTCGACAAAATTCTGCAATGATTTTGTGTATTAAATATCCTATCAAACGTCGGCACATTTTGAGCAGCTAAAAGCGCACATATGGACAGACAAACGGGCGCACCAGAGGAAGGCAATAAGTGCAGCCTACTTATAAATTTATGAACGCACCTAAAAAGACGCATTTAAATAATTTATCGCAGATATTTATATTGTTTACTTTACAGAAATTGAAATAATTACTAATTGGATGTGCCAATTTTGAATTTTTTTCTATTTTACGCATCTTAATATTCTAAAAAATAGTATGCTTGTTAATATTTCAGTATTACTAGTTCAATGGTTTGATTTTTTCTTAAATTTCTGCTTCAGTCAATTATAAAATGAGTAAAAAGTCAATTACAAAATGAGATAATTTAAATCACGATAGCTATAAAAATGTAAAGCAGCTGTTAACGAGTAGATTGCTTAGCAGGACGTGATCCTCGGTCGCTTGACAATGGAACTACGAGAAATCGAGATAAATTATACTAAAATTGCTATCACAGTGCCAAATTCCTGCGTAAAATTTCCAAATTAAAGGAAGACATGCTGCCGACATCCAAAAACATGCTTAAGAAATTTGTCTCAATTCTATGAAAAATTATAAATATTTTTCGATGGCAAAATGAAGAAAATGGCACAAAAAATGCTGTTATAATGACCCCTTCCGGGAAAATATTTTAAATTAAAGGAGAAGCTGCTCTCAATAGCCAAACACATACACAAAGATTTCGGTCTAATTCCATACATAACTTGCCACAGACATCACTATTACAGCAACCAATTCCGATGCAATATTTCCAAATTAATAAGGATCTACTTGTAGTACATGGGATTATGATTTTAATTTCATCAAAATTAATTTTGCACCCCTCATTTGAAATATATAATCTTGCTAGGTCTGTACTCAGTTTTGACTGTTCAATATCTTTTTTTGTGCTTTTTAAATGTTTTTAGCATAATTTATGGTGCAATTATCCAATTAATAATTATAACTCGAAACTTCATCACTGATCACTGGCGGTGTAACATTTCTGGAATACTGAAACCCTCTTTAGTAGGTCAAAAAAATCGATTTTTTATAATTATCTATATTCACTTGTATAACATTTTACGTGTAATTTCTTTAAGTTTTATTTTCAGTATTTCAAAATTATGAACTTGATTAAAAATGAGGCTTCGAAACACAGGATAACTGGCAAATATGTTGCTATAAAAACTTGAACTATAATGTTTTAGAATATTGTGTTACTTTGAAGAAATAAATCAAAGCGATCCCATTTCCATCTTTGAGGGGAATTAGGACACAAATTTTAATGTTTCATTGAACACATGTAGAATCGCTCCATTCTGCATTATTCACTTGCTATCGTACATCACGTGACACACATGACCTGTCGTATTGTCTGAGAGAAGCTAATGAAATTAGATTGAAAGGGAGAGGTGTGGTACAACGGTGTTTAATTTATTTAGTCTAGCGGAAAATGAACGCTTTCACAGTAGATTTCTCATGTATAGGCAACTTCCGATGTTTTGAAATTAATATTAGAAAAGAAATATGCGAATTAAAAAACGGATCGTTAGAAATAGCTTTTATTTGGTTTTGTTATACTTTAAGTATAGCATTTGAAATCAGTATTTTAATGATTTTAAAATTGAGATGTAACTATATTCAAAAAATTTTGGAGCATATATTTTTACTTTCTTATATGTTCATCATTAAAAGCTAGTGGATTGGTAAAAATTTCCGTTTTTTATCGATTTGCACGTTTGAGGTTGTAATAAATAAGAATTAATCTTATATCACTTGCTTACATCAACTTACTACATGGCTGACCAGATGTTATTGCCAATAAGGTTATCTGAACGAAATATGCCCCCCCCCCCCCCCAGTTGTAGGCCCATGTATATCAGACGGCAGAGAACTGACAATTGACGTGACAAAATTGTACTGAGCTTGAGCGTCTGTTTGAGCATTTTTTTTTCTTTCAGTTGGAAAAATTCAATTCTCTAAAAAAGATGCGCTAGAATATGTTTTCTTCTTTAAAAAAGATAAAACGTTTATAGGATTATGAATGTTGATTATTTTTCTATAATTGCTTCAAAATAGGCTATTGTTTTTATTTTAAGGTTCGAGTCTGAAGTTTAAAATTTTCTGATTCGATTCGGATTGTAAGCTTATTAAGTTCGATTTTACAGCTTCTGTTTGGTTTGAATATTCGTTGTAGATTAAATTTTCGGATTATTACCTCCCTGTGCAAGACTCTAATCAAAATGTCAGATTCTTTAACAGTGAAAAAACTTTTTATTAAACACAAATATGAATAAACTTAACAATTCTACTGGTGAAATATTCCATTTATCATTGTCGGTTCCTCGTATGCGCAGATTTCATTTCATGTGTAATTTCTTTTCTACGTAACGGCGTACATTATTTATCGAATTTTTCTTCTGCCAATTTCAGAAGAAAGTTCAATTATTCAGCTGAATTTGTCAAAATTCATATTTTAAATTCAACTAAACAAATTAAAAAGAGAATAAAATTAATTGATTTTGTTGTGAGAGATGTTAAATTATCATCATTGTTTTTTAGTACATGCGCAAATTTAATTTTTTTATTTAAGGCCCTATTTGTGTAACGACGTATATATCAAGATAATTTTGGGTCTAATAATTTCTCTACAATATTCAGTTTGAAACAGGATTTCGATAAAAAGAAATAAATGGAAAAAGTGTCAATTGTGCTAGAAAAAAAATTGCAAGTCATAAAGTTGAAATTATTCTTCCAAGCACATGGAGATAATCTATAAGAGGCATTCAGAATGCAGTACTTTAAGTTTTTGCTTTAATTCATCTTAAGGCAAATTTGTGCTATATAGACAATCACTTTTCAAGTAGTGTAAGAAACACAGGGATCTGGATTAAATGTAATGGGGTTCATTCCAAATATTTCTGTATAATAATTCATGGATTTGATCCTCTTTCATTAAAGTTCTATGCAGGATGAATTATAGCCGACCAGAAAATGAAAATTCTATTTCGTTTCAATGCGAAACCCGAAGCTATCTCGATACATAAATGTTCATTCATCCAAACTCCCACTTGAATTCAACTTACATGACCGCACAGAATTAACTGGAAATGAACTTGAAATACTCCACCCCCGAACAGAACCGAACCCTAAATAAAATAAAATTAATATACATTTTCATGATACAAAATATTCTATAATTGTATTTTTTTAAAATAGAAAAATAAATATCTATGCACATATCCACATTAAAATATAAATGTTTCCTCTACAGAAATGTTCGAGACTTACTTTTGAAAATTTCTGTAAACCAGTACTCGATCCTTATTTCTGATTAGTTCTGAATACCCGACCTGATTAGTGCACGTTATATGAATCCAATAAACCTTCATATTCCGCCTTCTCAAAACATCATTTATTTCACATTTTCAAATATACTCCTTTAATAACTCATTTCGTTTAAATTTATATTGAGATATTTTTGATTTCATTAAAATTTCCACTTCACTAACAACTTCTCTAAAAATAAATGGCAAAAGCAAAAAGAAAATTAAAAATTACCACGCAAAGCACATAAGAACTATAGCGGGAATAAAATTTACTTCTTTGAAATACGTTCATTTGGACAAGCTGAAATATTTTCGAAGATAAAGATCGGAATTTTCTACTGGAAAAAGAAAAAAAAGACATAGCTAATTACATCTCTAAACATTTTTTTCTTTTAAATGAGGATTTTTTGAAAATGTATCTTTAGCATCATTCATATATTTATTTATATTATATGCAATTTATTTATATTATATTTAGCCTTTATATTATATGCAACAAATTTCTATATCAATGCACTCACAATATATTAATTATTTCAATGTCTCTATCTAATGATATCTTTTCACTCTTTTATTTTAACAAAAAATATTGTAACCCTTATGAGGCATTATTTTGAATTCTACATTAAGAACATTCAAAAGGGAAATTAATGAATAGTTTTATTCGATTGCACGAACAATTATGGTTTTTCTTTTTTATGCTGACTGGTATTCAGAAATAAATTTTAATCATTGAAAAGAAAAACTACACAATCCAATTAATGTAATTCGGAGTCGTAAATTAGAAATTACATTTTCAGATTTATAATATATACATCCAACATTTTTATTTCTCTCACTTACTGAAAAAAAAAGATTACAAACATCGTAAATTACTTCACTAATAGTATATTTGTTTAAAATTATGTAAATATGCTTTTAATCTTATTAAAAATTACACTTTCCAAACAATCTCTTTAAAACTCTATCATAATGACAAAAAAAGGAGAAATATTACCATGGTAATAACAACAGTTACGGAAACGAAATTTACTTTCTTGAAATATTTTTCTCTCGGGCAAAGAATAATGTCTCCGAAGAAAATAATAAATTTCTATTGGAAAAAGATAAAATGCTCTTGCTATTAGAGATTCATCTGAAGCGCTTTTATTTTTTAAGAAAACCAGAATGTTCTAAAAGGTGTAAAAAAAATGAGAGAAGTTTGGCTGTGGATTTGAAACCCGTAATTTATTTAGACTACTGCTTGTTTTTGAGTTTATTTATTTATGTTTTTTTAATAAACAGAAATTATATTTAAAAAGATCTCAGTTAAACAGATTACATTGAATTCACATACTACTCACACTAACTATATATTATAAAATCTTATTTCAAAGGATAAGGATCCTCGAAAATTAAAACAGTCGAGTAAAACAACTAACTCATCATGAACTAACTCATTAAACTAAATGAAGCAAGGGGTTAATTCCCTCATTTTCATTTATATATAACAAATTAACCACCAAATCTAATCAGGCAAAAGACTTATGAGAATAAACCGGTATAACAAATTCAATCAAATCGGTTAATTTTCCATGAAAAACCTACTTATCTAAATTAAGAAGGTTTGCTGCTTGTCCCCACTTTATACTTAACAAATGAACCTCCAAAATTAATCAGGGAAACGTAGTATCAATATAAATTGGAGTACCGAATTTGAAACAAATCGGATAATTCGGCCATTTAAATTATTAAAGGCGTTTTATTAAAAAAAAATATCTATCTAAAACCAGGTACTTTCAAGAACCTGAAGTGCTCATCATCTGGATTAAATCTTTAAAAACGACAAGGGAAGTTCATTCATTTATATTTCATGGGCTGTTTTTAAATACAAATTGGAAATTTTCTATAACTTCAAACTGTAAAAAAGTAATAAAAATTTCAAGAACTTCAAACTAAAAATAAATTGCAAATTTTGTAAAAATTCATATTGAAAAAAAAAAAAAGAAATTGCAAATTTTCTAAAACTTCAAAATTCAACAAAATGTTTTATTCGTTTGGAATTTCGGAACAGATCATCAGTATAAATAAACGAACACAACCTCTTATTTTAAAGATTTTAATCCAAATGGTAAGCAAGTTAGACGCTCATCATTTGGCAGATAATTGTTTGTTTTAGGTAATAAATGAGAGACTCGTAACCATAGTTAGTCAAGTCCCTTTTGAAAAAATAGTAATAATAATATAGTTAATTTGAAAGGTGTATAAAAAAGGTGTTTTTTCATTCTAATAGCGAACCGAAACTATAAACAGATGCCATTTATGTGATATCATGTGAAAAAAAGGCTTATTTTACTAGAGGAAAGAATAAAATAGATGTTATATACTTTCTAACTGTGTCATACATCAATTTTTGCTTTAAAATATACTTGATGCACTATGATTTTGAGTCCCTCACTTTATATGGTTGATAGATTTTTTCGTTCGTTTAGCGAAAATTAAATTTATGTCATAGTCCCTTTTTTCGGATTGAAATAACACAATACATTGAAACCTATCATCCCCATTGCATTATAAACCCATCGCATCCATTGAAATAAAACACGATAATGATTCCTGAAGAATGCCTTCCCCATCAATATATATATACATATTCCCGTTACGCGCAAGCATCTTCTTTTCTCGATGATGATTTTAAAAAAGAATATTTTCTATAAAAACTTTACTCGTATTTATCCAATTTATGGTACAAATAAACAGAATTATTATTTATTATCATCTACAATCCCATAAAGGAAATTATTAATAAAATAAATAACATATACATTCAGCTAACAAAATCTTCAACTTGTTCTTTATGTGACATTTACAATTAAACTCAGCAGTATTCCATCATTCATTATTCAAAACCATTGATCAACCTCTTCCAAATTTTCAACAAATTGAAAAACTTGACTTTCTCATTCTCTCAACCAGATAATGAGACAGTACCATTGTCTCCACTCCTTTGTACTAATGACAATTAAAAACCATTCTCTTTATCCCGGAGATTTATATCAAATAAGGCAGCATGTCAGTATGACTTTGCTTTCTGAGTGCAGCGATCCATTTTGACGACAGCTGCTACTTGACAAGAAAACAAGAAAAAAGATACATTCTACGCTTTTGTAATTTAAAAAGGAAGGAAAGAGTTTTTTAGATAACAATTTGGCGTGAGAATCTTTGTTTTTTATGTTTTGTTTTCAATTTTGTTCAATAATGCTATTATAAAAAATAAAAATTATTTTGTTCACTGTATAAATTGTAGTATAAAATCATAGATGGACATAGGATTACAGGTTGCTAAGAAAATACTTTCCATAAAGACTTTACTTTTGATAATTGAATTGATGTCATAAATAAAGCTACAAATTGTAATCTTTTTATTTGTGTAATTAATAACTTTTCTTTTAATTGCCTGTGTTTTTTTATGCTTAACAGATATAAATCAAAAATTTTTTTTTGTTACACATACTTAATAGTTAGATAGTTTCCAATGATTTTGAATTTCAATGGCGCTGTTTCCAAAAAGCAATTTTAAATTATTTTATAGTATATTGCAGTTACTAATTACTAATGGTACATAGTACCTAAATAGTGATAGATGCAAACATGCATCGCTATTAAATTTTTAAATTCTTCTTAATTATTTGCCACAGCGATTAGATGAAGCTAAACACTATATCACCATTCATATTTCGAAACAATGACATCCCCTTCGAAATTCTCAGCATTCTGAAAAAATATTTCTAATTTCCTTGTGCCGTCGCTTTTCAATAATACTAAATAACAGATATTATGTCTATATCTGTATATGTATTTCAAAGAACTAAGTTGTTCTTCAACCGTGCGAGCTATACTTACCAACCTGCCTTCAGACGGCGCAGCCTCTAAAAAATTGTAACATGCACAGTTTAAAAAAATTACCTGGTTAAGTTTAAATGAAATTATTATGAACGTCGACTAAATTCTGTAACTCGTATGCCGTGCTTTTCCATTTGAATAGTGTTTTTTTTTTTTTTTTTTTTTTCGGATACCATCGCCTCATCCGCCGCATTTACGACACCTGTTTTTGCTGTTCATGGGATTAATTACACGGTTGAAAGTCTCTTAGTATAAAATGGTTAGGTTAAAAATGTCGCTGACTTGCTGACCTTTGTGATGTCGCTATGGACAATATTTTTATTTCAGGTTCGAGATTAAAGAACTCCGTCTCCTCAGAAACGAGACTCAAAAACATGCTATTTAAAAACACAATACTGTATTTTGAAATTTTACAAATATATTTTACGTATTGAACAAGATTTAGATTCTTAAAGCATGATTTTTTTTCTTTATTTTAACGAACCTTAAAATACAGGTTAAGTCATAAATATCAAAACAGGCTATATCCTTAAATATTGCCCCTAGATGCTAGACAAAGTTTCATAAAAAAAGGTGAATTTTTTTATAAGTTGCAACTCCATGGGGGGTCTATTTTAAAAATTACGAAAATTACATTTTTATACGGCCCACAGAGGATAAAACTTCCAATTAGAAAAATATACCTTAACCATTTCTGAATTGAACAAAAAAAATTCATCTCGGTATCTACAAATCCCCGAAAGATATTCAAATCCAAAATTTTCCAAAATTCATGTCTTACACCACTTAAGCATACCCCTGAGTGCAGCGATATCAGTTCATTTGAAATACAATTTAGGGATCGACCATAAATTCACGCATTATTAAATGTCGATCAAAGACAATATTTTAAATTTTAGATATAAAATAAAAGCATATAGGTTTTTGCTTTAAATTTCTTTGAAATATGCTGGATGTCTGCAATATCTCGAGCTTGGCGCCAACCTCGTAAATGGCACGACCCACAGGCCGGACCGTCTTATTAAACACTTATTAAAAGTGTTATTAATTTAAGTGTTATTAATTAAACTCTCATTAAAAGTGTCTTAAAAACTTATTGCCGCAGTCAATAAGTTTAGTAAAAATAGTAATAGCGATAATGATACTTCTATTAATGGAATCATTGGAAATATATTTTAATAAATTGCACCGAAATATTTCCAAAAATCTACTTTTAACTATCCAGATCCAAAATTTATTATGGTTTTAAACCTATTTTTATTTTCTTCTATCTTTACAAGAAGAAAATATTGGGTTCACGAAATTTTTGAATTTCGGTTTTCGACGGAATCAAGCGTTTTAGGGCCCAGAGATACCGAAAAACATGATTTTACAAATTGTCTGTCTGTGAGTCACTGCTCCTGTATCTCTGTATATGACATAAATTTTGTGAGCGCTCTATCTCAAAAACTAATCCACGGAATTTAATAAAAAATTATATTTACTTAGTCCTTGATATAAATTGGTACTGATTAGTTTTTGGTGTGAATCGCTTAACAGGTGGCCCTACTCTATAGGCTTTTGTGCGGTTTCCGCAATAGCTGTACCTCCAGAATTATACGCCTAGTGTCGCCAGTAATTAGAGGCACTTTTTACGCATCATGCAATAGCAATTTTAATAAGAAAAATATGAAGTTGACAGGGCCAGAAAAATGAAAAATTTTAAATCGACGTGATAAGAAAATGAGGTTTAAATCAACTGACGCATTTAAACAGTAATTAAAGAAGTTGAGAATGGCAAATTTTAAACAAAATCTAAAATCCAAACTGTACAGGACGGAGTTAATCACCTAGAAACTTTTAAAAAGCATTTAAACATTAGGAGTCTATCTTTGTTTAAAACTAAATGCATTTTTCTGCATCAAATGTTTTTATTTCAGTATTTCTCATTTTTAAACTGGCATAAGTCAATAACCGACGGTTATGTTAACTGTCCAGCGAGTTCAATAGTTTTTTACCATCCCTCCCCCCCCAAATAAACAAAATGCCCAACGTGCCGAAAGAAGTTTTCACCTCAGAAAATTTACTTTTAAAAATATGATTTGTATGCAAAAAAAATGCATCTCTTTTATATTGCTGTCATAAATACTTTTATTTAAAAAAAAATAAAATAAATATTATTTAAAATGCTGAATCAAAATTGAAAATTAGACATTTTTATTTAATCAAAAGAAAAAAATTCAACGCGACAAATAATATTTTGAGTTATAACAATTTCAATTTACTCTAAATTTTTTGAAAAAAAAATATTTTATTAAGAAGTTTGATGTTATAATACTTAAAAATTATATGGTTAATCATCACGAAACTTTCAAAATTCTTACTCTATAAATAAATAAATAAAATAAATGTTTCCTTGACACATTACAGCAACATTGTTTCTTCAATTACACGCATTTCAATTTGTGTCTGATCCCTTGAAATCTCACGATTTATTAAAATTGCCATAACTCTCTGAGTTTTGAAGATATCGAGATGAATTTTTTTTTTGCTCAATTCAGAAATGGATTAGGAAAAATTTTCTAATTGGGATTTTTTTTCCTGTGGGGGCCGTATAAAAATTTAATTTTCGCATTTTTTAATATAAACCCCCCCCACGGACTTGCAACTTATCTTTTAAAAAAATTCACCTTTTCTTATGAAATTTTCCAATTGGAAGTATGGGTCTAGGGGCAATATTTTAGGCGATAGCCTATTGTTTATATATTTATGACTCACCCTGTATATGTACGTGTTATTTATAAAATGAAAATTGTTTATTTTAATCTAAAAATATATATAATTCTTTCTGATATGTATTTGTCGAATAGTAATTCATAATATTTATGATGCATCAAATGATGAAATATATGAATGATGAAATGTACAAAAAAAAAAAAAAAAGAGGAAGAAAAAATTAAACAAATAAGCGCAGTCTGGACATAGCTAACTCATGAACTCCTTAGAATGAAACACTAAATTCCTATGTATGTTTTTTGTTTCGTTAACACTTATTTATCGGAACTATTTTTACCGAATTTAACATTAAATAACTATTAAAAGAATCCTTCAATTTAAAAAATGTTTTCTTCTATATGTTTATCAAAAGTTTCTTTAAAATATCACATATTTTCATATTTTTGCATGCAGTTAGTTTCTTAGAAACTAACCTTTCACTATTGCGAAGAGCAATCTCGGTACAGGAAAAACTGATTTAGAGTTGCAGTTGACAGCGTTAGTTACTTTTTTATATGACAAAAAGACACAGCTTCAAAATGTAACCTTACATTTGCATTACAACGATACATTGTGACGGTGTTCCTGTTTAACACTAAATATTAATTATCAGGGTTAAATACAACAGAGAAGAGCAATACTTAATAAAAATACTCATTGTTGTAATTTAAAGATAAAATAAATATATCTTGTCGATTTTAATTTTATATTATAAATTCAGTGATGTATTTATGTTTTCAAATAATTTATATAATTATATTATATATTACATGAAGTTTTTCGCTAAGCAAATGTCAGACAATGTGTATCTTAAGTAATATATTTTATAAAGCTCAATTTTCGTTATTAGATATTTGCCATAATTTAAATTACTACATATTATTATCAAAATACGCTAATGAATACTCATATTCAAAAAAACTTCGAAGTGACCGTTTACGTGATAATTATAGCGACTGAATGTTATTCATCCGTATTGCATCATTCATTATTCAAAACCAGTAACAACCACTACTAAAATTTCAAAATGTTTATATTTTGAAATTGCCATTATCTCTGCTTAACTCCTTCGCATTAATAACGAATAATGTTATTTTAAAGAAGTTACTTTAAATATCCAAAGATTAATTTTAATGCATACAGCATGTCGAAAACTTCGTATTTGGAGTACAACGATCCATTTCCACGACTGATGTTAATTGACACGAAACATCATTTGTCATGCCTTAAAACAAGAGAGTACACCGACCTTTTATAAATTTGTGCGCTTTAGAAAATTAAAGGGAAAATTAACTTATTCCAGCTGACAATTTGATATGAATAACTTTTTTTTTCTTTTTCGTTTTCAATGAATCTAACTATTAGCTATGTATCTAACTGTACACATTAAAGAAAGAAAGAAAAAAAATAGACTAAGGATTTCTTTTGAAAGATTTATTCTTATTAACTGAATTTATTCTTACTATATACTTTGCATATATGAAATTATTATTTGTTATTATATTACATCCTATAACTGAAATTATTATCAATCCATAAAATAAAATTTTCTTGTCATTCTTTATGTGGCAGTATTAGCTATCAAATGAAATTCAATGGTATGGCACCATTCAATATTCAAAACTAATAAGAGCCTTTTCGAAAATTTCAAAATGTTTATATTTCAATATCCCTACTATCTCTTCTATACTCATTCGGATTAGCACCAAATCAAAGTTATTCTGCCAATCGCCGTAGATTTATTTTAAACTTGACTGCAGGTGAAACATGGTGAATTTGAAGTACGACGATCCATTTTGGTGGCAGACAATAGAATACAAGAAAAAACATTGAGAGTTAAAAACAAGAGAGAAGACCGGCGTCGGATAAATTTATGAGCTTTAGTAACGCTGCAAATTCGTGGAACTCATTTGCAACATAAACTGAAAATAATAATTAACACCCATAACTAAATTTTTTTTTGAATTTCTTGTTAATGTGTTGTGTCAGGTCAGAGTTTGTGTAAAATGTGTTCAATAAATGTATTTATTGAACCTTGATATTTATTGGTAAAAATAAATCAATTTACTCAGTAATATCTTGCGTTTTTTCCTATAAAGCAAACTGTCTCTTTTTTCTTTATTAAAATTGGCTAATTTTAAAGGCACCACATGCAGAAAGCGTTTTACATGTATTGTTTTATAGTGTTTTAATTGTGTGGCATTTACAATGTATTGTTAATTTGATGAGAAAATGGTGTGCAGCGTAACACTACTGTAAGAAAAAATTTTCATCAACACTATTCACGACACTATTTTAATACCATTAAAAACACTAGTTCAACACAATTAACAACATTACTTTTATAAGACTTTGCTTAATAGTAACACTTTTGCAACATACTAAAAACACAATAAACACACAAAAAATGATTCACAACACGTTATTTGTTGTAAATTTGGGGACAAAAAGTATTGTTAAATGTGTGGGTTTTTTTTTTTTTTTTTTTTTTTTTTGATTGAAAATTTGCAGTGAAATTAAAGAGAAAGGTAATAAATTCGGACTGACAATTTCATTTTCATTTATGTTATCTTTTTCCAAAAGCATTATTGATTGCACAAAACAAAAACAACCAAATAACAACAACAACAAGGCTGGTTTCTTTTTTATTTGTATCTTTTCAGTTTTCCTAGAAGTTTAAATATTTATAAGGGGAAGTTTCAGTTAGGAAATTTTTCTATACTTCTGTTGTAAAAGCATTTTATTTGTACATTTCCAAATTCTATAAAACATGAAAAAATATTTTCATTAAAAAATTTGAGTGGAGTTGTAAATGCTGCACAAAATCCGTATAAATTATACTTTAATGGATTATTTATTTGACAAAATCCTTTTAAAATTTATTTAATTTTTGAGTAAATCTTCTAATGTAATTAAAAAAACTGATGAATAATTATTTTTTGTTTAATATTTGTCACCCATAATTGAAATTATTATTAATCCATTCAATAAAAAATTCACAAGTCATCCTTTATAAGCAGTAATAGCGATTGAAGTAAATTCAGCGATATTGCATCACCATTCATTATTCAACTCCAAACTACCTCTTTATAATTTACAACATGCTGAAAAAAGGGACATTCCTATTTTTTGTGTCTAGCCCTTACAAATTAAAGGAAAATAAAAACTGTACACTCTCTCCATATTTGTGTAGATTTATATGAAACAAGATAGCATTTCAGTATGACCTTGTATTTGAAGTGCAGCGATCCATTTTGACGTCAGCTGCTACTTGACAAGAAGCATCATTTGTCAGGGCTGAAAACAAAGAGAAAGATACATTCTACGTTTTTGTAATTTAAAAGGAAAGGAAAGATTTTCCAGCTACAATTACGTAGGAAAAGCTATATATTTTGTGATTTTGGCTTTCAAGTAACTTTTATAAAATGTTAGAATTGTTAACATTTATAATCACGCAATTTCATAGTCATAAAAATAAAATGGATTTACCTAAGAGTTTTAGCAATAATAGATAAAAGAATATATGATGAAACACTTTAGGTAAAGAAACCAAATTATAAGCAATTTAAATTAGTAATTACAGAAATGTAATGAATTGTAATTTTTTTTGCTAAAAAAATAACATGTCCAGTTAAAGTTTCTCATTAGAATCAAATGTTAGTACATTATCATTACATACATCATTATTATTATTTTAGATTGACGGAAAAAGTAATGCAAGATTTTTTTCCATGCATAGAGTTTCATCAACTTGCAAATTTGCTATATGTAGCGAATGATACTGTAATGGTAAATTTCCAGTTCATCCACAATTTATTAAGCTGCTTTAATGGGATTAACTTTGACGATTTAAAATTCATATAAAGCACAAATAAATGTACTAAAATTACTTTAAGGTGCAAAATTATAATATAAGTTTCTTTCAAAAAGTTTAGAATAAATGAAACATTTTCAACTATTCCACGGCCGTCATCAGCAGGAATTCAAATGACGTTATTATTTTTGTTTGCGCTTATTCGAGAATTGTCTAGAAGAAAATGATTGACATTTAACTCTTAATTTTGTACGCGAGATTAAATGTCAGCTATAGTTATTCAAATTTCCAGATAATACAAGCTTTTATCTATTGTGTAGCGGATCACTCTATATTCCATGTATAAAGCATGATAATGTATCGTTTAATGTTATATCTTTATCAGAAATTATTGAAGCTGATTCTCACTTTCCCTGGAATTATTTGTACGAAAAATGATTTTTGATTTCTTAAAATCCACTTTAATAGGTTGAATTTGAGGCCACTTTAATATTGTTAATGCGATATATGATATATTTAATCTGATATCTGCTTCAATTTATTCTGATCTGATTCTGCTGATCAATTTATTCTTATATCTGATTTGTGTTTTTTAATTCTACTCAAGACATTTCTTTAAATAAATACTGATAATGTGTATTTATATCGTTATTTATTTACATAATTATACTCTTTACAAAGAAAGCAGTTTTCTCTACGTTTAATCTTTTACAAAAAAAAAAAAAAAAAAAAAAAAAAAAAAAAACAGCTTCCGTTTTTTGTAAGAAACTTTTTACTGGAAAATTTCCCCCACTGAATCATTTGAGGTTTTGCCGCTATAACAGTTTTTCCATTGTAAAAAAGAGTATAACAGTATATCATTATTACAGGCGTAACAATGATAGACTGGTCGTTGCCCGATAAATGCATATTAATCGTTTTGATGGTAGATTTTAAGTAAAAACAATTTAACTGCAACGTTATTTTTATTAGATAAAATTTACCCCTTCACTGTACCTTGTAATACGTACACTATAATTTTTATTATGTGCCTTGAATTTGGCTAATATGATCTCTGTCTGTGATCAAGAACAGTCGAAAGAATGGAATAACGCTTATTTTGTCGATATCAAAATGGCTAAATTTGACAAATAACTAGGTGTTTCCTTCAGAAACAAGAAAAAAATTGATCAAGCTATTAAGGCAAAATTTCCTTTCACTTTTTTCAGAATACTTATGAATACTTACTGTATTTGAAAAATATTTATAATGATAAATTGTTAAGCAGATAAAATTAATCAATTTAAGCTTCTTTTGCTGCAAAATTTATCAATACAATATTTTAAAACTATAATTGTGTACATAGGGTATACGCCATAAAATACTAAGTTTTAGTTAAAAATGTGAAATTTATACTATGTTTCCCATTATTAGACCGATATGCAGATTTCACATATATTTCGTTTACATAAAAATCGGCAAAATCATGTAGTGAAGAATTAAAGTTCTTTAGATTCAAGAAAAAAATTAGAAATGCGTAATGTTTTGAACATTCACTTTACACTTATTTATTATGTTTACAGACAATCACTTTAAATGCTCGTAGAAGATCATATTTTTCTTATATTGATTTATTAAGAATCTGTGCAATATCAAATTTCCCACGTGTATTAAATATCGCGAATAATTAATTTTGAGTTTTTATATATTTTTTAGAAATTAATACTTTTTGTGTATTTTTTTATTTTTGTTAACATTATCGTTAGTTATACAAATATTTTTAAAAATATATACTTAATTTTATTTGAAATATTCAAATCTTGAAATACATTTTCAATTTTAAGCTGACTAAAATAAAATAAAATAAATAATATAAAACAAGAAGAGCATTATTTTGCCACACAATTCAAAAATGATTATGAACAAAAAACACGCGGAAGATGAAAATAATTGAAAAAAAATACATATTCCGGAGTATGAAAAATGCATATTAACACTTTTTTTAGCTTATGTTAGCAACTTCTCATGAGATATATCTGAAAAAAAAAAGTTCACGGCTGAATGAATGAAAAATTCATTACGCTTTTGTTAGAGGGGAGAAGGGTCATCAAACGAAAAGAAAAATGAGAAACAAAATTATAAACAGTGATAAACATTATTAAACAGAAAAATTGATTTTGCGTTGAAGAAATATAAACAAACGATTTTTTAAGAATCCCTTATAGTTCGATATAAACAACTAAAAAATGAATCAGAAATCAGAAAAATGATATTCATAATAAACGATGCGGTAAAAAAAAGAAAGATTTTGAAACGTTGACAAGTGAATGAAAAATGGAAAAATCAACTACCATTAAGATTTTGGCATGTAGCTTCTTAAACTTCGTGAAAAAAAAATTATAATTACAAAATATATTTAGATGGAAAGCATTAAACATCTGATTTTTTATAATATTGTCAGAGCATTGAAAGTTGATGATAGTAAGAAATGAATGTGATTTTATTTTCTTGTTAATATCATAAATGTTTAACAATTTTTGTACTTTTGAATTTTTTTTCAATATTTTCTTTTGACATAGCAAAAGAGTTTCGATCTTCAAGGAAAATGGATGCTCAGTTTGCGAAATTGACTTATCCTATATAATCATTGAGAAACGTTTAGTAGAAATGTTACTAAAATTGAGATGTTTGTGGAACATATTTAGAGTATATGACGAAGAAAAAAAATCTTCATTATCTTACATTTTGCGAATAGTGCGATAAACACCCATTATTTATTTATTTATTTATTTGTATTTTTAGTGTCAAAAACTTGATAAATTAAAAGAATCTCAAATGTGATAAATTTGACAATTTTAAAAAATGTGGAACGAAACAATGTACATTAAAAGAAAGCCTTTGTCATGATTTATTGCGCAAGCAATGCGATTTTCTATTGTGCAAATAAGGTAAAAAAAGCGGTATTTATTTATTTATTTTGCATTTTCAGTTTCAAGAAAAAAAAAGAAAAGAGTTCTAATTTGAAATAAGATAAATTTTTAATTATTTTAATTATTTTTGAAAGAATGTGTTCAAAACAATGTTCATGTTTAGAGACAAAAGTTTTCAATATTTTATACTTTATGAACAGTGCAAAAGAAAGCATTTTTTTCATAGTTTCAGTATTAGGAAGATAAAAAAAAATTCGAAAAAAAAATATCCTCAAACCTTTAAAAAATTACATTATTGATTTTTTTTAAGCACAAAAATAATTTCCATTTTTAGATAAGAAAAGCAGTCATAATGGTATCAATTCAGTTTTGGAGAGTATTTTTGTGATGAAAATTTTTCAAAATAAAACATATAAAAATCGCGAGAAAATTCTTTTTCTTCGTGAAACTTCTTAAGTACTGTATTTATTTAAATCTGGAGTATAGCTTAAAAAAATTCTCTTTCATCAACGAGAATCAATTATCTTGTCTAAAAATAAAAAAAATGGAGAGGGAGAAAAAGAGAGAGTACCTTATTTCACCCTTTTAATACAAACGACCGAAGTATGAGCATGAAAAATTATACTTGGATCGATGAGTGATTATTTTTTAAGATATATGATCATAGTCAAATGATAAATAAACCACAAAAAAGTTAAATACGACACTGATTATATCTTATAAAAACATTTTCAATTACCAAAGAAATAAATCAAACTATAAATCAGATAAAAGAATAATTAAGTGTTTCAATATCGAAAGGAAATCGTATTATTTAGAATAGAAACAGTAATAAACGATTTATAACAAAAACGATTTTCATGCCACATGTGACATAAAGAAGATGACGTATTCATTTAAAAACTTTACAAGATTTTTTTTTCTGTATTACTCCGTCTACTTATAAATAATAAACATGTAAAATCAAACGCTGCTATAATGCAGTATAATGTTTAAGTTGTAATTTTTTAACGATATAATATAATGTTTAAGTACAACTAGTTCCATGGATAATGATTATTCGTGCCTCCAAAGATTTAAATAACACATTTTATTTATCCACGAATTATTGACTGGTAATAAAAAATAACTATATATTATGTATTATAGTAATATAGCATTAATAGCAGAATTTAAACTTAATTTCAATGTGGGAGCGCGATAGCTACTGTGTAATTGAGGCGTTAAAGTTATATTTAACTTCTGCTAGCAATTATGAAATTTGATCTGAAACATATAAAAATCACACTTGCTTTTGTTCAGGAAGGATACATTGGTCAACATTAACCATCAGTTTTCAAACTATTGATTTTTGGTTAGTAGGATGCTTAAAAATGGTCATGGTTTAGGAAAAATCAAATGCGTACATATCGTTTGATCAGAGCACATACGTTATTAACAAGTTGAGTGAAACGTCAGTCAAGGGTGACTGAAACTGTCTTTCCATTTACTTCATGAGATAATCCTATGATAAGTAAAAGTTAATTAAATATAAAATAAATTTTAAGTAATTACTTAAAATCAATACAATTCTTTATAGTTTTATATCCTATTTTACATTGTCAGCAGCCTTCGATTGACACGGTCACACCGGAAAATTCAATATCTGTCACAGGCGACAGACATGGCACTTAACGTGCTAAATACAAAATATAAATTTTCGTGCTATAATTTTATGTTATGAAGGTTGCTTGAAAGTTATTGTTGTCATTGCTTTGAAAAAATTAAGTTAACGTATTAGCGTTTCATTAGATAGGGTACACTGTTTAATACACTAACTCACTTTTCAAACTGTACTGTTGTATTTGGTTGATTTCCTTAAAAAAACGGCCGTCCTGGTTATTATTTGAGTAAAATTAAAACCCCTAGGTTAAAAGAGATTAGAAAACTATACAGTTTAAATCAAAAATAAATTTAGTTTTTCTTGATTTTTAATAGTTTTTATTTAAAAAAATCAACTATGTAAAAAATCATTTATCTTTCACTCTTATCCGAGGGAAAAAAAGGTTTTTTTTGGAAAAAACACCATTTTAGCTGCTAAAATACCGATGTAATCTTTTTTAAAACATAGTCATTCACGTTGCTTTTATCATTATCTTTCTTGCAAAAGAATTTCCAGAAAGCATCCGAAACTCGCATTATTTCCCCTTATTTCTTAGATTCAATTTCCACATATTTTCTCGTAGCAGCTACAGATTCGAAGAAAAGAGAAATCTATAATTTGTCAAAGTAATGATAACAGATTTTCTCTGAAATGAGGGCAAATAGGGCCGGAATAAGCATTTGAAGAAAAATCCTCCTGACTAAATTTAACAGATCGAGCGAAGAAGCTACTTACGAAGCAGAAAGGTTATTTTCCTCCCATGCATCTTTTCTATGTACTCGTTGGTTAGTTTATTGATTCGAGACAGTAAATTTTGTGAACTGGGCACTTCCAGGAGTTATTTAAAAGCTATAGAATATCGGCTTTATTTTGCTGCCTTTTCCAGCGAAATTTCAACTGATAGGATTATTTTTGTACATGATAGTCATAATCATTTTTTTATCTATGTAAGCAGAATATAACGTTAGTCGTAATTTTCGACGGATTGATTATTTTAATGATATCCTGAAAATGATTTGATTGCCTTTATAAAAACTTCTGGCCTATTGTTCTATGAGTAAGTGCATTATTCTTGCGTACAATGCATGTCTGCTTGAATAGTCACGTCTTCACGTTCGGTAACTGTTAAAAAAATACATTTACATACAATCATAGATTAGAAAAAAAATTATTTGTTCATAAAATTTTATAGCAGTTTATATCCAATAGCAAACTATAAAACATTTATGTAACATAACTGCATAAAATTTTTGGCAGCTTTTCAACCACCTTTTTATAGAATAATTTAATCAATATATGTAATTGGTGTTACGCCAGAATAATATGTAATGTCACATCAATTATATTCATTTAAACCAGTGGTTCCCAACGTGGGGCGCACGCCCCACAGGGGGGCAATTTGAGAATTCTGTGAAATTTCGTCATCTTCTTATAATTCTAAAAAATAACTAAATAATTTTGTTTCACTAACATGAAGCAAAAAATAATTTTAACAATCATTTTACAATATAAATTTTCCGGTTTGAAACTTAAAAAATATATATTTCAAATTGGTTTTCGATACAATAAAAAATCAAGCCACTATCGCCAGACACTGGACGTTTGATCAACAAATTAAAACGCATCTTATTAGAGATTTTGATTTTAGGATCCTACAGTGAATATCTGGCTGATAGTTAATGATAAAAAAATTTAGCCGTTCTAGGAAAGAATTACTATAACAATTCAGAGAGAACGTCCTTTCATTCCGGGAATTTGCGTTTTCTGATTACATGTTCGATGACTTCTTTGGCGGTTTTCTGTTGAAGTTCTAATTTGCTTTTTTTCATTGCTGCATATTATTAGTACTATTATTAGATAGGGAAGGGGCTGCACAAACCATCACCTTATCGAGTTGATGACTGAAATTCATGAACTAGTTAAAACTCGATTCGCATATCAAAATGCAACTGGTCTGCTAAGTCATATCTTAGTGGAAAAAAACTGTGAACCCGATTTTAGAGGTTTACTAGTTGATTTACCATTTGTTTCCTTGCTTGCAGTCCTCTACGTTTTCATACTTTTGACTACAGTAAAACACTATGATAAACTTACCAATCAATCACTAAAATCGGGTCTGTCTTCAGTGGTTTTCACCAAGATATGATTTAGCAGACCAGTTGCATTTTAATATACGAATCCAGTTTTGTCTAATGCTGAAATTTCAACAATGAACTGTATGAGGTGATGGTTCGTGCAGCCACTTTCTGGTCTGTATTATTAATGATTGCTCCCTGAAGACATTTCAATTGTTTATGTTCATTTTTTGATGCCCTTTCTTTTACATGTTTACGTTTTCTTTTCCATTCCATTTTTAAAAGGCTTTTTTTATTTCTTTAAATGGAATAACAGCTCAATTTTTATGTAATAAGAATTATTTTTCAGAGAGAGAGGAGGGGGGTCATCAGGGTTTTAGATATGATTTGGTGGGACATGATCTGAAAAAAATTGGGAAACACTGATTTAAACCATATAATTATATATACTAAATTACTCCATAAAATTAGAGGCAGAAATTTGCCTCCATTATTAATGATTTCAAGTCTATTGCTTTTTACATTGTAATTTCTTTTAGAAAGAAAAGAAAAATCTTCTGCTATAAAAAAATTTTATACTTCACTTCTATACTGGGAGAAAAAGACTATTAGTGGGAAAACTGCTATTCTTCTATCGTTATATTCCCTACAAAAGTATTTAAAGAATGCATCTCAAACTTTTTCCAATTCTTTTTTCCATTATGTTTCCTTATATTTTCCAGTAGCACTTATGATTTTAAAAAAAATGAGAAGCCTGTAATTTATCGAAATAATGGCAACTGACTTACTCTGAAATGAGGGTAATCAGGGTTGGTCTGAATAAGAGTCCTCCTGACAAGGGTTTAATGGATCGAGAGAAGAAGGTACTTACGAAGGAGAGTGGTTACTTTCCTCTCCTGCATCTTTTCTACGGACTCATTTGCTAGCATGTTATTTCGAGACCGTAATCATTGCGAAATGAAAATCTCTTTGAATTATAGATCATATATAATATACTGGTGAAAGGTTTCATTTTGTTTCCTATCCCAATAGATTTTTGAGCATTTTCAACTGCTTTGAATTATTTTTGTACATGTTTCTGGTAATTTTTTCTTTCTTTTTTTCTATGCAAAAAGAATATTTTGGATTTTAGAAACTCGATTTTCAATGGAGTTTTACATTTTATAAAATTTGAGGAATTATTCCACTACCTTTTAAAAAAATGTATTTTCGTGTGTATGTGTGCCGTTCTGTCAGTCCGTGTGCCTATCTGCCTCTGTACCTATAATTCTGTAGGTTACAAGTATGCCATCTCAAACTGTCCCGTAAATTTACAGTTTAAAATATACATTTAGAGAAAAATCTGTTTAATTCTGGAAATTTTTATAGCAGCTCATATTCAAAAACACAGTAGTAAATATGTAACTTTACTTCATAATATTAGTGGTAGGCTTACTATTACTTCTTCATTCAGTAATTTAACATATATAACTGGTAGTACGTTAGACACATACAGTGCGTGTCAAAAGTTTAAGCACAATAGTAATTTTCAAATAAAACTTTAAATATTCACTTTATTTCAATATTTGTCTTGTACATGTTAATAATATCTACATTACCACCATATTCATTGAAATTAACTTTTAAATTTTATTTCAAACCATGGAGTTTAAGAATAGAACAAAAATAACCGTGTTAGAAGTTTAAGCACGAAATCGTTTTTATGCAAATTTTACAATCTGACGTAAGCGGTTGCGCACGCAAACAACTTCTGGGTGTATAAGAAGATGTTAGTTGTTGTTTACGAGTTAGTACCAAATGCCTCAGTCGAAAGAATTTTCAGAGGAGGAAAAATATGGAGTATGAGAGCAAAATCTAAGTCTGTTTCTGAAATTGCAAGTACATTAAAAAGGTCAAAACGAGGTATTCATCGAATTTTAGCTCGTGGTAATAATTTAAAACGAAAATTTCGTTCAGGAAGGCCGCGAGTGACTAGTTTGCGCGAAGATAGCCGTATCAGAAATTTGGTTTCGACTGGTAATTACTCCCTTTCGCACATAAAACATGCAGTTGGAGGACAAATATCGAAAAAAACTGTTCATCGAAGAGTTTTTGAATTCAAATACATCAAATACCGTAAAATAGTTCGATTACCGTGTCTCAAACGACACCATAAAGAAGCTAGTTTACAATGGGCCAAAGAGCATATGTCATTTGGTGAAAAGTGGCCGAATGTCACATTCAGTGATAAAAAATGGAACCTCGATGGCCCTGATGGGTTTAAGTACTATTGGCATGATCTCCGCAAAGAACCTAGAAGTGTATTTAGCCGACAACATAATGGTGGTTCTGTAATGGCTTGTGGGGCGATTTCTTTCAATGGTCAGACATCTCTAGCATTCATCAGTAGTCGTGAAAACTCTGAAATCTATCAAGAGACACTTGCCAATCATATGTTTCCTGTTGCCGAGGTTTTGGGGGGAGAAAAATGGTTATTTCAACATGACAATGGTTCGATCCGTACCGCAACCTCAACTTCATCGTGGCTTAAGTCGAAAAAATTGTCTGTTTTGAAATGGCCGGCAATTAGTCCTGATTTAAACCCTATAGAAAATATGTGGGGTATTCTCACTCATGCAGTTTATCCAAATGAAAAGCAGTATTCTTCAATTAAAGATTTGAAAGATGCTATTGAGAACCCTTGGTTTAAAATTGAACCAGAAACAATACAGAATCTCATTTTATCGATGGAAGACCGTATATTTATAGTAATTCAGCATAAAGGAGCAATAATCAAGAATTAATTTTTTTATTATTATTGTTCTAAAGACTAAAAACTACTGTGCTTAAACTTTTGACACACTGATTTTTGTTGTTTTGATAAATTTTATTATTAAAGATAAATTTCATAACATAAATAAATCTGTTAACTATCTTTTTAAAACTAAAATTTGTAGATTATGTGAAAATGAAATTAACTATCATTCATTAATAAAATTTTATTTTGAAATTTTCTGTTGTGCTTAAACTTTTGACACGCACTGTATTACACCAGTCATATGAGTTTAAATTGCACTATTATATAGATCAACTTACTATATAAAATTTTAGTCAACATGTTATCTCGCCAATTTTATGGATTTCAAGTCTCGAAATTCTTAAATTGTAATCTTTATAAAAACGAAAAACATCTACTATTAATCTTTATACGGGAGCTCGGACAACGTTTGTCCGTTTTGAATGCATTCATAGACAGATGCTAATCGAGCCCCAGTGTAAAGGTTAAAAAAGAAGAAAAAACATTTAACACTGATTTTTATTCGGAGAAAAAAAAAAATGGAAAGCATGACTAGAGCATGAATATCCATCTAATCTTTTTTTAGACATAACCTTCCCACTACTTCCATCATTATCTTTCCTGCAAAAGCACTTAACACGTTCGCTGCCGCTTGCGTGAAGATGTGATGATAGTTAATGCCGCACTGTAGAAGTGGGTTTTTCCCAGTAGACGATTTACTTTTTATAACAAAGAATCAGTGAAAGATTTTCCCGCGCCATCGCGTGACAGGCTGCGCGTGATGTAGCCCCTTAACGTTGGTGCCATATCACGCGCTGGCGCGTGATCGGCAGCGAATGTGTTAAAGAAAGGATCCACAACTCGATTTTTTTAACTTATTTTTTGCATTACATTTCCTCGTATTTCAGAGTATCAACTTTAGACTCAATGGAAGTAGTAATCTGTAATTTATCAAATTAATGGCAACTTACTATAAAATGTGGACAGTTGGGGTCGGAGTAAAGAACTGAAGAAGTGTCCTCCTGACAAGAGTTTAATAGACCGAGTGAAGAAAGTACTTACGACGTAGAGAGGTTAATTTGCTTCTCCTGCAGTTTTTCTATGAACTTCTTTGCTTGTGTATTAATTCGAGACTGTAATCTTTGCGAACTGAGCAACACTGTGATTTACAGAACATATATAAAATACTGGTGAAAAGTTTCATTTTGTTCCTTTCCGCATCAATTTTCAAGCATTTTCACATTTTTCTAGTTTCATGGTACTTAATAACAAGAAAATGTTTTACTTGAAGAAATTTTTAATGAGGTACGTGATTCTTACAACTACAACATCCTCCAAACTAAACAAGAAGAATACATTAGATTTGTTAAAATTTTCGACTTCCAGCTTTTGGCAGATTTATTCGTTTTATGAGGTGCTGAATATGATTTGACTACCTTTATAAAATGTCTGACCTTGTGTATGGGTGTGTGCAAGCCTGTGTTCTTCATTATCTGTCAGTACATGCCACTCTTTGTCCCCCATAACCATCCAAAAAATATATAGTTTAAGGGCACAGAAAAAGTTTGAAAGCACAGTTTGAGTACAATCTGATTTTTATACCTATAATAGTTAATGTGTTATAGCTCTTCAAAGTTAGGGGAAAAATCGAGAATTACCGGGTAGTACACATAACTTTAAAATTGCGAATCCTACTTTTTATAACTTTTTATAACTTTCAAACAAGAATTAATTTGCTACAATTTGACTATCGATTAGTTTCCGTGTGTTAAAAATATCATGAGATACAAAGTTTTAGAAAATATTGTTTTCGCCAAATGCATCCCTCAAATATTAATTTTTTTTTCATATTTATTTAAGTGAGGATCAATAACAGCATTATAAACTAGTTACATGTAACTTAATGATTTTATATACACATTTAAACACAAATCATAAAAAAATTTACATGAATTTTATAATGTCACATACGATTTTTGGCGCTTAGAAGGGACTGGGTTCTCGATAGCTTAAGTTTCATCGTCATTTTCTATTGCTGTGCCAATGTTTGTAAAGTTAAGCGAAATATGTTCAGTATCTTCGTTCTCATCTTCTAGCAGCATGTCGATGGGTTCCATATCGTCTTCTTCCTCCAAGTCAGAGGCTAAGAAAAGTTCCGGTGTATATCCACAGGACTGGCCACTGCAAAGTTTGCAAATGCTTGTGCACTTCAGTCCTGCTTTTCTGAACCCACATGCTTTTAAACATCCTTTTTTGAAAACGCAGAAGATTGTGTGCAGGATCGAATCTGGAGCTGCGTCATTGTTAGCTTTTATGGGGAAGAGAGACCCATTGAAGTGTTCACCCAACCTCACATCAATGAATCATTTTTTTCCCTAACCATGATTGAACTTGGATATATGTATGCATCGTATGCATTGGAGCAGCATCTCTTGTTGGAGGTAACTTAGATAGGTTGAATTTCGTCCTGGAAGCAGATTTTATGAAGATGTAGTAGCGAAGCTCATCGTTGTTTTGTATTGTTAGGTCACCTCCATACAATGAATCAGGAAATGTTCTCCCACTTTTTCCAATTCTTCTAACGTTGCATTAGGGTTAAAAAAAGCTGTTGTCTTTCCTTCAAGTTCGGGATTCTTTACAACCAGTGAACAAAACTGGTTTTTCCCGTGGCCAAAATGTGCTGAGGTGGTATCACACCCACTGAAAGCGTGAAGGAACAACAGGATTACGGAAAAGCTGTAGTGAAACGAATTAGCTCATTAAAATATATCAGGAGTTTTACCTCTTCCGCTCTTTTGAAAGAACACATTATTTTTGTATGCGATTTTAAAGCTGTGAGGAGTACAAGTAGATCAATGTACTCCCTGACTATGAAGTCATTATCATATGGATGGGTCTTTGAAATCGCAGTGTTGACAGTTAATACATCAGCATCTTCAACTGCCTGTTGCACTTGTATTAAAGCTTTTTCTGATGCATCTTTTAAAAAATGAATGAATTGCTTCTTGTTACTGTTATTGGCAAGAAAATTTTCTTGTGTACTTTGAAATACAGTGGTTCTGTCGATGTTCGAACTAGAATGAGTAGACCTATAAAGTCGTTCACAGTTTTTGGTGAATTTTTGATCAGCACTTAAAAGGTAACCTTCAAAGATTACAGAAACATTCGTACCTTAATGGATTTTCGCATATATTTTATGTAGCTATCTGCTATAGACATGAATATAGTATGTCTACGCCACACTACTTTATGTAAAATATGACCGCCATCAACAACAACATATTTACTTCCATCGGAAATGTTTTCTTTCTTCAATGGAATAAATGAATCATAAAATGACGATTTGGTCCCCTTACGCATACCTGTATCTGAAAATAATGACATGGGGTAAGGAGATAGCTCGAAATTGAAGAATTTCTTCAAATCTTCATCAGATTGTTTGGAAATGCGCAACCTGTGAAATATTGAAAGGGGATCTATAATTAGTTTATCGTTTCCAATTTTAAGGTACTACTAGTGTCCGTGAGGGTGACTACCTTCTTCTTGCGTTGAAATTTAACATCTTGAAAATTATTGCCGACAATTCTTGCTAATCCGTCTTTCCAATCTGTTCGGACAGGGGCAGTTTACCTCCTCGCCTACAATGGTACATGAATAAATGGACATTATTGCATCATTTTGAGGGAATGGATAATGTTGAGTAAACCACCTACAGATTTTTGCAGTATTTTCTCTATTTCGGGCAACACAAGAAGGCCTCATGTCTATGTGTTGTTCAGAGCTGGCTGAAGTGATACCACGATATTTCTCAATTTCAAAGCAAATACTTTGGAGATACACCACTCCCACAGTCCAGCGAATAAGCACAGCTTCTGTAATTCCTCGACCTGCTGTCAGGCCTCCAGATGCTTTCATCATTGTCATCAGGGTCTGTTCTATGGTCTGATAGGTCCATATACCAGACCAAAATTTTTCTGTTCGCCTGACGGTAAAGCATACACGGGTCTTAAAGGCATTGTATTCAAATGGATCCATTCTGGTTTCTAAGGCTAACATATTTTGCAGATATAGATGGGCTCATTTTGCGTAGAAAAAATTTCCTGCAGCATGAAAGTAAGGCAACATTTTTTGGACACAGGCAAAATGGAAATGCCAGTCTCCCTTTCTTTCTGCTTCTATAAACTGCTTCACTAAAGTGACCATGCGAAAATATTGCATCCATAATTTAGCAGTGGGTCCATGATTTTCAAGGTTATGCATAGCCTCTCTGAATTTTCTGTTGATAATTTCAAATTCCTCGTTTTCCTCAATAGTTAGAACAACATCTGTCTCCAAATCAATAAACACGTTTTCCATCATATTTTTTCCATCCTCTGCCAGTTGAATTGTCTCTCAAATACTTTTTCCCAAAACGAGATGAACTAAATTGTGTGCTCGCACTGCCCTTGAATACGCGTGCCCGTTCATCATTTTTTCAATGCTGTTTGCCGCATACACCGTACTCAGAAGCTCCGTAAGCCCACTTCCAGCCATAATGGTTCCAAGAACTCCCATGTAGGGCATGAAAAGATGAAATCCCCCTAGACACAGGATCACATTTTTCAATTTCGGGTCATTACAGTTGTTTCTTATGTCCTATGCTTTAATATAGAGAAGCTGGACAAGGGTGACAAAACACGTCTTTTGATGACTTGTTCTACATTTGTCGACCGCGAATCAAAGGTATACTGAGAGGTTGTATACCCTTTTGTTCACAATTCTAGTTTTGCTTTCACTAAAACTGCTGTTACAAATAAAACATAAATTCCTATCAGGTGTAGTCATATTGTATTAAAAACAAGTCAAAACGGATCTCTACTTTAGAAGAGCTGCAGTATGTGACTGCATATAGTAACTGACGGTCGCGCCAGAGTTTGTACTATTTTCAACTCTCTCTACCTGCTATTAGTCAGAATTTCCCCTTCCTCTATCCTCATTGCTCTCGCATGCTACAATTTGTATTGGTTCATGCGAGAACGTTCGAAAATAGCTTGATTCTCCCCCCCCCTTTTCCTCCACACAAATCTACTTGAACGATAGAATGCGGGGAAAATATTTCTTTTATTAGGTTTTTTTCCTTTATTGTCTACAGTTGTTATGAGAGAAAGCTTAAGTAACGTTTTTTGGATGAAAAGAGTCGCAATTTAGAAGATACTATTGGATAAATATGGTGAAAAGCTCCAAAATGTCTCTTTTTCGGAAAGTTTTGCTTAACTTTAAAAAGTCATACATTCAAAACTATTTGAGTTAAAATAACAAGTCTGAGCTTAAATTGTAAAAAACTAAGTCTACGTTTAAAAAAAAAGTAATAGTTTTTTATCACATGTTTAAATTGGCAGATATTACGGAAAAACTAAAAAAAAATGAAAATTTCGCCATTTTTTCAAGATGGTGTCGAGGGTGGCAAAAACTTTTGTTGGCAAACCTGTAGAAATTAGTCATAGTACTTACCCATACAACATATTAAAAAATTAGCACTAATAAAATGAGAGATTTTTTCCAAATATAGTACGTTCCATTTTGTGTATTCTAAATTGACACTAATCAATGAATACAGTAGAACCCCGATAATCCGGATCGGTTTTTTCATTTTTTTTCACCTTTCAGAACCGATTGGCGAAAAAGTTTTTGTTTTATTATTCAGAATACGACGATGCAACAAGTTAATGTTAAAGAAATTAGCCAATCGCTTCTCAAACTTGAAGAAAAAGCGAAAAATATATAGATACCTCTTATAGAGGTATATATAGATACCTGTATAGATACCTCTATATAGATATATAGCCCCTCTTGTTTTTGCTTCATTTTGGGAATAACGGATTTTCAACTTATTCTATTGAAGATTATTTTTTGAATTTTCAATCTATGATTTTATGACTTTCACAAACGTTGCTCTATACATTTATCTAACATAATATGCAAATGAAATTTTAATATCGCTGACGTTTGCGCAGAGAAAAATTATTTGGCAAACTCACTCATTTTTCATACAATTTTTATTATATTTTAATTCTGATTACAGGGTTTTGTGTGCAATATTATTTGTCATATTTTCAGAAAAGAATGTTACTTTATATTAAGAACTCTGCAAATTATAAGCAAACTGCTTAGCAAAATTTGGGACCATTTTTATAAAAACCTTAATTTCTCTACTAGTATACATGTTATTCGCATAAAAATGAACACAGTTTATTAGAATACGTCATTTAATCCTAATCTACAGTTTAAGCGTTTTTGCTACATTAGTTTTGACAGGGTTATCCAAGAGTTATTCATTCTTTTTCAACTTGTTGATGGTCCCCTATGGAGTTTCGTAAAAAAAATCTTCACGGAAATGTACGACTTGTGTTATTATATTTATACTCTAAGAATTTCGGGAAAATTCCTCATGTATTTTTCTAGATATTAAACAATATGTCTAAAATTGCAAGTGGAAGGTCATCAATGGCCATGAGGGGAATGATTTTTCTCTTCTACAATATTTATATGCGCACTTTAGCTTGTCTTATTTCGCTAACGTTATCTGTACGAACTGAATATTTTGAAGTACCTTAGTAAGGGTAAAAAAATGCTGTTAAAGAATACTGGAAGCTTATATTTATGTGATTTAGGACGAAGTCGCATGGTAAGATAAACTAATTTCATAAATTTTTTTTAACTAGGTCAAAAAGTCTTAAAAACCAGTTTAAAAATGTATTTTTACTTATATATATTTTTCAATCATTATCGTTAAAAGAGAAATACTTTAATGACTTTTGTCGTGATAAATCATAACCTCTTAAGGCTAAAGATATTTTTAATGAATATTTTCAACTTATGAAATCGAATTTTTCTATTAAAAGTTTCGAATGATGTTTTAAAAGACATTTTCAACTTAGGAACACTTAAACGGAAAAGTTGTATCGATTAGACGTAATAGCTCAGAAAAAAACGTACTTTCTATGTTTTCTTTTTCAATCAGAAGTTGCTATCCGTATGTTCGGAAATCCTTTTCCACTGAATCATATTTCATGGAGGTAGACATCATTCTTATAACTGTTATTATTATGTGCCTCATATTCTCATCCCTCTTTTTCTGTAACAATTACCATTTATTTTTTTTTTTAATTTAGGAGAAAATGGATATTTTATGAATATTAAAAGCATTCAATATCAATTTAAGCAAAAGTATTATTATTAATGTTATTTTGAGTATTTAAAATAAAACATAATTTTATGCTTTCAAAATATCGTTAAACTGTATATAGATATGAAATAACAGTTTCAAGTTTAACGAGGAGTTGTTGTAAGGTATGTGATCAGGAGATATTTATTTAATTATTGCATTTATTTCTTTTTGATAAACTGTCAGTTATATAATTAATGCGCCGGTGGAATTAACAGTACTTTTCTTTCTCTTTATGTTATGCATGATAATGGAAAGAAAAGTAAACAATACATAATGATGTAAATATATAAAAAAACTCATACATGGAACGTTTAATCACATTTTTACTGGGTTTTTTTCATAAATTTAATTAAGTATTAAAATAAGTTCTCTGAATGTGTTTTGTTGAGTTTTGTGATATAATTTTATTAACAATAGAATTTCCCATTGTAAATATTAAATCCTTTGTATAGAAAAGTGTATACTCACCATTTAAAAAATGAAAAAAAAAATTAATTAAAAAACGCATGCTACAATAGAAAAAGCATTTCAAGCAGTTATCGCTTAAACACAATCCTGCAACCGTATTCTTTTGTGCTCTAATGTAAATAATAAATTTTATCACAACCTATTCAATAGCAATCATCTTACAGTGAATCTCGTTTATTTATAGCAATTTAAATATGTTTGAAATAGTGTAATGTCATTAAAGCACACAGCAGGTTATTTCCCTCCACAGACCACAATGTAATGGCAACCTTTTCAGTGGCCTTGGAAGTAAGATATATGCAACAACGTTCACTTCCAATGTAGATCATTATATGGTATATCTCTTTAACATATATAAATTACATTACCCATTATATTTACGCGAGTAAAATCAGATCAGTCAATAAATCGGTAAGATAAACCAATTTCTTAATCACCTTTTCATCTATAAGGTTTTAGGAGGCTCAGAAGTTACATTTTAACTAGTGGTGATATTAAAGAACATGTCAAATTTAATTTTTCTCTCTCTTTTTTTACTATAAAACATAAATTGAAAAAAAAAACATAAATAAACAAAATTGTTTCTTGACTTCCATCCACTGCTCGCAAGACTGTAGAAAAATTTTAATTTTTTATCTTGTCATAATTAAACATATAAATAATTAAACTAAGTTTCAATATAGAATATTAAAAATTATATTTTAAATAGAAAAAAATATATCATTTATGTTTGATAGGGCTGAAAAAAAAATTAAATTTGACATGTTACTGAATTGCAAAACTAGACAAAAAATCCTGGGACTCCTGAGACTCCTTAAAAAATACTTTTTTACGTTTAATTTTTATCGTTGAAGGAAAAAAAAAACATTTAAAAAAAGTTAGTTCTTTAAATTCTTTACGATAAATTGTGAAACATGTTTAAAAATTTTCAGCTAAACCACATTTAAAAGAAAAAGATGCATCAATTAGCAATAATAACGCAAATTTTGTTTTGCAATAGAAAGCGACTATTCTTATCTTCGGAAATATCAATGCTCTTTCGATAAAAGCATATTTCAAGGAGGGAGTTAAACTTCATTTACGTTATTATTATTATGGTGTACTTCGCGTCTTTTTTCTTCTTTTCTTTCCTTTTTCTTTTTACCATTACCGTTTATTTTCAAAGACTGTTTACGGGAAAGGAAAATTTCAGTTAGATTTAAAACATTTCAGCAAAACTGTTATTGGTTGTGTGATTTTAAATATTTGAAATAAAGCAAAATGTGACAATTAAATGTTGTTTTGAAACTATATATATATAAAATATCAGTTTCAAATTATGAATACGAATTTTTGTTGGTATGACTTTAAGAGATTTTTATTTATTTACTCATTTATTGCATTTATTTCTTCTTATAAAACTGCCAGTTTTTTATGTCATATCCCTATGTAATTAAGAAAACAGTAATTCATTTAATGTCATACATAGACATTTGAAATAAAATTTAACAAGACATAAAAATTTAGATATGTAAGGGAAAATGAGATATTAATTTTTTCCACCAACATCTTGATAAATTCATAAATTTAATTAAATAATTATAAAGATTTACTGAATTCCTTTGTGATACATAAATGTAAAACGTCAGAGTGATCGTAGAAATACATCTGGTGAAACGATGGAAGAAACGGATTATTGTGGCTAATTTAAAATTATTATTTTCAGTTAAAGTATAATTGAACTCCATTTATGTCGTGGCTTGAATGGGTGAATTTATTGAGTGATTTCTCTAATAGAGTGAAAGATATACGAGAATACGTGGCATCATTCTTTATAACTGTCCATTTTCACTCGCTACTCTACACATCATTCCAATCTCCAGTAATTCGACTCTCATGAAATGGAAACATCAACTTAAATCACTTCCCGAGAATAAATACGAAGATGTTCTTATTTCAATCACTTCCGTAAAAAAGCATGATAACAGATAAGCAATTCTTTTCCAAATCATTGTCACGGAAATTAATAAGGAAAATAAAAAGGGTCTTTAAAACTACACAGCTTGGAGTACATCATAACTTAAAAGAACATTCGAAAATAAAATGATACTTGGCGGGGGGTTGTTTAGCATTTACAAGGTCAGTCAATGCTGCTGTTTTCCCGCCCGTTTTGAATTTTTAATCGTACACCATAGAATCCTGCCGGGACTCAGGCTGACACAAGTGTGGAACGTAAGCATGGAAAGTCCAATCAACAGACTCAGAAAGTGCGGATAGGAAGTTTCCAATCACTTCATTGGTTAGTAGGAGGAGTTTCATGTTCGGATGCTTTCCCAAATGGCGGTAATTTGCAAAATTAAACATTGGTAAAAAGTCCGTGACATCGCATTATGGAATTGCCCAAACGATATTTTAATAAAATAAAAAATAATAAAACTTTTGACAAATGCTTTTTATTAAAAAAAGGAGAAATGGACTAACAGAATAAATTTAATATTTCGAAATAAGAGATTGACATTTAAGTAATACAATTTAGTTCTTTTTAGGAAAATAAACTATATATTTCTCTGAATTAAGAAAAAAGGGAACTTTAGCCGATAATTAAATATTAGTAGATTACTGAAATATAAATATCAGTATATTCTTATAAAAATTTAGAGCAAAATCGAATTTCATATATATAATTTTCGCGATATATATTTTTAGCTTTAAAATTTTATAAAAAAAGGCCCATTTTGGCCCAAAAAAGGCCCATATTTAAAACAAACATTTTGAGCAGAAAAAATATATAAGCACCAATTAATGGTGCAAAAAAAAAAAAAAAAAAATACTTTAGACACACTTACTGAAGATACTCTTCAACAAATTATTGCTTGACAGTATTGTAATTGCACTCTTTGTGTGTCCTTTTAATAAATGCTATGCACACGGTATTCTACAGCAAGCATATTTCACTGAATCTCAGAATGATGTATATGAATTAAAATATTTTTGAAATAGTGTAACGTCGTTAAAACTCGCAACAATTGTTTTTTCTCATAGACCACATTGTAACGGCAATCTTTTGAGTACGCCTGTAATTGAACTATATATGCTACACTTTAAACTTACAATAACGAAAGTCATTTCTTACATATAAATAACATATTTGAATTTTAGTACCCATTATATTTAAGCGAATAAGATTGCGGACATGTAGCAAAACGCCCAGAGAAACCAATTTTCTAAACATTTTTCAACTATTTTGTTTCAACGAGCACTTAAAAAGTATTTTTACTTTTATATATGTTTCACCTTTTATCGCTTAAGAAAAAAGAAATTCTTGCAAAAGTTTTGTCGTGAAAAATATTAAAGATCTTAAAATTCTATAACGATGAGAGATTTTTTTGTTGAAAGTTGTGAATAATAATAAAAAAAACAACATTTTCAGATAAACCACACCTAAGCGAAAAAGATGCATCAATTGGTTATAACATCTCAAATTTCATTTTTTTTTCCAATTGAAAGTGACTTCTTCAGAAATACTAGTGCTCTCTTGAGAGATACATATTTATTTGAAGGAGGTAAATTTAATTCGCGTATCTGTTAAAATAATGTGAATCGAATCTTGTTTTACTTCCCTTTTCCATCATCTTTTATTAGTAAAGAAGTCATTGGAAAATTTAATGAGATTGAAATCATCTCAAAATAAATTTAAAGACGCGTGTTATTGGTGGGGTCATTTTGAATATTTGAAATAAAACGAAATTCGATACTTTAAAAATATTACGTATTTAAAAGAATGGATTTAAATTATGGCTAGAAATTTTTGTTAAATTTATCATTAGAAGGTTTTTATTTATTTATTTAATTATTTATTCAGTGAACTTATTTCTATTTGATAAACTGTCAGTTATATTAAATGTTTTTGTGGAATTAACAGAATAGTAATTCTTTATTGTTATGATTTATTAATAAAAGGAAAAATTTCTTAGATGAAATGATTTAAATATATTTGACGCAAATGAAATATTGAAAATTTCAGTCAATATCTTGATTAGTTTTATTCATAACGTTAATAAATTACTTATAGAATTTTACTAAATGTGGTTTATTGATTTCTGTGATATAATGTTACCTTAGAATGTCCTCTTTAAAACATTAAGAAAATCCTTTATAAAGAAAAATATATATGCCCCAAGAGGAAAAAAAATGTTTAATTTAAAAATGCATGCTTCATCTGAAAATGTATTTCAAGCAATTATTGCTCAAATACAGTACTGTTACCGCATTCTCTTATGTGTCCTCGTAAAAAATATATCCTATGTACACCTAATTCTATAGCAATCATCTTTTAGTAAACCATTTATATTAATTTCAATATGTCGGAAACAGTATCATTAAAACACACTGCAAATTATTTTATCTCACAAATCGTAATTTACTACAATCTTTTGAATGCCCTGTAAGTGAACTATATATGCAACACTTTCCCCTTCCAATATGGAAATATTATATCTCAATAACATATATAAATTGTATTACCCATTCTATTTAGGCACATTTGAATATTACATTTAGGCGTATTTGAACGCTGACAAAAGGCATAACAGCTATATAAACCATATTCTCAACATTTTAAAATTATGATATTGAAAAGAGTGTTTAACAAATAATATTTATTCTTATATTTATTTTAATCGTTATTATTGAAGAAGGAAAAAGATTCTAAAATAAAACGTTTGCCTTAACAAAAAAAAAAAAAAAAAAAAAAAAAAAAAAAAAGCAGTTCTTAAAATTTGAAAAATAACGAAAGAAAAATATAATCTTGAAGTATTTTTTTTGTTTAAAAGATGCGAATGATGTTTAAAAAGACATTTTCAGCTAAACCACACTTAAACGAAAAAGATGCAGCAATTGGATTTTTTCCCATAAAAAGCTACTAACCTTATCTTCGGAAATATTAGTGGCCCTCTCGAGAGAAACATATTTCAAGGAGATAAACTTCATCCTCGTAACTGCTATTATTATATGCCTCGCGTCTGGTATTTTCTCGTTTTCATTTTACCATCACCGTTCAAAAAAGTTGTTAGCAAACTAGAAATTTTAATAAGATTAAAAACCCCTCAAAATAAATTTAAGGAAATGCGTTATTAGTGATGTAGTTTTGAATACCTAAAATAAAGCAAAATTTGATACTTTAAAAAACCTTGAAATTTTTTGCACATGTATGGATAATTTTTTCATTTATGAATTTGTATTAAGCATATCTTCCCGAGTTTTTATTTATTTATTTATCGTAATATTTCCTTTTGTATTACTTTCAGTTATGAATTAAGTTTAACAGACTGGAAATTCAATAAAATATATCGATTTAAATATAACAGAAAAAAAACATATGTTCAATATTTCAGCCGATAACAGTGATAAGACAGTGATCATGAAATACGACACGTGATTCCTAAGTGAAGTGCTTTGAGGAATTGACATTGGATACATAATTTTAAGAAAAAAAAATAATGAAAATTAAAATTAGCAAAAGCATGTTTTAAAAAACGAAACTACATAAAAGTTCAGTCGGTAAGAATTCAATCTAGTGAGGAGCCCTCAATATTGAACTTCAAATACTTGTTGCTTGTGCGTATGATTCAGGGAATTTTACTAGAAGAGATTAAATACAAAATAAGAAAATGCTCATCGCCACACAGAATAATTTGACTTGGAAGATTTGCGTCTCACGGACTTCGTAGCATTTTTTAACCAGTTAAATTTCATTCACATATTTTTCAATTTTAACTCCATGTTTTACTAACGTGTTTTCTGAAGTCTAAAATATTTTCTTTCAAATTTACAATATTTTAGTATAATGCTTTGCAATTTATATTTCGTCAAACTATCGAGAAAAAGAGTAATCCATCCTGCATTTTTATGTACAATGAGTTTGAAATGCCAAAGTAATGTATCTAAAGTCATTTATTGGCTGTATAATGAGGTATTTTTTAACTTCGAAACCATAAATAAAGTAGAACTTGTTTAATAAAAGGTCCAACGCCACTAATATAACGTGTTGCCAGCCGTTGGTCAAATTGATTGATCACTTTCGCACATACACCTTAATCACTATGTGCTTTCTAAGGAACCTTGGTCTGTTTGACACTAGAAAAACTGGCTAAAAAAAGGAGTGACAAAAAATTGTATAAATAAAAAAAAATTCTATAAATTACCATTGATTATAAATTTATCACCTGGTGCCAATTAACATAAAAATGATTTAAATTGAATTTAAATGGATTAAAAAAAATTTAAGTTCATAATTAAGTTTTGAAGTTATTTTATATTATGAATATTATATTAACATCGGAAATAATATGTTAACATAGCTTTTATGATTTTAGCCTATCGAAAGTGACACAGAAATCCTTTTCCTTATCTTATCCTTACCCCTATTCTTACACAATAAAGTCAACTTGAGTTTAATAAAAGACAGCAAAAAAATATCATTTTATATTTTAAGTTAAAAATTTTCAAAATGAAAGGAACAGTAAACTCTTGATTCAGTATTCAGTTTACTTTATCACGTAAGCCTAAAAAAACAGCAAATATATATATATATATTTCTTCCAAAAATATTTTTACTGTGTTCAAAATGATAGATGATAGACTATATCAAGAAGGTAGAGACCGGAAGTGTTGGAGAGTGAAGTTTATCCGGCTAAAAGCGTTACGAATGCACTTTAACTTAACCCCAAGAACTAAAAGTAAAAAAAGCGAGTAGATAAAATATCGCTATACATTTTAATTTAGAAAATTTCCAGAAAAAGGTTTTTATGAGTCATACTTTCACTAACATCAAGCTTGAATATGTCTATGTGGAATCGGTTCGTTCTTAAGTTTTATAAAAACAAAATTTTAAAATCTATGCTGCACACAAAAAAAAGATAAACATTTCATTTTGCAAAAATATAATATAAGGACTAAATAAAGCGTAATATAAAATTTTAAAGGCAAGTGCAATTTCAATAAGCGTCTTTTTACCTTTTAAAAAACCAGAATTGATTTTTTTTTAATTAAAAGAATCATTCATACAAACATTTTTTTTCTGTTTGCTGTTCCTTCGATCGTTTTTTTCTTTCTATTTGTAATTTTTAGAGTATTTCCGGGTAGGTTTTTTAATGCAATAGTGATGGGTATTTCGAATTTTTTTAATCCATGTCTCTAACAATAATATCATTTTCATTTTCCTTCAAAAATCGAAGGTTAAGTGATTTCATAATACAACCCTGAAATAACTTAAAATTTATTTGGAATGTCATTTTTTAAATTTTATAGAGTATTTTTATATTATCAGTGATCGGTGAATGACGTGGCTTAGTTGGGAAGTTCGGTGTCAGTCATAGGTGAATAACGTGACAATCAACACGTTAACGTTTGAGTTAAATAATTTGCATACATTGTTAAAACTAATGGTGATACATTGCACCTTTTTAGGGGTGAAAGGCTTGTCTCACTGGTGTCACCCCTAAAGGATGGCACCTTTAATTAGGGTGAAGAGATGACCCAATAATAAAAAATTAAAAAATATACAGACCGACTTTTGGCCCTCAAAGGATTCGAACCAACAGCGTCTGATTACATGCTCAGCGCTTTAACCGCTCGGCCATCGAGCTCACCTGCGAAGTTTCCCTGAAATGTTCAAGAGTCCTGAAATTGAAAGGTTGCTTTTTATAAAAAAGCTCGCCAAAAGTTAGTCATCCGCAGTTCTAAACGAAATTGCGATAGCGTATAGCGGTGATGGTTATCGTAGGGAGAAATTGCTGTTTTGTTCCACCAGTGACGACGAGTGAAGAACAAGGATACACGTCACAGAGCATGCGCAAATGACTAAGAGGTGAAAATCTTCTAACGGTATGCTTTGCGCTGCAACCTAATTAGCGTGAATCACCCAGTGAGAGGTCAAATGGCACTCCAAACACATTTTCAAGCCCGCAGGTGTCAAATGATAACACCTTTTTACCCCTGGGCGCCAAATGCAACTTGTTTGTCACCATTAGTTTTAACAGTGTACTGTCTATTTCTTTAAAAACAAAGATGATTTTTGCTGTACTATGTTCGTCTTTCTGCTCTTCGATTTGCACTTCTATACTTCGTTTCACCTTAACTTGGCAGCACTGAATATACTACAAGAGCCGAATTGCAGCCGTTGCCATAGAAACTAGGGTTTGCTCGAACATTTCAGGATTGCTAATAAATAAGGGAAATCGCCATTTTGGCGGAAAAATATATAATGAATGTGCAAAAATCGGAACATTTTGAAGTTCTTATGAAAATGATTTTATTACATAATCATTTATTAAAATAACGAATAGTATTATTATTCTTTTCTTAGTTTTACCATTTTTTTAAATTTATTTCAATACTATTTCACATTATATTGTTGATCCGTCTAACATTGTCCGGCCCACAAAATGTGAAAAAATATTTTAAAATCTCGAAAAATTAAAAAAAATTGCCGAAATTCCGGAAAAACTTTATTGAAAATAATTTTTTTTTTCGAAGTGAGCTAAAAATTTTGAAAATGAATTCCATGCATGAATGTCAAATTCAGGGTCGTACTGGCCCACCGGGCAACGAGGCAAATGCCCGGTGCGCCCCCTTCACTGATTTTTTTTTTTTTTTTTTTTTTTTTTCAATGGAAGCATTTTAAGTTGTGCATTACGAGAAGCATAAAATTTCTAATATTTTCATTTGGCAAATTAAAAGTAATGACGTATTCAGCATATTTTCTGTCAAACATTTAGGGCATAGGTGGAAGCGCTGTAGTTTTATATTTATTCTGCTTTTTGTGGAAATACAAGAGGTGGAATGCCAATTTAAAAGAATAGATTTTCATTTTAATTGATCCCATTGTCAGAGGCGCCCTTGTTCAGATTTTTTTAATGACTTTTTACAAATAACTATAAAGAAATAACATCGTGTTTTTGTAATCATGGCGCCCTTGTTCAGATTTTTTTCAGCGCCTTTTTAAAAATAACTTTAAACAAAAATAATATCGTGTTTTTGGAATTGTGGCGCCCACAGTCAGATTTTTTTCAGCGCCTCCACAAAAATAACATTTAAGAAACTAGTATCGGTTTTTGTAGTCATGGCGCCCATGGTCAGGTTTTTTTTTTCAGTGCTTTTGTAAAAATAACTTTCAAAAAACTAATATCGAGTTTATATAATCATAGCGTTCTTCGTCAGATTTTTTTTTCAGTGTTTATGTAAAAACAACTTAAACTAATATTGTGTTTTGGGAAACATGACGCCCCTGGTCAGTTTTGTTTCGGCGCCTCTACAAAAATAACTTTAAAAAAATTAATATCGGTTTTTGTAATTGTGGTGCCCTTAGTCAGCTTTTTTCCAGCGCCTATTGTAAAAATAACTTTCAAAAAACTAATATCGTGTTTGGGAAACATGGCACCCCTGGTCAGACTTTTTCAACATCTCTAAAAAAAAAAAAAAAAAAAAAAAAAAAAAAAAACTGATATCATATTTTTGTAATCATGGCGCCCTTGTTTAGATCTTTTTCAGCAAATAACTTTTAAAAAACTAATATCGTGTTTTTGGAATCATGGCGCCCCTGGTCAGATTTTTTTCCGGCGCCTCTACAAAAATAACTTTAAAAAAATTAATATCGGTTTTTGTAATTATGGCCCCCTTGGCCAGCTTTCTTCGACGCCTCTTGTAAAAATAGCTTTCAAATAACTAATATCATGTTTTGGGAAACATGGCGCCCTTGGTCAGTCTTTGTAAAAAAAAAACCTAAAAAAACTAATATCATCTTTTTGTAATCATTGCGCCTTTGTTTAGATCTTTTTCAGCGTCTCTTTAAACATAACTTAAAAAAAAAATAATAGCCTGTTTTTGGAATTGTGGCGTCCTTGGTCAGATTTTTTATCGGCGCCTCTACAAAAATAACTTTAAAAAAACTAATATCGGTTTTTGTAATCATCACTTCTTTTCAGCGCCTCTTGTAAAAATAACTTTGAAAAAACTAATATCGTGTTTTGATAAACATGGCGCCCTTGGTCAGACTTTTTCAACACTTCTGTAAAAATAATAATAATAATATCATATTTTTCTAATCATGGCGCCTTTGTTTAGATCTTTTTCAGCGCCCCTTTAAAAACGTATTTTAAAAAACTAAAATCTTGTTTTTGGAATCGGGCGTCCCTGGTCAGCTTTTTTTCGGCACCTCTACAAAAATCAATTTAAAAAAATTAATATCGGTTTTTGTAACTATGGCGCCCTTGTTCAGACTTTTTCAACACCTCTGTAAAAAAGAAAAAAAACTATTATCATGTCTTTGTTATCATGGCGCCCTTGTTTAGATCTTTTTCAGCGCCTCTTTAAACAACTTTTAAACTTTCCTCAAAAAAAAAAAAAAAAAATACAGCAAGAATTTTTTTAGATCTTTTAATTGTCTTAAATAAAATGGGAATACACCAAAAATTTTGTATTCGAAACTCTATTGGATTACTTCTTTTCTGTTAACTTGCTAGCGGTATAATACAATTCTCGGAACGCATTTTAAAGGAACATTTCTTTTCCCTGAAAAAAAATTAAGTCCAGATGTACTAAGTGCCCACCACATGTGTTTGTACATCGTTATATTTTCAAAGCAACTCTCTTACACAGGATGAATGGAAATGTACACATGTTACTCGAGTTGACCGGTAATTAATCAAACTTTGGTCAAAGTCTTGACTAAAACATAGTCATTAAAAAACTATATTTCTAAATTTTAATGGTTTGCCTGTTGACAATACGTACTTGTCAGTGGATTTAGTTAATGGTGATAATATCAAATGGAAACTAGAATGTTTGAAAATTAGAAAGATAAAAAAAAATGTCAATTTATACAGTGGAATAAGAAAAATAATTGTTTGAAAGTCAGAATTGTTTCGTGTTATAGGGGTTCGCCGGAATGTATTAGGAATGTAGAAAAAGGGTTTTTTGTTTGGATTTTGAATTTTCGTCTAATTTCTTTTTTTTCTTTTTTCTTTTTTTTGTGTTCAATGAAAACATTTTTTTTCGATTTGTCATATAACTTTAAAAAATTTAAGTAAAAAAAAAATGATTAAGGTTAAGTTTTTTATAAGATTACGACAAAAATATCTTCTGTTATTTGGTGTATGGTGCATTAAATTCATTTTCAAGTGTAAATCTGTTACATTTTCACACATTTGCAGAATAATTTATATTGATAAAGGCATAAAATTAGCAGACATGGTTATTCTGTCATAAAGAATAAAACTGTGTAATTGTGTTTTATAAGCTTGTTTTTCAATCTAGAAAAGCTATTTTTTTTTACATATTTGTGGAATAATATTATTTATGAAAATATTTGAAAGTATTTAGACTGTAAGAAATCAAACAGCATTTTAGGTTTTTTTGTAAAAGAAAAATAATTTGTCAAAATATGAAGGCAGATTTGATGTCAGTTGATTTTCACGGCATTTAGTGATGAAATACTAGTCGTCGAGTAGTAATTGACTACAACTCATGAAGTATGGCATTTGGTAAACGGAGAAAAAGTGACCGGAAAAAAAGATATCGGAAAAAAAGTGACATAAATTACAAAAGCGGAAAAAAAGTGACACGGAAAAAAAGTGACAAGGAAAAAAAGTGACAAGGAATTGATTTTCGGGATTTATTATTGATTTTGGGGATTCATTGGTTAAGTATGAAAGGGGGATCGGGGGGGGGGGGGGCTCATAGTTTAGGTAAATGGGTTTTTCATGATGAATTAACTGTTTTGGCTCAATTTTTGGATATTACGTTCATCCTGAAAAGACGCTTGCCTGATTAGTTTTGTTAAGGAACGATCCCCCCCCCCATCCGTCCTCAATTAGATGAATGGGTTTTTATGCAGAATTATCCGACGTGTGTCAAATTTGCATATAGGATCTTTTCGATAAGGCTTAAGTATAGTATAAAATGCCTGAAGAGATTCTAGGAGTTTAAGGGTTAAGTATAGAGGGGGAACGGTTGATAACCTTTCTTAAATTAAATTAATGGCTTTTTACGCATAATTATCCGATTTGCTTTAAAGTTTTGGACATAAGTTCATTATGATAAGACGTATCTTAGATTAGTTATGGGTTCTTCTGCTTATTAAAAAGGGGGGGGACGAGCAATTCTCCCCCTCAAACTAGATAAATATGTTTTTATGCAGAATTATCCCATGTATTTCAATTTTAAATATAGTTCTTTCTGGTAAGGTGAATTCCGGAATAGTTTTAAGGATTTAATGGCTAAGTATAAGGGGGAGATGGAGGAAACCCCTCTTAAATTAAATAAATGGCTTTTTATGCAGAATTATCCGATTTGCTTCGAATTTTGGACATGGGTTCATTATGATAAGACGTATTTCTGATTAGTTATGGGGTTCTATTGGTAATTAAAAAGGAGGGCGGGTAATTACTATACCCACCTTAAATTAGATTTAAAAAAAATATGTACACTTATCCGATGTATTTCAAATTTTGGATATAGGATCTTTCTCATAAAGTGAATTCCTGAATAGTTTTATGGGTTTAAGGGTGTATTCGAAAAAACGCTTTTCCACCTTCAGCAGCTCGAAATTTTCCGATACAATTTCAGACATATTTTTAAAAGTAGAATCATGAAACTTGCTGAGGGGATTCTTGAAGGGACGTATGAGGTGCCGAGTAAAGTCTTTTTATGCTCAATTCATTAGAATTTGATTTATAAAAGCAATTACCTTCTCTGGAGTACCCTTTTTTTCGTTCCCTTATCTCTCACTTTTGAAAAATCGGTTCAAATTGCCGTTTATGATTGCTTTTTTTGCAATATTTTGTACACTTATCAAAGAATTGACCTTTACGGCACCTTGTGCACTTTGTAAATAAGAGAATCTGCGAGTTTCATGTGTTTGAGAGCAAAAGTGAATTCAAAAATAAATCGGAAAACAAGCAGTTTGAATCGAAATACACCTTTAATGGCTATGCATAGAGAGGGAACGGGGGATAAACCCCCTTAAATTAAATAAATGGCCTTTTTAAGCAGAATCATCCGATTTGCTTCAAATTTTGGATGTATATTCATTATAAGAAGGCGAATCTCTGATTAATTATGGGGTTCTTTTGATAATTAAATACAGGAAGCGGGCGATTAATCCTCCACTCTTTAAATAAAATAAATTGTTTTTTTTTTTTTTTTTTTTTTTTTTTTTTTTTTTTTTTCCTTTCACAACTATTCAACGTATTTTAAATTTTGGATATAGGTTCTTCCTGATAAAGTGAATCCCTGAATAGTTTTAAGGGTTTAATGGCTAAGTATAGAGCGATGAACGGGGGATAACCCACAATTAATCAGGACTTCGCCTTATCATAATGAACGTCCAATAAAAAATTGAATCAATTCAGATAATTCTGCGCAAAAAGCCATTTATTAATTTAAGGGGGGGGTATCGACCGTTCCCCCAGTGTTTACTTAGCCATTAAACCTTTAAAATTATTCCGGGATTCACTTTATGAGAAAGAACATATATCCAAAATATGAAGTATATCGGATAAGTGAGCATAAAAAACAATTTATCTAATTTAAGGGGGGGGGGGGAATAATCACCCGCCCCAATTTTTAATTGGTAAAATAACCCCATATGTAATCAGGGATACGCCTGATCATAATGGTTCTATAATCCAAAATTTGAAGCAAATCTGATAATTTTGCGTAAAAAGTTATTTAATTTAAGGTGGGTTATATTCTATTCCCCTTCTATACTTAGATATTAAATCCTTAAAACTATTCAGAGATCTACCTTATCAGAAAGAACCTATATTTAAAATTTGAAATGCATGGGATAATTCTGCATAAAAACCTATTTTTCTAGTTTAAGGGGGATATAATTGCTCGCCCCCCTTTATAATCAGCAGAAGAACCCCATAACTAATCAGAGATACGTCGTATCACAATGAACTTATGTCCCAAATTCTAAGCAAATCGGATAATTATGCGTAAAAAGTTATTAATTTAATTTTAGAAAGGTTATCCCCCGTTCCCTCTCTATACTTAACCATTAGAACTTCTAAATCTCTTCAGGCATTATATACTATGTATAAGCCTTATCGAAAAGAACCTATATGCAAATTTGACACACGTTGGACAATTCTGCATAAAAACCCATTCATCTAATTGAGGACGGATGGGGGGGGGGGTAATCGTACCTTCCCAAAACTAATCAGGCAAGCGTCTTTTCAGGATAAACGTATATCCAAAAAATTGAACCAAAACAGTTAATTCAGCATGAAAAACCCATTTACCTAAACTATGAGCCCCCCTCCCCGATCCCCCTTTCATACTTAAGCAATGAATCCCCAAAATCAATAATAAATCCCCAAAATCAATTCTTTGTCACTTTTTTCCGGCAACTTTTTTTCCCTTGTCACTTTTTTTCCTTGTCACTTTTTTTCCGCTTTTGTAGTTTATGTCATTTTTTTCCGATAACTTTTTATCCGGTCACTTTTTTTCCTAGATTCATGGCATTTATAAGAAAACGGAAAACAATATTCAATTCTTAGGCGTCTGAATGTGAGAAAATAAAATTTTTAAGCCAATGGAAAGAAAATCATTTCTTGAATGCAGCATGAATATTCTCGTTATTGAGTGAAAGAAAAGTATTTTTTAAGATCAACTGAAATGGGAAAACACTTAATAATAAAGTCACCTTATATTTAATGAAAGTTGTTCGCATGTTTCAAAAATAAAATTTATGTCCGTGTTTTTTATTTTTGTTTCATTTTTATCAAATGTCATTGGACTAATTTTAGGATACTAGACACTAAAAAATTAATGCCAAATTAGCAAATTAAAGTCAAATTAAAGTAATATTTTTTATTTTGCAATAGTTTTGTAAAAAGGTTTTATTTGTGATAAAAAAGAAATATATATATTTATTTTTCGATTATCATGAAGTATTTTTCATTTAATAATTTCCTTATAAAAACGTTCCGTTTTAGAGAGATTTCACTTTAGACTGGTTCCTCTATGGACACGTCCAATTTATCAGTTTTTGCTATATTTAGTTTACTAATATAAAAATTTCAGAGCCCCCCCCCCCCTGGCATGACTCGCAATTTTGAGTTTTGATTCAATGAAATTGTTTTAATTTGTTTTATTTTAATATTTATTTTCCGTTTGGAAACAGTTGTATGGAGATAGTTATTCGGATATTCGGGATAATGTTTGAATTAACTAAGTAAAGTAACCTATAGTTAAAATCAAATTTTACATCTTATTAGTTAACAAATGTTTAATAAATAATATTAATTCGTTAATATTCATAATATTTTAACGTCAGATTATTTTAAATTTTAAAAATTTATTTATTTACAAGAAAAAAAAAACTTTGAGTCATATCATTTTGTCAACTTTTTACAAAATAGATTTTTTTTTAATTAATTTGAAATTGATTTATATGTGATATAAAAAAAGGAAATCCTATTTTAAAATAATTCCCGTAAAATAGACGCCTTTCTTACCATGATTTAGAAAATTTTCACCTTAATTAGTAATTACTAATTTGTATGCAAGAGAACGTATTATACAAAATATAATTGAATCTTGTGAAGTAATGTTTTGAAATTTTGAGTTTTGAGCCGATGAAATTGTTTTAATTTCACGTATAAAAACATTTCATATTTATTTACTTAGAAGGTGTCACAAATAAAAATTAAATAATTTAATTTTTATTTGTGACACCTTCTAAGTAAATAAATATGAAATGTTTTTATACGTGAATGAAAAAAGGTGAAGTGATTTTGTTTTAGTTTTTGAAAAAACGAAAGCTAACAACAGTTTTAACATTGTTTTAATTTCGTTTTATTTTAATTTTTTATTTGGAAATATTTTTATGCATATTGTTATTCAGATATTCGGTATAAGGTTTGAATTAAATAACTAAACGTTAGTTATTTAATTAAATATAGTTGAAATCAAATTTTATTTTTTATTATTTAAATAATTTTCAATAAATATTAATTCATTCCATATTCATAATATTACATTTTTCTTGAGATTTGTACTATGAAAAAAATTCTATAAGACGCTTCTGAAAGAAAGTAATTTCTTTTCATTTTTTAATTTTAATTGTTTTAAAAAAAAGGAAATTTCTTAAGTCACATTGTCATTTTATTAACTGATTTCATAATAGGGAAAAATGTTTTTATGTGTATACATATAGCCTAAATTTAATTTGAAACTAATTTACATATTATTGAAGAAAGAAAGAAAAAACAAAGATCCCTTTTTCTAAAAAATAATTCACTTGACATAGACGTCATTTTCATAATGATTTGGAAAAATTTTACACCGTAATTAGTATTTGTATTCTAGTGATTGCAGTATATAAAATATTATTTAATTGTATAAAATAATGTTTTGAACTTTTTAATTTTTGGCCAATGAAATTGTTTTAATTCGTTTTATTCATTTATCCATTTTTTATTTGGAAATAATATTGTATTCAGATATTCGGAATAAAATTTGAATTATCTAAGTAAATTTAATATTTAGTTAAAATCAAATTTTATTTCTTACTAGTTAAATAATTTTCAATAAATATTACTTCTTATTATTCAAATAATTTAAAATGAATATTAATCTATTAAATATTCATGATATTTTACATTTTTTGGAATTTGTACTGTGAAAAAATTTCTATATTATAGCGTGTGTGGAACAAAGTAATTTTTTCTTTTTTGATTTTAATAGTTTCTGAGAAAAAATAAACTTTTTAAGTCAAATTGTCATTTTATTAACTAATTTCATGATAAATTTTTTTTTTTTTTTTGCATGTGTGTATAATATGTTTGTATTTAATTTGAAACTATTTTATATATTATTAAAGAGAAGAAGGGAAAAAAAGATCTTTAAAATAATAATAATAATAATAATTCACATAAAATAGACGTCCTTCTTACCACGATTTGGAATATTGTTACACCATAATTATTTGTATTTTATAGATTGTATTACATATAAACTCTCTGAAAAAAAAAAAAAAAAAAAAAAAAAAAAAATCTCTAAATTGTCAACGTTTGTCTAATATCAAGATTTTTTTAAGCGCAATGTTCTGCAGAGAGCTATTTTTGTTTGTGTGTATATATATATTATAGTTTCCCCCAGGTTTAAAAAGGGGCAGGACGCTGCTGTTATTAAAAGGGCACTTTTTTGATTTTTAAGGACACTTTTATAGAGTTGAATCTAGAATCTAGCGGTTCAAAAAATTGTGAAAAAGCAGAAATTTCATCAAAAAATTTAAAAAAAAAGAGAGGTAAATTTTGTTAAAAGATCACAAGAAAACGGCAAATATTGTTAAAAGAGTGCGAAAAAACAGCCGATTTTGTTAAAAGATCCCAAAAACATCAGATTTTGCTAAAAAAAGAAAGAAAGAAAAAAAACCCCGACTAATTTCGTAAAAGATCGCGAAAAATGGCAAATTTTGTTAATAGATCATAAAAGTTTCAAATTTCGTCATAAGACCGCAAAAAACCGCCAATTTTGTCAAGTTTAACACGAAGAAACGCAAATTTCGAAAGAAGGGTCGCGAATAAATAGCACATAGTTTTCATAACGGAAGTGGACCCCCCCCCCCTCTTTTCTAACACCTCCGTTATAACCTTTCAGAAAATTTGCTGTGATTTTTTTTTCTTAGGATCACGTCTGTGATTCTGTCTGATTGTTTCCAAAATTAATAAAAATTAAGGCAGTCATTTCCGAAAATTAAAAAAAAGTCGGTCGTAACTCTAAAAATCTTGAATAAAATATAATAAAAAAAATAATGCAAATTTTCACAAATAATCGAAAAAAAAAAAAAAAACATTTTCGTAAATTAGTGAAAAAAAAAATCGTCAATTTCATTATAGGATTGCGGCAAAACGCGAATTTTGAAAGAGGATCGTAAAACGATGAACAAACAACGCTTTGCATGAACATAGTACACTGTCTGCCAATCAGTATTTGGACACTTTCAATTTTTGACATTTTTTCAAATATTTAAAAATGTACTGGTCGGATCAGAAATCATGGGGGGGGGGGGAGTGAATTTCGACAAAAAAATCTCGAAAAAAAAAAAAAGAAACATTTCACATCAAGACACCGCAAAAATTGACAAATTTCTTCAAAAGATCGCAAAAAACTGCGTTTTTTCGCCGTCCTTTCATGAAATTCGCGCTTTTTTCTCCTGTATTTTGATGAAATTCGTGTTTCTTTAGCGGCCCGGGCGCGGAAATTTAGGGCGCGCCACATTTATACTACAAACGTCATTTTTGGGCTGTCACAAGAAAAACTTGGGAGGGGGGGGGGTAAATTCTAATTATGCACCGGTGCAATTTTCTCTTCGAATGCCCCTGAATGTGAAGCAGAAAAATTCGCTTTTGGAGCAATAAAAACACAATTTTGAAGCAGGAAAATAAGTTTTTAGAATAGAAAAATTCACTTCTGGCATTAATTTTTTTGTGTGTGCGTCCCTTTTAGAAATTTGCATTTTTTCGCGATCTTTTGACGAAATCTGCCGTTTTTTGAGATATTTTGACGAATTTTGCGTTTTTTCGCGAATTTTTGACGAAATTTGCCGTTTTTTGGTGATTTTTTGACAGATTTTTCCATTTTATTGCGATTTTGGCGTTTTTAGCAAACATTTTTTGACGAAATCTACCGGTTTATCGCGATTTTTTGACTAAAGTTTCCGTTTTTCGTGATCTTTTGGCGAAATTTGTCGTTTTTCGTGAATCGTCTGACAAAATTTTCCGTTTTAATAGGTTTTTTGACAAAATTTATCGTTTTTTCACGATCTTTTGAAGAAATCTGCCGTTTTTGTGATTTTGTGACGAAATTAGCCATTTTTTTCGTGAATCTTGTCAAAAATTAGTCGTTTTTTTGCGATTTTTGAAGATATTACGCGTCTGTGGGACGCTTAAGAGCTACTTTTTTGTGTTCCGTAGCCGATTGTTTACACAATTTACGTATCCGCATCATCGCTAAAGGGCTGCGTTTTTTTATATGTGGGGCAAGAAGGGCGTTTTTTTAATGAACGACAAAAGGGGCGCTATTTATCAAACTAAAGGGCAGGAGGGGCTGAGCGCACCCTGAAACCTTCCAGGGGAAACACTGTATACATATATATATCTATATATATATATGCATAATTTATGTAGTATATATTTACTATATATATCTATATATGTGTGTGTAAGGATTTGCGCCCTTTTGTAAGTCGATTGGCGCCCTTGTTATCCATTTTGCCACCGCCCTCTCTGTTATGCCAGTACGACCCTGGTCAAATTTTTTGATGAATTTTCAAAGAAATATTTTTCGCTTCGAAGTAATTTTTTAAAATCACTAGGTCAAAATTTATACAATTTAAGCTCCAAAACTTTGAAACTTTGTTGAAAAAATGAAACTTTTACTGGAATAAACTAAAAATTTGAAACTGAATTCCATGCATGAATGTCACATTTTTTAAAAGGAATTTTCTGTGCTAATTTTTTCGTTTCGGTGTGTTTTTTTCTTTAAATCGCAGAGGAGAGAGGAAAAAATTAATATATCTAAGTTTAAAATTTAAAACCTAATACCTCTTACAAATGTTAAAAAAGCCTCAAAAAGCAAAAAATTCTATAAATCACATAAAAAAAAAAAAATAAAAAATAAAAATAAAAATAAAATTCTGTGCGAATTTTTTTGAAAAGAGGAAAGCATTAATTTTATTTAGTTAAAAGATTAAAGCTAAATTCTTCGAAAATCTATTTAAAACAGAAAATTTATTATTTATACCCAACCACTGGCAGAAATCTGGAAAAAGCCAGGTACCACGCTACTAGACTGAGCACCTCTCAACTTTAATGTATATAAAATTATAGATATTTGGGTGTAAAAACGTCATGATTTTTAAAAATGTAAATTATTTTATAATTTTTTTATTATCGCCCCCGTTTCTGCTTTAAAATACACAATTTCTGATAAAAAGCTTGTTTCGTAAACAATTACATCTCTAATTATTAATATAAAATATATTTTTATGCTTTAATTCTAAAATTATAATTATTAGTTAGAAATTTCAAAAATTATATAAACTGCAAATTAGTAATTTCATTAATTAATAATATCAATAACATTATGTATGTAAGAATTTTATAATAATTATGGAAAATTATATTAAATATAACATATATTTACATTTATTAAAATAATTAATTAAAAACTGCATTTAACACTAAATTGCTAACACTGTTTAAAATTAAGGAGCTACTTCACCTATGCAAAAACAATTTAAACCTATGGACGATTTTTTTTAAAATATCTCGTTTGCATTTCAATATCTTATTGTTTTTTTTCTTGCATTGGACAGTTGAGTTCAAGCTTTACAAAGAACTTTTTTTTATTTTTAGGTTTTGTCAGAGGGGTTTTTTTTTTTTTCGGAGGTTGGGGGGGGGGGATTTTTTAATTTTCAGACTTCGTTTCGAAAAAAAAAATCATCGTAGCAAAAAAAAAAAAAAAAAAAAAAAAAAATTCCTAAGACAAAATTGAAAAAGTAAAAAGGGTCTTTGTGAAGCTCGTCCTCCAGTGTCGAATTCAGGAGGTGGCGCAGAGCCGTAGTTAGAAGTGAACAATAGCGGGGGGTGGGTGTCATATTTTTAGTTTCTCTCTCTCTGAAGCAGAAAGATAAATTAGTGCATTTTCACATTATAGATAGTATGTTTCTTATTAAATTGTTGTCATAACTTCATTTTATGCTAAGAAAAGAAATGGATGATGAAAAATTTGAGTTGTATAACTTGTCAAAAATTAAATATTATGTTAATTTCATACATACAAATAGGATGATCGAATGTTATAACACCTATTTTAGGTACAATTTAGTAATTCTGCAAAACTGTGAAAGGGCCTAAAAACTAAATTAGATTTTGGAACAGAATTTCCTTTGAATTTTTGGAACAGAAATTCATTGAGTTAGCTTGGAATTTTTTTCAAGAGGGGGGGGGAGCTCAAAATATTTTAGGAGGGCTAAGCCCCTTAGCTACAGCCCTGAGGTGGCATGGGAGACATTACTTTCCGAAACATGACCCCCCCCCCCCCCGAAAAAATTGATGTTTTGGGTGATATTGATATTAAGAATTGATTTATGGAGAAATTGCAATGGTCAAAAATTGCAATTTCTCCCCGGTAGTTTAAAATATCCTCCCTCCCCTCCGAAGCCGCAGAAATCCCTCCCGGGGAAAAGAGTGGCATCTTAATAATTATTAAACAATTGATTCTCCAAGTAGTAACATAATATTAATATACAGTTTTGTGCTTCAGAACTTTTTATAAAAACAATGAGAATGCGACGAGTGACAGAGCACTGGAGTTGACAGACGCTTAAAAAGCGCGCCAGATATTTAACCTTGAAGATCGGTTCCTCGCCAAAGGAGAATTTTTTATGCCAAGATTTTTTCTTTATACGTACGCTTAAAATAGAAATTACTTTTGAATTAAATACATTTAACAGAGAAATTACTTTAAATATATGTTACAAAATCTCGAATTTATTAATTTATAAACATTACCATATAAATTTCTACGCATTTTCATCATAAAATTTAAAAATGTCGGAGAACTACTTTTCAGGGCGGAATGTTACTGTTTCTACCTTTCACAGTGCTGCCAAGTTAAGGTGGAACAGAGTATAGGTATTCTCAGCTACTTATGCAAAGAACACTATCGTTAAACCCTTTTAATATACAGGAAAAAAAGAATATATCTTATTTGCGTTTACTTTTTTCGAGTTGCGTTCTTAATAACGGGCTATTTTTGAAAGCTTAACGTACACGTGCTGAATGCATTGTTTACTTTTTAATCAGTAGGTCTTCTTCTGTTGTCCATAATTGAAAGTGACCAAAAGAAATAAATGTGGATTAGAAATACGCTAATTAGAATAAATTAGAAATACACTAATTGGCAAAGCTATATTTAAAATTACAGTAATTTTTACATAAATTTAGTAAAAGAGAATCTAAACTAATTTTTAAAAAGATTTATTTAAAACAACTAAATAAACTAGTAAATCTGCAGATCAGGAGCCTCAACGTCAGCTTTTCACATTTTTTTTTTTTTTTTTTTTTTAAACACACTTAGCGTAATATTCAACTTCCTGGAAACTGTAATTTAAAATTTCCGAATTACGTAATTATTTATAAGAATAAAATAAGAATAAGAAATTTTCAGCCGTCAAAAGTGTTAAATTAAAGATTTAGTTATGTTAAAATATTCTGAAATTTTCATGATCTATTATTTTTATTTTTTTTATCATACCACAGTAGATTTCTTCAGGGGGGCTCACCTGAAACTCCCGTAGTCTTATTAAATTTAAATCTCTAACTTTCTATCAATCTGCTAATGGTTATCTTGTATTTCTTTATACATTTTGATTTATAAGAATAAGTGACAGTTTTAATAAGCATTTTCCATTATCCTCATACTTCTAGATACCTGCCCACCAAAAACACCTAAATCTGATGTATCAGGAACATTTGAAAGTGTAAACTCAGTAATCTAGAGTTTTACAATTTTGTTTCCGAAAAAAAGTAGTTTTGATTGCATTTTGTAGCCGTTATCGGGGACTGACAGACAGACAGAAGAACAGACAGACAGAAGAACAGACTGGCAGATTGAAAACAATAAATTTTGTGTCGCCAAAATAAGCCTTCACTGAAGTTTCGGCAATGACGTCATTATTCATGAGTTATTGCTCTCCATGTTTCTTGTATTTTTAACGACTACTATAAAATACCTGTTTTCTTTCAATTATGAGTCAAATTTTACCAAGTGTAAAATTTTTTTAAATTTTATTCTTTTTTATTTCTTTTACTTCTACTTATGACCCCATTTTTGTCAGAAAAATTCTTATGAACGAAAGAAATTTCCGTGTTTAATATTTAACAAAGTACTATATTTATTTTTATTTTAATTCTGATGTCATTTTTATTTTTTCTTAGTTTAATTTTTCAAATGGAAATTGCTCAATTGAAACTTATTGCCCTTGAAATATTATTCCAGATTTTGATTTTTTTTTTGGCAACGATAAAGGAAATTGATTAAATTTTATCCAAAAAAATCGCTATTGATTCTGTATGAAAAAGAAGGAAATTTTGAATTATTAAGGAAAATATTTGAATAAAATTAATAAAACATACCCTATATTATTTTCTGGGCTATGTTATATTTATACGCAAAGATACAAAGACATTAATTAATTCATCAGTTTCGACGTTAACTTCATTTAAATTTTTGTACACGCATTCAAATTTATAACATTATAAAAATAAGGATTAGGATGAATGGTTGCTTAGCAACCATTAAGAGAAAATAAAGAAAGTGAAATAAATACATTTGAAATAAGTAAATCTCTAAAGAAAATTAGTTTATATTATTGGAACACATTTATAAAAAATCTCCAAAATTTACAGTAATAATTTTAAAAATCTGACAAATGCGTAGACAAAATTTCAAAACAATACGAATAATTTAACTGGTAAATTTTAGCATCCATTTTTCGTTGAATTCCATTAATGAAATGTGTCATCTTCTCTCAAGAAAAAAAAAATGAAAATCATTGGATTTGCCATAGAAAAGCATTATTGCCTAAAATAAAGTATTCTATATTTTCCGAACGAATGAATCAAATCTAACAAAAACTATACAGCTTAATCCCAGTGCCTCACTAACATACCCACATAATTTCAAGCCAATCGGATGAATTTTGTGTCAGTTATTGCGGAACAGACAGACAGACTGAGAGACAGACACAAAAAAATTCGTGTCTCCAAAGTAAGCCTTCACTGACGTTTCGGCAATAAAAACATTTGTTAAGCTTTACAGAAATCGGGCCATAACCATTTATTTACGTTTTTCTTTCTTTTTTGGCACAAAAATGGAGCGATTAATTTATCACTTTTCGATAAACTTCGTTAAAAGTTATAAGATATATTTATTTAGGATACTAATACAAAATTTTTATATTTTGAAAACCTATGTTGCATCCTCAGATCTACGAAAGAAATATGAATTAATTTGTTTTCCCAGCGTTTAGTATTATAGAAGTAGTTATGAAATACAAACAGCCAGGAAGACTTATATATGATACACATGAAGTCGATTATGCGTTCACTTTCTACGCTTTAAAAACAATGATGACCGGTCACTTGCGATTGTAGATGCTTTGTTAAATATCTATAAAAATACATGATGAATTTTCCTGAAATGCCAGGCGTGTAAACAAGTATAGTATGTGTCATATATATTTCCGCGAAGATATTTTCCACAAACAAAATAGGCAACCTTCAACAAATTGAAAAGGAACAAATATTTTTTGGATAACTATTATTACAATAAGCCTGTTAATCATGTTCTACACTTTGACTGCCTTTTCTACATTGGTTTCTATATGGTTATCCAAAATATATTCGTATTTTTAAAATTAGTTGACGGTCACCTATGAAGTTTCGGGATAAAAATCTTCACGTAAGTATATAACCTACACTATCCTGATTACATACTTGGAGTTTCAGGATAATTCTTCATGCATTTTAAAAGATATTTAACAAAACGTCTAAAGTCTCAAGTGACCGGTCATCAAAGACGATACAGTGTATTTAAAAATTAAGGTATGTATCTGGCATTAACTCTAACTTTTTTAATTAAAATATATCACCAAAACATAAAAAATTTAATATAAATGAAGTGAGATTTATCAAGACAACGAGATGGAATTTTGTTTTCCATTACGAACGTAAAAATTAATATTTAATGATGGTAATATGTTTACTATTGAAAACAATTTTAATTCAAAAAATGAATGAGATAAAATGATTGATACCTACATGAAATTATCATTCCAGACTATGCTGAAATTGATTCTTTCATTTTTATTTTTTAATGGTGTTATTTTTAACATGGAACATTTTCCTCCGTTAAAGAAATATAGAGTATGATTACTATATTTGCTACTGAGAGTAAATTTTGAAAATAAATTTTATTATCCCATTTTTTTTCAAAAAGTTATATAAGTACAAGCACTTATTTGTGGTCTCAAACTATAAAAAAATAACAAAAGACAATAAGAAAAACTATTAAAAAATAAAAATATTCCAAAAACACAAAAATTGATTTCATGGCATCGTTACACCTTTTTTTACGGTTACAGTGACCGAAATAGCCGGATGAGAGCAAAAAAAAAAAAAAAAAAAAAAAAAAAAAAAAAAAAAAAAAAACGCTACAGCTAAAAAACAAAAATCAAATGCTAGGATATAGGGTTTTTTTCTGGATATGAGAAAATATAATGTTACTCCAACTCAACAAATTAAATGCATTCAACTCGTGAGGTCGTTTACGACCTACAAAGAATAGCAATAAAATAAAAAAGAAAGAAAATGTAATCATTCCACATAATCCTTTTCTATCTTTTCATCCATGGATGACTTTCAAATAATGATTCTATATTTGGTACTAAGAGTAAATTTTTGAATATATCTTTATTTTTCCATCTTTATCAGACATTCATCTATGTATAAGCATCACGGTGATCTAGGAGAAGGAAAAATAACAAGAGAATAAAAAAATTCCTAAACACAGAAATTGATTTGAGAAGTTTGCAATTGCTTTTTATAGTTACAGTCACCTATATAGCCGAAAGAGATCAATAAAATACCACAACATAAAAGAAATCAAATGTTACGGAACCATTTATTTTTTCTTTTTTCAGATTTATGAGAAAATCCAACTCGTGAGTCTTAAACGATGGATATCAGTGAGATATAAAAAAAGAAAAAGTAATCATTCCATGTAAAACTTTTCTATACAGAAGAATTTATATTTTGTCATTTAGAGCAGCATTCTTACAGCTCATCATTGTTTCATATGATATCACTCTCTATACAACCCTTTCGAAAAGCAAACAGAGTAATAGCTATAAAAAGTGCAAGACAGGAGATTGTTTGCTATTTTAAGACCTGCTATTAAAAAGATAATGATCTCTACTAATAATGTTTCTACACAAGAGGAATTTATTGTGATGCTATTACCTTGATTTATATCTTGCATACAGCGTTGAAATAATTGCCCGCGGTAGCAATCACGGATACCATAAGAATCTAATCAAAATCGAATGATTCTTCGAATAATATTTTTGGAGTACGCCTTAAAAATTAAAAATCAATTGTTTAAAAATTCAAACAGGTTTTTTTTGGTAAACTGTCGTCAAAATGTAAAATTTTTGTTTAAATGAATTTTCTTTTATCAATAGCTAGACAATAATTGATTTTCCGTTAAAAAGCGTAAAATTAAAATATATATATATCGATGCCAGCATATTTCCTATTGATAATAAATGTTTCAATATATATTTTCATTTTTCCAGGTCAGTTGATTCTTACATATATTTTAAATTACCATCTAATGTCATACTCAAATAAATTCTTTCAATTTTATTTTTAATACTACACTGAAAAAAAATAGGTAATGAAAGAAAGGTGTAAAAAGTATTCAATTTTAAATAGAACACATACTCAAAATATCGCCTACCCAAATATACTGTAAATTGGAAACACATAAGTTCATTTTTATTCCATCGTTGTAATTAAATTTTAATCTTTATGTACTGTCCCCCCTCCCAGAAACTACAACTTAAAATACAAATGTAATAACATTTATTTCCACTTCAAAATTATGATAAAAAATGTTTACTTGATCATTTATTGAGAACAATGGAAAAATTATTAGAAAATATCCAAATCGAATATTTTTATGACAAGAGCATTTTAAAATATTTTAAAATACACTGCATAATTTAATATTTACAATTGCAAATATTTTTATGCCCTCATAGGTGAAATAAGCCATTACAGATTACAAAATTATCGTTTCGTTTATGTTTGATAGTATGTGGTGTATCAAAATTGAGAAAGCAATATTTCATTGTTGATCCGAATATACTCAATTAAGTATGAGAATTTCTATTTATTCCTTTTTGAGTAATTCATTCTTTCAATTTACTTTTTTTAACAAAATATTTTCTTTCGTTACTGAAATTAAAAATATGATTACTATATTTTTTACTAAGAGTAAATATTTCAAAATAAATTTCCTTATACCCATTTAGATAAGTCCAAGCATTAAATTTTTATCTCAGACTATGAAAGAACAACAAGAGAATGAAGTTAATTCTAAATACAGAAGTTGATTTGATGGCATCATTGAGGCCTTTGTTTAATGGTTACAATCGTCGAAATATCAGAATGAGACCAAAGAATTGCTACAGTAAAAAAAAAAAAAAAAAAAAAAAAAAAAAAAAAAAAAAGGTTACGACGGATTGGAATCCAATATAACTTCAACTTACCAGAATAAGTATACTACATTCGTGGGATCATAAATGATAAATACCACCCAAGTAAAAAAGAAAAAGTAATAATTTCATGTGCTAATTATCCATAAATCTTAATTTATATTTTGTCCTTCTAGCCATCTTGCAGCTGATCAATGTGTTAGTCCAAATCACTCTTTAAATACATCTTTTGAAAGGGAGAAAGAAATATAGCTGTAAAAATATAAGAGAGAAAATTATTTTTATATACTTGCTATAAGAAGTAAGATAATGATGTCTAATAATAATACTTCTACGCAAGAAGTATGTATTTCGATGCTATTTGTTTGATTTATAGCTCGCGTTAAACACCGAAAAAATTGCAAGCGGTATCAGTTACTGAATCTGTAGAAATCGAATGATTCTTAGAATAATCTTTTTGGAATACATGGTAATAAGAAAAAGACAATTGCTTAAAGGAACTAACATTTTTTTCTGTAATGTATTTCCAAATTTTGGTAGAAATGATGTTTTACTGATCAACATCATAGCGACTCGTGGAATTATTACATGAAATTATTTAAAAAAAAATAAATAAAAAATAGAAAATAAAAAACGACATATGGTAAAACCATATGTGCTATTGATAATAAACATTTCAAAATATCTTTTCTAATTTTCATTTTTTTTCCCAAATGAGTTAAATGGTACATGATTGATACATCAAATGACATTAAAGTGTCCTCCGAGACTGTACTGTCCGACGCTTCACTCAACACTGATCACCTGGCCTTCAATCGCCGTCAGCGCCACCTATTGTTTGATATGCGAACTAAAATAAAAAAATACGGTAAAAAAATATTGACATTATACATAATCCTCCTGTGAAAAATTTTTAAATAGCTGTCACCGTTTTCAAGTTATTGAATTTTAAAATCCATCAGTCATTTTTGGGACACCCGGTAAGTACAAACATTAAGTGGTGATATCAAACAATAAATAAAAATATAAGAAGCGAATAAAAACAAACACAAACACAAAATTTGATTTGATGGCATCATTGCAACCTTTTTTTACGATTACTGTCACCAAATAGCTGAATTAGAGCAAGAAATAGCTACAGCACAAAAAAAGAAAGCAATAAAAAGAATATTGCCCAGTTAGACTGATGGCATTGAGCTCACAGGCTAAGCATACTAATTGTACATTTCAGCTTTATATTTTCAAAAGTAATTCCGTTCGAAAAAAATTAAAAAAGGGGAAACAGCTCTCCCCTTTCCCTCTTTTTATACTTAATCATTGAACCCCCTAAACTATCAAGGACATGCTTTATCATATAAAAAATCTATATCCAAAATTCAGAACAAATCGGATAATTCTTAATAAAAATCCATTTATATAATTTAAGAGGACTTATCCCCCTCTTTTATACTTAACCATTAAACTTCCGAAACTATTCAGAGATTTGAACGAAATATGATAATTCTGCATGAAAAACCCATTTATATAAATTAAGGGGAGGGGCTTTAGAACCCCCGTTCCCCCTGTTTATACTTATTCAATGAACAACTAATAACAGTCACGGAATCGCCTCATCAGAATGATCCTATATCTAAATTTTGAACAAAAACTGTTAATTCTGCATGAAAACCCCATTTATATCAATTAAAGGGAGGGGCATGAGCCCCCCGTTCCCCCTCTTATACATATCGAATGAACTCCAAAAACTAATCAGGGAAGCGCCTTATCAGGATATACCTATATACAAAATTTCAAGTGGATCCCATATTTTTAACATGAGTTATCGCATTACGCACGAACGAACATACATACAGAACGGGCGGGCACATAAGCTCTCAGGCTATGATAGACTGTGAGCTAAAAATCAAAAATTAACGGTGCTCGGATTTCTTTTCTTTCAGGTTATGGTAAAATCCAATGTAATTCCAACTCCAAGAATGTTCTCATCTCATGAATTCATAAACGATGGATATCAATGAAATAAAAAATTAGAAGAAAATATCATTCCGCGTAATCCTTTTCTATATAGAGCAATATATATTTTGTCATTTCGGGCATCTTCCAGATCATTAATGCTTCGTTTGATATTTCTCTGTACACACCTCTTTCGAAAAGCAAACAGAGTTATGGCTACAAAAACTAAAAGAGAAATGATTCTCTGCTATTTTAGGATGTGCTACAAAAACTAAGACAATGAACTTAATTAATAATGCTTCTACCACAAGATATATTTATTTTGATGCTACTACTTTGATTTATAGCATGCGTATAACATCAATATAATTACAAGCAGTTTTAGCCACTGACTGATTGTGAATTGACTAAATATTGAATATGGTTCATAGAATGAACTTTTGAGAATATACAGTAATAAGAGAAAGAATATTGTTTAAAAGTTCTAACATTTTTCCTGTAATCTATTGCCAAATTTTGTATAAATGAATTTTGATTGATCAATAGCGACCCGTGGAAATTTTTTCGTTAAGAATCATAAAAAAATAATTATGATAAAAGCATATTTACTATTGAAAATAAATAATTCAAAATACATTTTCTATTTCTTCATTATTTTTTTGAGGTGAATTCAATGATACATGGTTATTATATCAGCATAGTTTCAGATGACCTTATAATAACAACCAACACTATACAGAAGTCGATTCTTTCAATGTTATTTTTTATACGAAACATTTTTCTCCATTAAAGAAATTTAAGTCACTATATTTGCTAATAAAAGTAAATGTTTCAAAATAAATTATTTTATTTAGATTTTTATTCAGAGTTTTGTGTATGTTCAAGCATTAAGTGGTGGTATCAAATTATAAAGGAAAATATAGCAAGGGAATAAAAACAATCCCAAACGCAAAAGTGGATTTCATGCACAATTGATTTTTTTTCATGATTACAGTTATTGAAATATCCGAATGAGATCAATAGTCCATGTGTTATGTATGAGAAAACTTCAAATCGTGATAAGAATATACCGATTGGACAGTATCTACTTTGCATTATACAAATCATGTAAGAAGGGTAGGCATCGGTTATAATCGTGGGAAAAGATAACGACTGTTATTCAAAATGGCGTCATTTCCTGAATTTTCTTACTTTCATCATATAAAAGTGCATTTGATGTCAATTTTGATGTTTTTATAATACAATTTTAGTTATTAAAAATTTCAACTTAAATGAAAATTGTTTATAAATTCGATTCGTCGATTTCTCTATCTATTTGAGCGCCTGTCTATGCGCTCTCTAACTCGATCGAGATTATTCGGATTACAATTTAATTGGTGTATGTTATTTACATTCGAAATGGAATGTTCGGTACTCAAAATAAAGTATATATATGTTATAGTTCCTCTACAGGGATATTTAAAATAATTCTGTTACATCCCGACCTATGGGGAATGTCATTTGCGGCGTATTTTATCCATATTTTAGAATTTTAAACACAGTGAAATTTAAATGTATCTCTGATGTGCACTTCAATGTACACAATTTGTACTTACATATTAAAGAACATGTTTTACGTAGCATTCAGCATTCATGTACAGGAACAAAAATTTCAGTTATGTTACTCTCTATGAGCAATAATTTCTTTAAAGTGTGGTACTCGTTGTTATTATTTTTTATGTTACTTAGTGTTTATAAATTCAATGGTTAATATACAGGGATGCATAAAACGTGTGCCATATATTTCCATTTACCGATAGAAATTTCTAAAGGGAAATTTGAACTGTGCAATGTGTTTTCAAATTTAACTAAATTTTGCATACTGTGTATTATATGATATTTTAAGCTGGAAAATGTCACAAAAAATATTTAACAAGATTTTGCAACGTCTTGGACTAATGTAATTTTAGAAAAAAAGCAAACTATTCACATGTGTCAGAATGTAGAATTCGCAGAATTGGTAAATTTTATGGAATAAAAATATGATAGATTCAAATTACATCTAACCAGTTTTCAAAATTAGTTTCGAGCAAAAAATTTATAAGTAGCAATTAACTCAGCTTAAAATACCGATGAGCAATTATCTTTTCCTAATGTCCACATTTACGACAGATGACTCTTGCATACATCCTACGACACCTTACATGTCTAGTAAAGGCTATTTCATCATGTGATAATACTGTTGAACATGCATAAAGTGTGGCATGCTGAAAGCATGTAATCCTGATACATTTGCTTCATTGTAAATCGCAAAAATGTTAAGAAAGATATACTTCAATATGCAATCTCTTTTAACGATGATTTCTGCTTCACGTCCATGATGGATATTGTGGCTATTGAGTGAAGTAAATATTGAAATCAATGAACTTGCTATCGAACCATCTCACACAGTATCGCAGCTAATTTGTTTTAATGCACAATCACGTAAACCAACCCAAAATATATTGAGGTATAGAATTAGAATAGTAACTCCTTTGCCACATTACATTTTTCAGTATTTGGTAAAACAGAAAAGAGAAAAATAATTAAAAGCTCCTTTCACTTGGAGTTTGAGTCTCGTACCATCATGTGCAGTAACTCATATCAGCCATGTGTGTAGCTGTAAATGTTCAGTTTAAAAAAGAAACGATTGTGTGTTCCTCGGAACTTTGGCGAAGAATATTTACGATTCCATAACTCAGACCATATTCAAAGTAGTTCATCCTCAGAGAATTCCTGTCATGGAATAAATATATAATTATTTCAAAATCTAAAACTTTATTAATAAGAAAGCGTATGGATTACTTAACAAAACTCTAACTTATGACACAATCAGCTCCAAAAAGGGAAGTGTTCCTAATCTGCTAGAAGAATTTGCTTTAGTGCTTTTCTACATGTACCAGCATTTCTACATCTAAAAGAACTTTTTTTTTCAAATTGTTTTGAAGCAACGTCCAAATTCATTTTTACAAACCCTGCAGGTATAAAAAAACGAGTGACTGCTTAGTCAAAATCCGTCTTGGGTGAATATACTATTAATATTGGGTATTATATTTCATGGGCGTCTTGCACACAAAAAATCCAACAACTTCAACGAATTTCATTCCAGGAATATATACACTTTCATCAATATTCTATCTAAGACACTGCGACAGTCAGCGGCAATAAATGGCTATTTTGGCCAGGCCAACCTCTTTTAGCAATTGTGAAACTCATACAGTGAAATTATCTTAAAAATATGGTTTGGTTCAATTCCTACTGAGCAAGCTTTCCTCCGAGTGTTAGGAGAATAAATGTCAGGAGGAAGGTGGAATGGTACAATTTCTCACGCCCATATAGCACTTTTTACTGCTGCTGAAAACTTTTTTATAGTAACCCATGTAATACTGCTATAAAAGCACAATTTTTAACACTTTCAATATATTAAACTGAAATGTAAAATCGTGAGTCATAAGCTTTTCAGCACATTCAGAATATTATATGAAAATTTTACATTTTAATAAGGAGAAAAGATGTCAAAAAAAAATTTTAAAACAAATAACGCAGTTGAAAACTCAATTTCTGCAATTTCCATCAAAAAGTCTGAAAGAAACTCGGTCTAAACTACAGGTCTAAATATAAACTATATATTTATCATGTAATACATTGCATTCTAAAATTTAGTTGAATTCGGAAATGCATTGCAAAGTTTAAAATTCCCCTTCAGAATTTTCATCAAAAAGCGGATATATCACTCATATGTTTTATGCTACCCTGTATATGATCCATACAATTTATACAAATTACGTAATGTGTCAAAAAAAAAAAAAATTCAAAAACGAGTATAACAATGAAAAAACTCCTTCAGCAATTTTTTTACAGGTTAAAAATGTAACTGATATATTTTGTGCCTCCCAGTATATAAATGGTGAAAACTACGAAAACCATATTATTTAAAAGGTATCTTGAACTACACCTCAGAGATATAAATATGTTTCATTATATTTGAAGTTATGAAACATGGATAAAACACGCCGCATTATTCTGAATAGCCCAGTACAGACATTATAACATATACATACTTCGTTTTCAATTACGAGCATTCCATTGTAAATATAAATAACATACAGCAGTTACATGGTAATCCAAATACATATGTTCGAGTTAGCGCGCGAACAGACAAACGGACAAATAATCAGACAAGCCAATGTACTAAATTCATAAACACTTATTCTTTAAGTTGGAAAAATTTGATAACAAAACTTTCATTCTAAAAAAGCATCAAAATCGACATTAAACGCACTTTTATATGATGGATAGTAAGAAAATTCACTGAATAACGTCATTTTGGATAACAGCCGCCATCTTGAATTCCCACAACTTTACACGATGGCTCCCCCTCTTATATGCTTTTTATAAAGTAAATACTGATCAATCGGTATATACTAATCACGATTTGCGAGTTTCACCTTATTTTGGTCGTGTAGCACTCGAACTAAAGGAAACGCTACAGCATAAAAGAAAGAAAACTAGTCGTTGGGGGGGCCACCGTAATACACATCATAGATATGCATAATATAAATATAAAAATAAAAAATGTGTAAACTACACTGTTAAAACTAAAGATTGCATATGGCACTTTTAGGGGAGAAACGCTTGTCCCGTCAGCGACACCCCTAAAGGACAAAGAATTGCACCCCTAGAAGTGCCCTAAGGAATTCCATGGTACCACATGGCATCCCAAGACACCCACATAGCACCTTATGAGGTGCCATAGGGTGCCCTAATGCACCTCTAGGGACGCAATTCTGGGTCCTTCAGGGGTTTCGCTGACGTGACAAGCGTTTCTCCCCTAAAAGTGCTTTATGCAACCTTTAGTTTTAACAGTGTATGTATAAAATGCATCGCCACTCCAAAATAAAATGTAAATTCATATTTAAATATTTTAACATATAGTAATGCTCTATTAAAGAATTTCTGCTAAACCAGTTTGGACAAATTACATAAAACGCCAAATTACTCAAGCAGTATCGAATTACATAAAAGAAACATCCTCATAACTCCAAAAATTTTAATCATATTAACTAACAATTTACTGCTCCGGATTAAGCGTCTTATTTCCAATTAAAATATATCTTTGAATTGAAATTTGACTGAAATACAGGGTCATGAAAAATCGAAGAGTGAAAAACAGGATTACAAATATCTCGGCAACTAATAATCCAATTGACTTCATTCTTTATGCAAAATTTGTGTTATTTTATTCCTTTTACCTCCACTCCTTAAAATAAAATAAAAAAATTCGAAAATTTTTATATACCTTTCATCAGAACGAATTTCCGAGAGTCCGAAAAAAATAGTTCCGTATAATCGAGGTTACTGATGTTAAACAGGCTTCGTCCCATTCTTGCATACTAAGTACATACAAAATTTCAAGTCTATATCAGTTTGTTCGAGAGATAGAGCGTTTACAGACAGACAGTCGGACAGACGAACAGATAGACAGACGGACGGACGAACGGCAAATTTTTTTTTTCTAAAAATATGTTTTTTGAAATGTCCAGTATCTGAAACGTGTAAATTCGTCAATTTTTTTTCGGTTTTCAAAACGATTGCAAGACTTACCCTATACAACGTATGATGGGTAAGTAAAAGAAAAAATAAATCTAACATTACAACACTGGGATATATATATATATATATATATATATTGGTTATGGGAAAATAAAACATTGTTTTAATTCACTGAAATGAATGTGCTCAAATTGTGAGATGGATACCAATGAAATAAAAATAGAAAAAAGGATTATTCCGCGTAACATTTTTTCATATAGAGTAATTTATATTATGTCATTTCAGGCATCTAACAGCTCAACAATGTTTCATTTAATATCATTTCTGCACACCTCTTTCGAAAGGCAATCAGAGTTATAGCTATAAAAATTATAAGAGAGAAAATTCTTCGTTATTTTATGACCTATTATAAAAACTAAAATAATGATCTCTACTAATAATGCTTATACGCAAGAAATATTTATTTTGTTTATTTTGTTATTTATTTATAGCTGATAATTATAGCTGATATACACGAAATAAATACAGACGCTGGCAGTAACTAAATTATTAGGAATCGAATCAGAATCGAATGGTTTTTAAAATAATCTTTTTTTTGTGGGGGGGTGGGGATACACAGTAAAAAAATAACATTCGATTGAAGATTTTACTTTCTTGCTCTGTAATCTATCGCCTAAACGTTATATTTTTGTATAAATGAAGTTTCACTTATCAATAATGAGACCGATTTTTTCCCGTTAATTTCTTTACGATGTGAACTGATTTATATATGATTGATACATCAACATAGTCTCAGACGACCTTAGTATCATCCGAGACCACGCTGAAGTTGATTTTTCAATTTTATTTTTAATGCATTTTTTACACAAGAACTTTTTATCTATGAAAGAATATGTAATGTAATTTGCTACTAAGAATAAAATTTTGAAAATATATTTGTTTTGACATCTTTATCAAACATTTATCTAAGTACAAGCATAATTGTAATCTCTGACAAGAAAAAAAATAACAAAAGAAAAAAATAGTTTGAACATAGAAGTTGATTTGAAGGCATCATTGTAACTGTTTTTACGGTTGCAGTCGCCGAAATAGCTGAATAAGAGCAAAGAAATACTGCAGCATAAAAAATAAAAAGGTTACGAAATTATATTTCTTTCCTTTTTTCGGTTTTATGAGAAAATCCAATATTACTCCAACTCACCGTAATGAATGCGCTAAACTCATAATATCATAAACGATGTACACCAATGAAAGTAAAAAGAAAAAAAAAGTAATCATTCCACATAATACTTTTCTATATAAAGCAGCTTATATTTTGTCATTTAGGGCGTCTTGCAGCTTATTATTGTTTCATTTGATATCACTCTTTACCCACCTCTTTCGAAAGACAAACAAAGTTATAGATATAAAAATATAAGATACTTTGTTATTATACGAACTTCTATAAAAACTAAGATAATTATCTCTAATAATAATGCTTCTCCGCAAGCAGAATTTATTTTGAAGCCATTTTTTGATTCATAGTTGGAATGTAACATCGAAATAAGTAGAAGCAGTAATACTCACTGAATCAATAGAAATCAAATCAAAATCGAATGATTCATTTGGAAAACGTAGTTATAGAAAAAAAAAATTCTTTGAAGATTTTAATTTTGTTTTAATCGGTAATCTGATGCATATAACACATGTAATTTTATATAAATGAAATTCCATTTATCAATACTGAGACGTGGGTTTTTGCTTGTGGCATATTTTCTATTTGAAATAAATCCTTTAAAGTACTTTTTCGTTTCTTTTCGTGTTCAGTTGATTGATACGTGAATTTCAAATTATTATCCGAGACTATGTTGAAATGGATTCTCTCAATTTAACTTTTAATACTTTTTTCATGGATTTTTTTCGTGAAGACCAAAAATTTAAATTACTGTATTTGCTAATAAATATTTTAAAATAATTTTATTCTTTAAATTTTTAATCAAACATTTATTTAAGTGCAAGCTTTAAATTGTGATCTCAGACTATGAAAAATTAACAAAAGAAAAACAATCATAAAGACAGAAATTAATATGATGGTATCATCGCATCTTTATTTTATAGTTACAGTAACTGAAAAAACCGAATGTGAAAAAAAATACTTCAGCCAGAAAATAATCAACTATTACGGTGCAGATTTTTTTCTTATTTTTTAGGGTTATGAGAAAATGCAATATTATTCGAAATCAACAAAATGAATGCTCTCAACTGTTGAGATCGTAAATGATAGATACCAACGAAACTAGTCGCTGGGGTCCACCGTAATACTTACCCATCATGGATATGCATAATATAATATATGAAAATAAAACATGTGAAAACTATTCATACAATGCATTGCAATTCCAAAGCAAAATTTAAATATTGTTAATATACATAGTAATGCTCTATTAAGGAATTGCTGACGTACCAATTTCAACAAATTATATAAAACTCCAAACTACTCAAGTAGTATCAAACTGCGCATAAGAAACATCCTTATAATTCCAAAAGTAATAATCATATTGACAAACAGTTTACTGCGTCGAATTAAGCGTTTCATTTTCAATTCAAATATACCTCTGAATTGAAATTTTAATGAAATACAGAGTCATGAAAAATCGAAGAACGTGGAAAACAGGATTACAGATATCTCGGCAAGTAATAATCCGATCGACTTCGTTTATTATGCAAAACTTGTGTCATTTTATTTCCTTTTACGTCCATTCTTTATAATAAAAAGAATTCGAAAATTTTTATATACCTTTCATCAGAACGAATTTTTGGAGAGTCCGAAAAAATACTTACGGATAATCAAGGTTACTGATATTAAATATGCTTCGTCCTATTCTCGCATACTAAGTACATACCAAATTTAAAGTCTCTATCTCAATTTGTTTGAAAAATAGAGCGTTTACAATCACACAGACAGACGGACGGCAATTTTTTTTTCTAAAAATGTTTTTTTCGGAATTTCTACTATCTGAAAAGTGTAAATACGTCAAAAAAATTTTCGATTTTCAAAACGACTGCAAGACTTTCTCTATACTACGTATGGTGGGTAAGTAATAAAAGGGGGGGGGAAAGCAATCGTTCCACTTAATCCTTTTCTACATAATTTATATTTTTCATTTCGATCATCTTGTAGCACATCAATGTTTCATTTGATATCACACTCTACACAGCTCTTTCGAAAGACAGAGTGATAAGTATAAAAAATGTAAGGTAGATTTTTTTAAGAATCTGCTAAAAAATAAGAGCAATGACCGACTAATAATGCTTCTACGCAAAAAGAATTTATTTTAATGCTATTAGTTTAATTTAAAGCTGTCGTACAACGTCGAAATAATTATAGGCGGTAGCAGTCACTGAATTAACAGAAATCGAATCAAAAGCTAATGATTCTTAGAATAAACTTTTTGAAGTATTAAAAAAAAGTCAACTGTTTAAAGGTTTTAACTTGTTTTTATGCAATCTATCTCAAAATATATAATTTTAGTATAAATAAAGTTTTATTAACAATACTAAGTCGTGAATATATTTTCACAATAAGAAGTGTAAAAAAAGAATAATAATGATAGTAACAAATTTGCGAGTGAAAATAAATATTTCAAATTACCTTTTGATATTTTCGAGTTCAAATGATTGAAATATGCATTACATTAGCACTCGAAGCTATGCTAAAATGCATTCTTTCAATTTTATTTTTACCCATGATAAATTTTTGAACACTGACTCTTCCATAATGTTCTGCATCACGTCAGAATTTTGACACGATGGATCGACTTATTTCAGCAGTATTTCCATTCCGTAAATCGCGGGATATTGCAACGGAATTTTTATGCAGGTCATCAATTGATTTTCTCCTGATAATTCTGTCTACAAAAATAATCCTTTTCCGGTGTCTCCCGTACCTCAGAAAGTCTAGAAGGCCATGGCCATCTTTATACAATTTTTAAATATCATTCACAGTCGATTAACCGATCGATAACTTTGCCGCAATATCTCCAGAAGTTTGGCCATTTAATGACAAACTAATCAATCGTTTACGAACAATAATAGATGAACTTTTCAATTTTGAATTGAAACTATGCTATTCACATTGATTCATTCACAAACAGGACCAAAAAACACTTTACTGACAGAAAAAAAAACAAAGACATGATGAGTGACCGGAAACTTTTCCACACGCTAACTTCGAATTCTACCCCTTTAAATGAAGCGTCTTCAGTATCCAATCAAAATTATCACGTCGTCAGATGTCATTCACATATTCCTAACTTTTGAAGCAATTGTGCATCTTCTTCACTGAAACCTACTGGTAAATAAGTCAGAATAACTAACTGGCCGGAAACTTTTGACCGCCACTGTAGTTATAGGTATAAAAAATAGACAGATTTTTTTTTTTTTGCTGTTTTACAACCAGCTATTAAAACTAAGATAATGATCACTACTAATAATGTTTCTACGCATAAGGAATTTATTTTTTTGCTATTAGTTTGATTTATAGCTGGCATACAACGTCGAAAGCATACTATTAAAGCAGCTACTTAATCGTTAGGAATCCAATCAAAATCGAATGATTCTCAGTATAATCTTTTTGAAGTATACAGAAAAAATACAATTGTTTTAATTTACAAAAATATAACATAAAAACAAATGAAAGCATACAAAATCCCATACCATGTCACCCACTTTGAAATGTATGAAGTAGCACTGAAAAATATGAAATATTCAAAAATTAGTAAATCAATGTACTCATATATTACTGAATATGTATAAAGTTTTTTTTAATTTTGCAACATTTTATACACCATTTAGTAATTATGTTAGTCTAATTACAGTATATTTCATTGATGATGCTCTATTTAAAATAATCTATCTAATGAAGTTTATATACAGAACTAGTGATGATGACTGTACTACATGATGTGTAGTGTAGGATATGTTCTGCTTGGAATTAATTGTTTATTTACATTACCATAAAGATGGAGATGGATACAGTGATAATTACTAGGAGAGCGGTTCGAATTCAGCATGTGCGTTTTAAAGTTTAAATACATTTTTGAACATTACGTGCTGTCAATAAATTGCATAAATCAGATACAGGACAACACAAAATACTTTGTAAGAATTTTTGCCTATGGGAGTGAACAGTTTAATCATTGTGTTTAATTGTGTTGTTCATTCTCCAGCAAGATCTTACTTAGCATATCAAGAATATTTTATAGAATACTAGTGCCTTCGCCCGCTACGCTTATTGGTTTTTCTAAAGAAACCCCCCAAAAAGGATTCCTTTCTATGTATAATCCTATACACTTTTTAATGGTACAATGGCCGACGCACAAACATACCGAGGGGCAGAAACTTATTGTGTATAAATATTTTTTTGGATTTCTGATTTTCTAAAACATGTAAATTCTTCGAAAATCGAAAGTCGAAAAAAAATTATTAAAATAATTTCTTTTATTAAAGCTAGAAGAAAGTATGAATAAATGTTAATTCGATGGTATTTTTGAAACCATTTTTATGGTTACTGTCACCAAAAATATGCGAATGATATTACTAAGACAAAAAAAAAGGTTCAAATACGGAAGTTTGAATTTAACGAGGCTGGTTTGCTTTTTATTCCTTTCCTTAGATTTTGAGAATATCCATTTTTTATTCAACTCATGAAAATAAATGTGCACAAGTCGTGAGATGATGATCTCAATGAAATAAAAGTAAAGATAAGATTTCCACGTAATTGTTTTTCTTTCTACAGACATTTTTATTTTGTCATTTCGTTGCACCTCTGATATCATTAATATTTTATTTGAATTCCCCATATTCTCTATCTGTCCACACTCCCCCCTCCCAAAAAAATGTGTTATGCCTATAAAAAAATGGGGATGAATTTTTTTTATTTTATGATAAGCTGTAAAACTAAGATCATATATTTTCTATATAAATATATTTTAATTGTAAAAATGACACACGTGCCGTAACGCAAAATGAGAATAATGAGACGTATTTTCTCCAAAAGTATTGTAGTATTTATATTTCTTTAGAAACAAATCTCTTAAAAATACTTACAAAAATATTTCAAAGTGTGATAAGATTTTAAATTAATGCAAGATGAGTATATGGTTGCCTACGCTCGTTATCTTATCGAGGCAATACATCAGGCAAATCATAAATGTATAGCCTCAATATAAATTTTCCTTACTCGAAAACGTTATTACTAAAGATCATTATCTTTACTACATACGAATATCGAATGGCGCAGATAGTTTTTTTATTTTTATTTACTTATTTTATTTTAAGATTTGAGAGAATTCAGTACTACTTCCAGTCGCATAAATGAATGCGCACAGTTGATCTTAAATGATGAATCTCAAATTGAAAAAAAAAAAAAGGAAAGGAAAATTAATCATTTTACACAATTTCTTTCTCTATGTATATATATCTTCTCATTTTGACATTTTTCAATGCATATTTCACATCATTCATGTTTTATTTGATAACACAGCATTTTTCATCGTTTTTATACATTGCAGAATAATGAAAGAATTCCTTTCTTATTCTACGCCCCACCAGTGGCCTAGAGGCTCTGCCCTCAAAACTGGAAGACGGCAGGTATGGAAGTTTTCCGTTCGAAGTTTTTCGTGTTTTTTCGAGTCTTGGATTTCCTTGCGTAAATACTGATTAGTTTTCATTGAAAGACCACCACGGAGGGATTTTCCCCTTTAGGGCTTACATCCCACGCTTGATAATTGGCCTTCACAAAAGCAACAACAACAATCTTTCTTATTTTACGATCTCCTATAATATAATGATCTTTACTGATAACATTTATGTGATTAAAGAATTTCATATGAGATGATTCATTCGACTTATGGCTGAAGATAGCAAATAAATTATAATTACAAATGTAAACAATCATTCAATAATTGGGAGTTTTAGGTCCAATATCTTCTTTCTTAATTAGTTTTAAATGTAAATTTCAAGAGAACTGAAATCATCGAACAAGAAAAACAGAAGTTTATTGCTATTGTTTTATAGTTACTTTCTAAGTATACAGTGGTGCTATTTTTGTCCAGTATCACCTCAATACATGAAAATAAATGTACCCAAATCGTGAGATCATAAACATGGCTTTCAATGAAATAAAAATAAAGGAAAAATAATAATTAAACGTAATCTTTTTCTGTATATAGACATCTAGAGCATCTCTCATCTTTTGAAGGTTTTATTTGATATCATCAGATGCTCTATCTCTGCTCACTTTTTTTCAAAAGTTAGGTAAAGTTTTATATGTATAAAAAATGATCTTTATGTTATTTTCTGACCCGCTGTAAGAAAGGGAAATGATCGCTACTAATAATGTTTTTATGCAAGAAGAATTTATTTTGGAACTATTCATTTGATTTATGGTTGACATAAAGATATAAAATAACTGCATTTAGAAATAATCAGTGAATCATTTGGAGTTGGAATAATATGCTCTGATTCTGATTCATCGAGTAATCTCTTAATTTATTTACAAAATGGTCCGCCTTGCATTACCCAGGAGCATGATAATATTATTTAAAAATATATATGTGTAATATTTTACATCATCTGCGCACTCACTTCTCAAATGATTTATCAAATAGCTGCCAGATAAAAAAAGTCCGAAAAATTTCAATTATTGTATATTCCTTGATTGTGGTTAGTTTTCAAAGAAAATTAGATATTTAGATTGGTCATTAATAACACGTTTGATCCAGTTAATTTGAAATCGATGAAAGCAATATTTAAAAATATACAACATTCTTTAAAAATTTCTAATGTGGCAACCTTGTGAGCTACAAATTCCTGTAACTCTTCCCCTCATAAAGAAGAAATTATTAAATAAATTATTTTGCGCCCAAATTAAATCTATGCAAATTTAAATTTTATTTTTCGTCTGCAAATTGCTAACATTAATGCGATTTTAAGATGAGGGTGTTGATTATAAAGATTTGCTCGACCTCTACGGTAATTCGTCAATTGCGGTCGGTTTTCAAAGAAAATTTAATATTTAGATTCGTCGTTCAAAATACGCATATACGAGTAAATTTAAAATCGATAAAATCAACACTAAAATATATATAAGGCCACTTAAAAATTCCTAATGTGGAACCCTAGCGAACTACAAATTCTGGCAAACTTTCCCCCTCTTAGAAAATAAATTAAGAAAAACATTTCTTTGCGATCCGACAAAAATCTATTTCTTTAATTCTGCAAATCTCTATCATCCATGCGAATTGAAGGGGAGCGAGATGGTTGACAGTTTTGAGCAACCCTTGTATCAATTCAAGTCAGTTTGTGATTTATAAGAAATAAATATTTTTTTTTTTATTTGGACCGTTTGGTGTGTTTTGGTTTAAGTAATATCCCGTCTTATTATTCGAGATTATAAATTCTGAGTCTCAGGTACATTAGAAAATGCATTGGACTATCTTTACAAAACCTTTCAGCCTCCTACATGCCGTAGATTTTGCTAGACATTACACAGGTACAAAAAAGTGTAACTTTCTTTTAGTAATTTCTGTGACGAGTAAAAATCGATATGGTAGCACATCGATTATCCGAGCGACGGATTAACCGAATCCGATCCAGAAACCAAAATTATTAAAATATAGCCCTACAATATTCGGCTTCTTGTTAATGTACTTATGATTTCCAGCAGATTTCTTTGAACACTCAATTCCTTCATAGTTAGTTACCTTCTTCATACTGCAAGCACTGTAATAGGAACTACACACATATTTGTGTTTATTATGATTGTTTCTTTTTGACACTCTGCCCATTAACTGTAGTATGTTTTTTTTAATGACCTCGTTTATCTGAACACCTCCAGTCACCTATTAGTTCGGATAATCGATGCTAAACTGTAGATATGTAATTCTTTTTTTTTTTTTTTTTGCTAATAATGCATTTCTACTGAATAAAATTTCAGAGTAATTTTTATTTTAAATAATTTTGTGGAAAAAATATGTCTTTCTGTCGTTTTAATAATTACAACACTTTTGCGAATTTATCACTGAAAATATACGAAATGTTTGAAACCGGCTTCGAAACTAAAAGAGACCTCGTACAAAACTTTCGTGCGAGTTATCGAGTGCAGATATATTATGCAAATCTAATTTATAAATATTGTAAATTAATATTATCCTTTATAAGACATTTTACATAATGCAAAAAAGAAAGTTCTGTTCAAAAATTGGACAATGAAGGGCGCCGCTAAATGTAATGGCATGGAACTGGTAGTATCTTTTGCCGTTTCTACGATGGAATTTTAGTATCATGCCAAAACACTTGGTGAAATTTCTGATCGTGGAACTATCTAAAAATAATGCGTTTACTGGGACAAATGAACAATATGTACCAACAATGAAAAAAAAATCTTAAGGCACGAAATAACAGTACTATAATATGATAGTAGATATACTGTAGATGGAAATCTCTTTGAAAAGATAACTATCTATTAAAAACTATTTAAGTGTTTCCTTTAAGTCAGTACCGTCTACTTCCGTGTATATGAATTATTATATTCTTCATGTCATTAAATGAACAAATTGTTATGAACTCCAATTGTCACCCACAAGCTATTTCTGCGCGCTTGTGAAGCGTGAGTATAGGATGAGAATTGCTAATTACGCTTTGTAGTGATGCCTAATACGCTTTTTCAGTGATGCCTATGCAGTGTAAACTACATTTCGTGTAAATTATGGAGCTTTTAATTGAGCATTGTTTGGGCATGAATGTGGAAATTTCCAGCCTTTCTCATAATGTCTAAATATCTCACAAAATACCAAATATGTTTGTGAAAATATCATTGCATTATTTGTATTATTCTGTAAAAGGAAATATGAATTCGACTATGTGTTAGATAAGTGGACTGTAACCTAGATTTAAAAAAATGTCTTTTCTTTTATAATAGACGTATTTTATACGTATGTATTCTTAATAAAATTCAAGATAGCTTGAAACATTTATATCGTTATTTTCAATCCGCCAGTAATCTTTTCCCAAAAGAAATTCTTACGTAAAAATTCTGATAAACGAAATCGATAAAGAATTCCTAGATTCACAATGAAAAGGGCATAGATCTACTTCTGATCGTGATTTAAGTCTCCTTTTAAAAAACTTTTTTTACCTAGAAAAAACTTTTTTCATCGATCCGGCTTCAGGGCTGCGGTAGATTTTTCTTCCATATTATCCACCTCTCCACTATTATTTCTTCTAGGACACGTATAAAAAAGGGTTTATGCTAAGAAACGTTATCGATGGCTATCAACCACCTCTTTGAAGCAACGGTGCAGGCACACATGGTTAAAGTGTCATGTACCGAAATTTATAAAGAGATAACTCAAAGCCTTGTGCATTACGATGGAGCGAAATTCATATTTTGCTGAAGATACGACTAAATATTTTATTTCTTAATCAATAGAAATTATTTCTTAATCACGTCTGTCTGCAGGGAATTCTTAGTTTTATCCATGATACAGCTTACAGTTTTTATAAGTTAATTAATTATTTATGTGTCTTTTATCAACAACACAACAAAGTTGATAATATTAAAATTTTATTTTTATTTTATTTATTTATTTGTTTCTTAATTATAATCGTACTAAAATTACTACAAAAGAATTAATAGTGTTTAAGGGTAGAAAAGAGAAAATTGTATGAAAAAACGATTCTTGTTTAACCATTATTTTCAAACAGAAATTTTGTCTTAATTAATAGTAGAAGTTATTAAAAGCATAACTCAAAGAACTGGTGATTAACTTGCTATATATATATCAAAATCTAAATTATATATCAAAATCTAAATTATTGTATAAAAAATAATAAGTAAATGTTACTTTAGAACAGAACTTTGAAAAATTAGAACTACCAAAAAAACTGGCTGCTTATTCAGTGAGGAATGTAAAGAAATGAGAGATGTTCAGTGAGGAAATCCAATTTAATAATCTATGTTTGATTTGAAACACACTAAATTTTTCTGTTTTTCTGACAAATATTCATCTTTCTAAAACAGGAAGTAAAGAAGCAAGGTTACATAAACACTTCGTTTGAAATGTTTTTTTTAATTTAGGGATTTTAGATCGATAGGTTTTCATTACACGTTATTGCTATTAGGTATAAGAAGAATCTCTTTTTATTTCAAACTCTAAATCAATATATTATGTCAGTTGATTGAGAATCTTTCTGTCAGTCTCTGTTTATTTATTATTTCAGAACTCTCTCTAGATGGCAAAGCAAATATTTTTGCAAGAAATATATATCGAACTGAAAAAGCACAAATACTGTTTTCTCTTTTTGTTTTGTTTTTTCCTTGATGTTGTTTATTTGTCATAATAAGCCTCGTAATTTTTAAGTATCTTCGCTTTTGTCTTTGTTGGTTTTGACAGTTTGACGTGAAAGCATAAAACTTCAGACATTAGAAAAAGAGCGCATGCTTTATTACAAATTATTATTAACATTACATTTTTTAATTAAATAGGGAAAATATACGCAAGATATTTCTTGCCATTTAATAGTTTTTTTTAATTTTGCGTTAGATTGACATGGAAAGCATTTCACGTTCCAATATAAATGCATTAATTAAAAAAAACGGTTATTGATTTATTGGACATATTTGACAGAAATATAAATAAGGGTGTAGAAGATTTAAATATTGATAAAAATAATAGATTTTTTTTCCTGATCATATTTTTGAAAACATTCTACATTTGAATAGAAAAAAGAAATGAATCTATTTTTAAAATATCACATTTAACTTGGAATATTTTTAATTTTTCTTCTACTGTTTTACAATACACTCGTATTTATAATTTGTATAATATGTTACAATTTAAATAACTTTAGAATGGGCGAATTGATTTTAATTTGAAAAAGAGAAAGAAGAAAATGTCATCAAAGAACCATTCCAATTTGAGAACAGCCTTAAGCAGCTGATTATTTCATAGATGATTTAGATTGATTTTCTTTTTTAGTGAGACTTACATTTCCTGTTGGAAGTAATAATAAATATCATATTGGTGAATTTGTGAATACTTCATCCATTTTATACATCTTTTGTTATAGAGAGGTTTTCAGTTCAATAAAAATCAGAAGAGATATAGTAGAAGAAGGGGGCAGAAAACATTTTAATTTAGCTTAAATTTTAATAACAAGGAGAAACATATGTAAAATTTATCAAGATCTGTCGAAATAAGCATATATCACATTTGTTATAAATCCTTTTTAGCATCATTTTGATAACCAAAATGATTCATGAAATAAATCATGAAGCCGTCTTTTAAATTTAATCTCAACACTGATATCAAAACTGAAAAAAATCCCAACAGAACAGCATTCTTTTATTTTTTAAAAACTTTCTAAGTATAAATTTTTGTAAAAAAAGAAAAAAAAAGATAATGCTCCTGGTATTTTTCATATCCCAGCATAAAATAAAGTAGACTACGAATAACATCTTCTATTTCAGTAAGTAAAGTTGTTTCGTTCAAATTGAATGATTTATTTTGAACGCCTCTATCATAATTGAAAATTTGACTTTGTATTTTTAGAGCACATCTGTATGAAGATATACATATAAAAATCGCTTAACCCGTTAGCAACGAGTGCTCATTGCTTATTTATTAATAGTTCACCACGGGCTTTTCAAAACAAACAAAAATTCTCTATTTGCATTATTTATTTATTGAACAACATACATCTGACTTGTATGGACGATATGAATATCTGCTTGTAAACCATTGTCAGTGTACAGGGACGAGATAGCATAAAGAAATTTTACAATACAGGAGAAATACAACCGGGAACTCCACACAAAGCGTGCGTAGAATGGAGCCAGTGGGAATCGAATCCGAACAGCCATCTACGCTTGCAAGCAACTAGCGGCGTGTTGTCTAAACAACTCGGCCACGGAGGCCCCTCAATTTGAGCCATGAAAGTGAATTTATTAAATAAGGCAAACTTTAGAATGCAGCATAACAGGGGGGAAAAATAAACGACTCTGAGCATTTTCAGCTGCACATATACCGGTCTTTCGTCCCCAAGGGGTTAATATATATTAAATATTATAATTTTGAATCACAAGCAGGTAAAATTAATAAACAATTTTTAATATTTAAATTGTTATTAATGAGTAAAAATCCAAGAATGAAAATGAAAAAATCCAAGACATTAACCCCTTAAAGCGCAGTGTTGCCGGGACTGTCATCTTAAATCTTTACTTAAGTCGATTAATTGGAGTAAAAGCGAGTTAATCACGATCATTTATTTAAATAAATAGCTATTAGTTATTCTGTTGTTTGCCAGCTGTTTTCGAATACGCAGCTTAGGAGTTGAGAAGTTCCTGTCGTTGCACGATTCGCTGATGTGCAATAGAATTACGAAAAATTAAGAAAATTATACAAAGATTGCTATTTCAGATTTCCCTTCCAGCTGAAGATTTCGAAATGTAAGAACTTGCTTGCCATAACCAAAAACATAAATATGAAATTTTCTTCAAGTCTATAGATATTTTCATACACGTTTTGGTGAACAATAATAAAAATGACACAAAATTCGCCATTAAAGTATCCCCTTCTAGTAGAATATGTCCAAATTGATAGATCAATAGATTGATCAATAGATAGATATGCCCAAATAGACCTGATTTTTATAGCCAAAACATTGCCACAGCATAAAAATTTCAAGTGAATTTTTTTTATTATTTTTTTTTCAAAATCTTTATGTAACAGAATATATTTTACGTAGAAGTAGGTTTTAAAATTGTAAAAAAAAAAAAAAAAAAAAAAAAAAAAAAAATCGATCTACCCTATTGTAGAATCAGGTGATTATATAATTTTTCGTTCATTTACGGGGACACACGAAAGCATTTGGTCACAATATTGCCTTTGAAGGATAATGGCAGGAAATTTTCAGTTGAAATTTAGCTATTTTTTTCACAATTAATTTGTCAATATAAATTCTACTCATCATATACAGAACTACACAACGCATTTGAAATGAATTTTCATTTATTAGCAGAAATGCTGGATGGGAAATTTCAACTGTGATATAATTAAATTCAATTAATTTTTAAGAAGTTATGTATTACACATACGAATCTATATACATGTCTGTGCAAACAAATTCAGTTCAACAAATTCAAATGTTTTTCATACAATTTATGATAATGGCTGAAATTAGGTTTTCAAATGCTTTATTCATTTTCTAAATTGTTTATTTAGAGTTCGTTTACCTTAGAAAAGTGAAAAGTTTTGTTGCACTATTCTGAATGTGCTGAAAAGTGTTTACTAATCAATGCTGAACCCAATATTTTTCTTTCTTGTTTTCATCAGTGTATGTGTAATAGCTGAAATTAAAACTTCATTGAACTTTTCTTCTTTAACGCGATTTCGATTGGTGACAAATAACGCCTTTCTAAAATTTTGATTTATTCTAAATTTGCTCGTAGTTTTTGAATGCAATAAACACAAAAAATGCCTTAAATGGTATTAAAAATGTTTTGTAATTCTTTCACTCAAAAAATTAAAAATAAAGAACCTTAAATAAAAATATTTTAAAAAGTGATATTTAACACTGGTGGAAATAGTGCTAGTGAAACAAAAATCTATTTCCCAGAATCGTGCATAAACGAATTATGTCAGCAGAAACAGGATAGTAACAGAAGAAAGTAGTTCCTATGAAATACAGGCAGGTAAACACGCTTCGACTGAATCTTTGTTTTTATGAATTTCAGAGTGTTAGTCTGTGCCAAGGAGCTATGAAGAGAAGGATAAGTAAGTTCAATTTATCTCTGTAGAAAGCGTTGAATCCGGAAAACGAGTTACATCTCTCCTGTGTCCGCCATGTTTGACTTTCAATCCAATCAGAAGTCTCAAGTGGCTAAATTTGTTATTTATCTTTAATCAATATATTCCAGGCAAATGCTAAGTAAGTATTTTACCAATAATGGTTCACTTGTCAGTTAACTCTGGCTTCACACTTTCATAAAATTGACTAATTATTTAGAAAGTTGCTTATTATCACATAATGGAACATCTTGGCTGCAAAGTGACATGGATACATATTTTTCTATTTATTTTTCTACTCACAATCATTTATCATTACTTCTCTAGTAATTTGTATATGCATTCTACTGAAAAACAAATGTGATCTTTCAAAAAAAGTCAGTAACTCCAACAGATATGTATTGAAGTACCGTGCACAAAAAATTGTTAAAAGTTTTTCCATGTCATAGGATAAGACGATTAAGAAGTAAAAATCAAGAGATATAAAAGAAAGAATCATCAAAGTATACGAGTAAGCAACATAATAAAAATATCAAAAATTGATACGACGCACTTCCAAAAGAGACTTTAAAAATGACACTATCCTGCCTAGAACAAGTAGTTGCCTTTCAAAAGTAAGCAGTTTCAAAATTTATAAAAGAATGGCAAAATATTGGAATGCAACTGCGTAATCATTGCTCGCAATATGTGCCTGAAGAGTGTCAGAGACTTACTGAACAATATAAAATCGAAAATTTCAGTTTTGAAAAACATTTATTGCAATTTTTTCATTGTAATCCTTTTTAGTTAAACACTTGTTTTTAATTGATCATAGTAATAATGTTCTAGAAGTAAAAATAGTTCGCCAAATATTTTTTCACATTTTAAAAGTGATTTCATTATAATGAAACATCATCAACTTTGGAAAACTATGTGCCAAAGATGGCCCGTGAGCTACAATTTTTAAATTGTATTACAAATAATTAAATTTTGTTTTAGAAGGAAACGTTAGAGATAAGTGTAGAATTTTCTTAAAAGCAAATTCAGTCATATACAATTAATCAAAGAAATTGTAAAAAATTCTCAAACTGTAACTTAGTCCACTTTTGACTGACTTACCGTATGCAACTGTACCTTTCTAGTACTCATATACATTTTTATGGGTTATTTGCACATTAATATCTGCATATTTATGTTTATGCAATTTCTACGTATGCTTTAATAGTACATAAATTAATTTTAAAAACAAGTTACTTCACCAATCATAGATACGTGATGAGTTAATTTAGTTATTATATTTTAATTTAGCCTTATTAGTAAAACCTTCACTTTTGCAATATTGATTCTGATACATTGTTATGTAACATAAAATTATTTTACTACACAACTCATTTTCTTCTATAAGTATAAAATAAAAATGAAAAAGTAAGAAAAATGCCTCTTATTCTGGAAAGTGAAAATTGTGGACTGGAAGAGAAATTACTGCTTTTTCGCACTCTCGGAATTTTTACTTCTTGACGCTGATGTGTTTCCCATTTGATGACAGAAAGATGTTCGTAACACATATCTTGCTTCGCTAAGCGTAAAATTCACTCCAGATTAATTAGGATTGGAAACACCATGGGAAAGAAAAAAGAGGAAAAAATTAGAGGTAGATGAGAAGAAAAATCGAAGGAGAGATTAATTCTGCATTAAATAAATAAAAACCCTAAAAAACAAAAGCTTTAAAAAAGTAAATAAAGAGAAGAGGCCCTAAGAAACAGGCTGATTTATTGATAAAAATAAATAATTTGAAACAAAAATGAAGAAACAAAATTGTGTGGTTTAAAAAAAAATGGCTTCATTTTACTACTAAAAAGTTTTGTATATGTTAAATACAGAAGAATAGACTTTTTTAACACAACCATGAGAAATATTCATTTCGTGCGTAGTGTGCTAAAAAAGAAAAAATGAAAAGCTAAAATGAAAATTTTAAAACTTACCAGTCTCTAAAAAGGCGAAAAAAAATCAAGGATTACATCAAAAGCTTTCATAATCACAAAAATTTTTAATGGGATTTTCCAGAATTATTTTTACCTTAAAAGCCACGAATTATGATATTGAATCACTACTGATATCTGTAAAAGCTTTTCAAGGATTAAAATCTTGCTCGAATTTTATGTCATCAGATTCGCGCGTGTTCGAGTTCTGAAGAAAAAAATCCCTCAAATTGGCAGAAAAAACTAGCAATTTTGGTGCCCGTAGAAAATTGTTTAATTTACTGAAAATATCTGTAATTTTTTTTAAACAGTTTTTTTTGTAAAAAATATAGTTTTTTTGTAAACATTATAACGTTGTTTTTTTTAAGGTTTTTAATAATAAAAAAAAAAGAAAAAAGTTTTTATTTTTTATTTTTTTTTTATTTTATTTTTTTTTACAGGGAAAACGGTTTTTATTAAATTTTTTTTCGTAGAAATTGCAGTTTTTTTCCCTACAAATTTACAATATTTGAAATTATAAACATGATGATGCAGATGATGCAACAGCATGTTGAATAATGAATACCAGACGTCAAACTTATAAGAAAAAGTAAACTTTCGAAAAGGAAGTTATATGACACCGGCTCCGAGGAAGACATCGATGAGTATAGATGTGTAATGATGACGTGTAATGTAATGATGATATTGCAGATAATGATGCAACAGCATGTTGAATAATGAATACCAGACGTCAAACTTATAAAAAAAAAAGTAAACTTTCGAAAAGGAAGTTATATGACACCGGCTCCGAGGAAGACATCGATGAGTATAGATGTGTGATGATGACGATCCTAATGATTTGTTTCTAATAATGCAAGGTATGGAGACAGAAATCTGCTATTTTTGCGAAGAATTCGGGAGAAATAACGAAACATGGTTAATGAAGCTTCACAATATGTGGAAACTGGTCGCATAAAGCCTGAAGTGAACTGCACAATAGCAGGACCACAGAACTACACATATGAATTTTGTTTTACTGAAATATTGTAGCCAAATTTTGAACGCACTTAGGCTTCCACTATATCGGAAATTAACGCTAGTTCCATGGGATGACTATGTAAAATGGTATAAATGTTCTGTAAACCTTTAAGCAAATTAGTTTATAGCAAACTGTTCCTTGTTCTTTATAGTTCGTTAATAAAATATTGATTTTTTGTGTAAATTGGACAAGCTATTTATGTTTTCCCGTAAGCAACTTTACCATACTTTCCTCTAGCTAAATAAAATAAAACCTGTGTTACTGCTAATACTCTGCTTGGCAGGAAATCCTGCCATTGAATTAATATGGGATAATATCTTAAAAGAAATTAATATCTAACCCATGCATTTAACAGGAAGTATTTCAAATATAAATCGAATATTTCTGAAACACTGGCTTTTAATGCAAATATGGCGAATGCGAAGCCAATTTGGCAGCCAGACACGTAATTTTACTTAAAACAATATATATGTATATATTTAGGTTTATATTATATTTTTAACTGTCAGTCATTATTGATTGTTCCAGCTTTAACAGAAACACCGTTATCAACCACTGATGATTGAGGTCGCAATTAATCTATTAACATATATTACATTCCAACTTTATTTTGCATTTTTTTGCGCACATTTTTTTCTCTATTAAACAAAAGTAAACAATAATATTTTTATGTATTAAAAATGTTTACCTCATTTTAAAAGCAATCTTGCATATTTCTTTATGAAGATATTTTTTAATTATTGTAAATCAGTTCAAAGTTTCTTAAGAAAAAAATTTTCAATTCTTATAGAACAAATGATATTCTAATTACAATTACATTTTAAATGAACTTTAATAGTCCAGAACATGTAGATTTATCAATTCTATTTTATTTCATGAATTGGCTTAATCAAATATTCCAGTACACTGTAAAAAAAAAGGGTCGATCTACTAAAAAAACTTTAGTGATCCTTGTAATTACTAAAAAATTTTTAGTAATCTTAGTCGGTTACAAGAAAATCTGTAAGAATTACTAGAAAAAAGTTAGCAACGAAGAGAGTTAGTAGTTTTATATTTTTAATAATTATTACTAAAACTCACCTGGTGTGGCCTTGATAGCATAGTGGTTATAGTAACGGACTCCAGACTAAAAGATCCCGGGTTCGATACTGGCCACCGCCAAATACGCCCCGAATGTATGCAGTGTAAGTACTCGTTAGTAAAGGGGGTATGAAAATCCTGTCGGAACAGTTAGCAATGTTTGGTGCTGCCATCTATTGCAGTTTTGCCGAAAATCTTCCGCTTCAGAAGTCTGGATGCAGCTCAAAGGAACCTCCTGCCCTTCGGGCGCACGTAATAGTTATTAAAAATAATTTTGGAGCTATTACTAAAATTTGCTTGGTAGCTCATACTAAAAATTTTTAAGTTAGTTATACAAAAAATTCTTTTGTTCAGTTTACAAAAGAAATGCTTGTTTCACTTGCAAAAAAAAGTTTGTATTGGTTACTAAAAAATTCTGTTGAATACAAATTTACTAAAAAAATTTTAGTAACCTCTTGAATTTTTTTTACCGTGTATGGCCCATTTTTATGTACGCTAATTTAAAATCTATAGAAATACGTGTAGTAGTTCAATAGAAATGATTGTGGAGAGAAAGTGTTTAATATAAGTTTAATAGAAATTTCTGCTATACATACTTTTCTATTAAACTTCAATAAATATTTCTATAAATTTTAATCTAGCTTATAGAAAAACTGGCCATAATTATATAATATTCAATAAAACAATATTTTATAGAATTCTAAAATACATTTTCGTAAGGGCTATAAAAGCCATACTTTGTACTTCATAGCAAGAGTTCCTATAACTCAACCAATAAGGTGTACGTCCACTGCCGAGAGGCCTCGGGTTCTAAACTAAGGACAGCTAGAAACAAGTTATGTTAAATATTAATGATACAGCATTCAAATTCTTCAGTCTCACTAAACATTTAACGTTTACTGATTTTCAAAATTAAATTAAACTATTATCATCAAAAATAAAGTTACACAATCTTGTGTCTTTTAAATATGTTAATTTACAGAGTCTATTATAAATTATTGAATAACTTCTCTGTTAATTAACAAAATCTCTGTTTCTCTAATCTCTGTAATTTAATATAAGCCTTAAGATTATGGATTACCCTTATTATTCTCTGTCATCTCACATAAATATTTTTAACAGTGTATCACTAATTTTTAAAAAAAATCTCTACTTTTCGTTTGTCTTTTCTTCAGTCTTTGTCAGGGGCATATTTACTCAAGTTCCAACAGTAGTCTCCTAAAATTGATCCATTGCATCTCCATTGGTGTCTTAATCCATTATCGAAATACCTTAGAGAAATCATTACACATGTTCGGCACTCAAACAATGCGGTTTACAGAGAGACATTTAAAGTTTTTAAGGACATATTGCAACCCATTTGCTGGTACTTTTAAAACAGGTTATTTAGAAGCTCAACATTATTTTCACATATCTTTTCGTCCTAAAGTTCATAAAGTTCACATAAATATTGTAACAAAGTAATCAAAAACATTAGATACTATTTTAAATGAAGAAAATAAAAAAATAGCAATATCATACAAAAATTTCTATATCATATAGATTCGTATTTAAAAGAAAAAGTTACAGTTTAGTTATGCTATATCCAAAAAATTAAATAATAAAATAGGATAGAAAAATAAAAATATACAGGGTGTATCTAAACTCTTGGGCACAACTTTAAGGGGTGTTAGTACACATCAAGACAAACAATATTAAACAGGACCAAACGTTTTCCGCGGGAGATAGGCGCCATTAAAGTTTAGGGTCCAAAATTTCAAATAAACATAAAAAACGAAAAAATTGGTCGATTGATCTGCGGTTTTCCCTAAAACTATTCTTTATGTCAGTATTTTCTTGAAAACAAATTATAAAGATAAATTTCAAAAAATGCTGATACAGGGCGCTTTAGACTTTAGAGTAACGAAAAACTATTTTTTGCCGTTATTCTTTGCATCTCCTTAATAGTTTTCGGAAGCTCAGATTTAAACTTAAATTTTGAGCTCAAAATCTGATTAGCTGGGAGTGGTTAAGTAGCGCAAACTGAACTGTGTTCAAAGGTTCAAATTTCAAATGTTTATCAAAAACGGAAAAATTGGTCGATTCATTTGCGGTTTTCGCTAAAACTATTCTTTAAATCAGTGTTTTCTTGAAAGTAAAATTTAAAGATAAATTACAAGAAATGCCGATAGAGAGCGCCTTAGACTTTGGAGTAACGTACAACTGTTTTAACCGTTATTTTTTTAACCTCATTAAATGCTTGCAAAAGCTTATACTTTAATTTCGTGCTCAAAATCTGAATAGTTTAAAGTGGTTATGTAGCGCAAACTGAACTGTGTTCAGAGGCGGGGGAGCTTCAATTTTGAAATGATTATAAAAAACGGAAAAATTGGTTAATTCGTCTGCGGTTTTCGTTAAAACTACTCTTTAAATCAGTATTTTCTTGAAAACAAATTTTAAAGATAAATTAATCAAAATGCCGATAGATGGCGCGTTAGTCTTTGAAGTAACGTACAACTGTTTTAACCGTTATTTTTTAATCTCATTAAATGCTTGCAAAAGCTTAGACTTAAATTTCGAGCTTAAAATCTAAAACGTTGGGAGTAATTAAGTAGCGCAAAATTGAACCGTGTTCGAGGTGAAGAGGGAAGTGTTAAATTTCAACTCCTGAACGCAGTTCAATTTGCGTTTTTTAACCCTCCCGACGATTCAGAATTTCAATTTAAAATTTAAGTCAATTTTGCAAGCTTTTAATTAGATACAAAAATAACGGTTAAAAATAGTTGTTGGTTATTCTTAAGGTTAAAGCGCCCTCTAAAGAATTTCTTTAATTTATTTTTTAAATTTATTTTCAAGAAAATACTTACATAAAGAATAGTTTTAGCGAAAACGGCAAACGAGTCGACTGATTTTTGCCTTTCCTATAATCATTTGAAATTTGAATCCCTCCCCTCTCTTAACCACTTAACCACTCCCAATGATTCAGATTTTGAGCTCAAAATTTAAGTTTATGTCTAAGCTTCTAAAAAAAAATTTATGAGTTGCAAAAAATAACCGTAAAAAATAGGTGTCCGTTACTCCAAAGTATAAAGCGCCCTCTATCGGCATTTTTTGAAATTTATCTTTCAAATTTTTTATAAAGAAAATACTGATTTAAAGAATAGTTTTAACGGAAACCACAAACGAATCGACCGATTTTTCCGTTTTTTATAATAATTTGAAATTTGAACCTCTGAAGACAATTCAGTTTCTGCATCTTAACCTCTCCGAACTATTCAGATTTTCAGCTCGAAATTTAAGTTTAAGTCTAAGCTTCCAAAAATATTTAATGAGATGCAAAAAACAACGGCGAAAATAGTTGTTCGTTACTCCAAAGACTAAAGCGCCCTTTCTCGACATTTTATTGAAATTTATCTTTATAATTTATTTTCTTAAAAATACTGAAATAAAGAATAGTTTTTGTGAAAACCGCACATCAATCGAGCAATTTTTCCGTTTTTTATGTTTATTTGAAATTTCGGACCCTAATGGCTTTAATGGCGCCTTCTTCCTTCGGAAGACGTTTGGGACTCTTAGTTTCCCATTTAATATTGTTTGTCTTGATGTGTACTATCACCCCTTAATATTTTGCCCAAGAGTTTAGGTACACACTGTATATTGATTAAATCTCATTATTTTCTCATCTGCATTAAATAGAAATTCCGGTATACTACTTGATTATTCCGTCGATTATTTTCTCTAAATTATTTTAATCGCTCAAGTATGCAAACTTTTTTAAATAACAAAAGAACAACTAAATTAATAAAGCATTAATAATATTACAAATTAAACGCCAAGTTTAATTGAAAAGAAAGATATTTCTTTAAAAAGATATAGAAAGATATTTCCATTCTATTGTATCCTATATTGTATTGCATTTTGTCTATCTATTGCATTCTGACGACGTTCACAGAAGCGAATGAAACGTTGATAAATTTTTAAGAGTATTTTAAATATATTCTTTTTATAAGTGTACCATGTTGTAATTTGTATTTATTTTAGAACATATTTTTAGTATAATTTATGGTGCAATTGTCCATTTCATAACTATCTCAGATCATCTTTCAAATATGAATTATTGAATTTTAAAGAGTAAAATAAAATGAAAAATCGATGTTTTTAATTGTAGTAAGATAAATTTTGAGAATAATAACTCGAAAAATCTTTATTTTTTTCAAAAACATCATAAACAAAGATAAGTAAAACATGTTAAATATATATATATATATATATATATATATATATATATATAATGAAAAAACGAATATCTGATTGTAAAATATATGATTTTTCCATTTTCGCGTACACTTTCCTATACTCTTTTACTCAGTATTGAAAAATATCTTTTTAATCTGATAGAAACGTTTCGGCCATCGGGTAAGCATTTATACGTAACAAAATTTTATAACTTTCTAAGTTCACTTTCCTTCCTCTATTTTTCCATTTTCTGCATCATTGATAGGGGGAATCATTTATTAGTAAACCTCCGTTTGCTCAAATCGCATCAGATAAAAAGCTCATGTTATTACCCAGATAAAATATATCGTGATAAACCTTGAGAGCAATCGTTTTTCGATCTAATGGTGTATTGTACGATAAGAAAATTAAAGGGAGATAAAGTACATGTTAAAAGTTCGTAAAAATATCATTACTATGTTTAGTATTCGGAAAAATACCTGATTATTAAAAATATAACTTTCATGTTTACAATCGTAAACATTTACCTACTTTGCCCGGCTGTCTTACTTCCGTATTATAATACTAAAGGATGATTTTTGAATCCGATAAAAATGATACGGCCATTGAGTATGCTTTTATTCAATGCAGAATTTTATAATTTCTAAATTCTGTTTCGTTGTGCCCTTTTTCCAGTCTCTGCGTCGTTCATGAAGGCTTCTTTTTTTAAGTAAATCATCGTTTCTTCGAGTAGGATCAGATAAATAGTCCATGTTATTACACATCTACAATATATTATAATTTGTTTAGTCTGATTTGTTGGCCCTGTTTATAGTAAAAAGGTATTTGTTTAAATGTTCCGATTTGTGCAATGATCTTTTCTGCAATATGTCAAATAAAATTTATCAGTATTTTTGAATAGGCTATAATTATAGCCTATACAAAAGTATAGGCTATAAAAAACAATCGAGTTTTTAGCTCACAGGCTATCATAGCCTGAGAGCTTATGTGCCCGTCCGTTCTGTATGTACGTTCGTACGTTCGTATGTTCGTTCGTGCGTAACGCGATAACTCATGATAAAAATATCGAATCCACTTTAAATTTTGTATATAGGTATATCCTGATAAGGCGCTTCCCTGATTAGTTTTTGGAGTTCATTCGATATGTATAAAAGGGGGAACGGGGGGCTCATGCCCCTCCCCTTAACTGATATAAACGAGATTTTCATGCAGAATTAACAGTTTTCGTTCAAAATTTAGATATAGGATCAATCTGATGAGGCGATTCCGTGACTGTCATTAGGTGTTCATTGAATAAGTATAAACAGGGGGAACGGGGGGCTCATCCCCCCTCTTTAATTGATATAAACGGGATTTTTATGCAGAATTAACAGTTTTCGTTCAAAATTTAGATATAGGATCATTCTGATGAGGCGATTCCGTGACTGTCATTAGGTGTTCATTGAATAAGTATAAACAGGGGGAACGGGGGGCTCATCCCCCCTCTTTAATTGATATAAACGGGATTTTTATGCAGAATTAACAGTTTTCGTTCAAAATTTAGATATAGGATCATTCTGATGAGGCGATTCCGTGACTGTCATTAGGTGTTCATTGAATAAGTATAAACAGGGGGAATGGGGGCTCATCCCCCCCCCCCTTAAGTGATATAAACAATAGTTTCATGCAGAATTAACAGTTTTCGTTCAAAATTTAGATATAGGATCATTCTGATGGGGCGATACCGTGGCTGTTATTAGGTGTTCATAGAATAAGTATAAACAGGGGGAACGGGGGGCTCATGCCCCTCCCCTTAATTGATATAAACGGGATTTTCATGCAGAATTCACAGTTTTCGTTCAAAATTTAGATATAGGATCAGTCTGATGAGGCGAGTCCGTGGCTGTTATTAGGTGTTCATTGAATAAGTATAAACAGGGGGAACGGGGGTTCTAATGCCCCTCCCTTTAACTTGTATAAATGGATTTTTCAATCAGAATTGTCAGATTTCGTTCAAATCTCTGAATTGTTTTGGAAGTTTAACGGTTAAGTATAAAAGAGGAGAATAACTCCTCTTAAATTATATAAATGCTAAATATTTTTTTATTAAGAATTATCCGATTTGCTCTGAATTTTGGATGTAGGTTTTTTAATATGATAAAGCATGTACTTGATAGCTTAGGAAATTCAATGATTAAGTATAAAAAAGGAGAAAGTGGAGAGCTGTTTCCCCTTCTTAATTTTTTCTTTCGAACGGAATTAACGAAAATACAAGGCTGTAATGTACAATTAGTATGCGTAGCCTGTGAGCTCAATGCCATCAGTTTAACTGGGCAATATTCTTTTTTATTCTATAGTTATTCCGGTCAGCAGGTTTTTGCGACGATATGCACTGGGACAAAAGACCTTTGCAAAATTTCGATGTATCACAAATTCAAATAATTGAAGTATTGTTATTATTATTATTATTATTATTATTATTATTATTATTATTATTATTATTTTGTTAAAACGTTTAAAATGAACGGTGAAGATGTTGAAGTTTTTGATTTAGTTGTTTTTAAAATCGCTAGTTGATTTTAATTGCTATTCGTTTACTTCTAGTTAAAGTTTGCTCTTTTATTCATAATTTAAAACCTGTTTCATTTTACAAGTATTGTATAAAGCATCGAAAATTTTACTTGGCATTGTATCCCAAGGTATGGGTATGATGGATCCACTGATATGAAGAAGCGGGATCCAGCGACTATTTATGGTTTTTAGAAATTGTAGGTACAACTACTCTTTAAAATATCATATTTCTCTGCTATGGATGACATGAGAAGGTGTACGCCAAAATTCATTATTTTTACTCGCTTATCTGTAACGAAAAATCGGTTCAAAAGACGGAGAAAGACTTCAGCCGAGTCTGAAAACATTTTTTTTTAAATGAGACTTGATATTAAGTTGTCATAGATTGTCATATACAAAAACATTACATTACTAATGTATCAGTGAGTTCCATCTGTCACAAACTTTACATTTCTCAATGAGTGTATTTTTTCTTTCTTGCTAGCATTATAATGTACTGAGTCACTTATCGTCGTAATTATCAATAGCATTGGTTGTCTACCATTTTAGTATTTAGAACATTTCGAATCAGTTATGTATATTTATTACATAGATGTGTATTTGTCTTATTCACTTTATTACATTTACATCAAATATCGTATCTATTAAAACACAGCTGATTTAACTTTATAAATGAATAAACAGCTCAGTTTCAAACTAATGAGAACGAATTTTTTTATTTGTTACTTTTTTGCAGTTTTTGATTTCACTCTAGATGTAAGAGCTATATTGAAAAAAAAACTTAATGAAAAAAACTTAGCTTAATAAAATACACTGCGAATAACCTAATTCTTCCGGATATTTAAATTCTTTTTCTTTTTTTTTAGCAATAAAAACATGTTTTAGGAAAAGATGAAAAAAATTAAATGAAATCTTGGCGTTAACATAATAAAAGTTGCTAGCAATAAATGTATTTTATGCTTGGAGGAACATTCTGTTGAGAAGAAGTCCTTTAAAATATATATATTTTTATGTAACTTTGGCACATTGTCAAGTAAGAAAAAACATTATTTCAATATTTCTTTTTCCTTCTTTTAACATATTATTCCTCTATTTTTATTTCAATAAACATTTTATTAGATTTAATTTAAAGAGAAAAACAGTCATGAACTAAAACGGAATTAAGTGAGGTTTTTTTCAATCAATGCATTCTTAGTGATAATTTACGTTCTGTAGTATATTGAAGATTATAATTATCTTTACTGAAGTATGAAAAATATAATGTATAATAATCCATCCCCATAGAACTGTTGGAAATGCGTTGTATATTTTTTTTAATTTTAGTCAGAAGCAGATGGTGAGAACTATTGGAATTATTAACAAAGAATAAAACAAAGTGAAATAATTTTTTAATGTACTTTCTAGTTTCAGTTTCAAATATCCCCGACATAGAACACTTAAATATCTCAGAGTAAGAACTATAAGAGACTTTAAATTTAGACATCCAATTGCAAAATGTAAATATTATTTTCGGGACATTTTAATAACTAATCCAAGATGCAGTTAAAATCTCGATGCTTGAATACAGATCCTTGATCGATTTTCATGCTTTTGATTGTAATATTTTTATAATAATATGACACAATACATCATCATCTATCAGTGGTATAATAAACACATATAAAAGACGAAGTAAAAAAAAAAAAATACATGATTTCACACATTAATCTCTTGCAAAAATAACTTCAAGAATTGTAATCGATTGCTTACTACTACATTCTAAAAACGGTTTGACAACATCTTTAGAACACCAGGTAAATGTTTTAGAAAATAAACATTATCAAATTTATATGTAACTAATTGTATAATTTCTTTATTATTGCATATTATCTCTCTTTTCACACATTAATTATGTACCAAATTTGAATTCTCTATCTCAATTTGTTCAAGAGATACAGCATTTACAGACACTCAGACAGACAGAGATGCAGACATACAGACGGACGAGAAATTCTTTTTCTGAAAATAAGTTTTCCGGAATTTCTAATGTCTAAAATGTGCAAATTCGTAAACAAATTTTTTTCTATTTTTAAAACGATTAAAAAACCCTATACTACGCACGATGAGTCAGTAAAAATAGATATTTTTTTAATTCATATTACAAATTAAAGTGCACTTCCAGCAATGATTTTTCATAGCATCTACTGTAGACAAATACTTTTCTGTGTTCCTGAAAATTATATACACACAATATTCTACAGTAAGTGTCTTACAGTGCACATCCAAGACGTGCATAAACTTCAATATATTTTAAAAGTGTAATGTATTAAAATATAAATTTCTCTGCATTTTCTCTGCAAATACAATGTAATTCTGTGAGTAACTCTGTAATTTAATCGTCAATGGTACAAACTTCATTTTCAATACCAAACATTCTATATTAAACCCTAATAAAATACATAAATTTCATGGAAATCTGAATACATTTTTGGTGTCAGAGAAACATAAAAACAAACTGACGGACAGACAGATCGACGGATGGACGGAGAGACAGATCCCCAGTAGCCAAAAAATATTGGTCCAATAATGGCTATATCTTGGGGCAATATTGGCACATTGGTGCAATACTGGCATGAAATATTGCTCCAATATTGGTGTGTTTACATTTTGTCCTTATTTAGCCAATATTTGCTGCCAATATTATGCCAATACTGGGATTTCATTGGAAATATTTCCAATAAACCGCCAATAATGGTTAAATATTGGGGTTTCATTGGAAATAATCCCAATGTAACGCCAACATTTGTACAATATTGGGAATTCATTGGAAATATTTCCAATGTAACGCCATCATTTATACAATGTTGGGAATTCAGTGGAAATATTTCCAATGTAACGCCAACATTTGTACAATAATGTGAATTCATTGGAAATATTTCCAATGAAATGCCAATATATAACCAATATTGGCGTTTTATTAGCAATATTTCCAGTAAATATAATATATGGCGCAACGTTGGACCAATATTGGTTTGCTACTAGGGATGATGGATACAAATATTTCATAAACACTTTTCAATTATTTTGGATAATTTTAATAAACGAGTCTAAGAATGACAGCTCTATTAAATCTATTTTGGTAGATTCTCTATGTATTCTTTTCCGATGTTAAAAGAAGCAAAAATTTTTTTTTAATCATAAAACATCTATTTTATATGAATAAATTCTATACATAAGTTTAATAAAATTTTCCGTAAATGCTTCTTCCCTTAAGATATTTCGATCTATTATTTTTTTCCCCTGGGATTTAAAATCCGTCTTTTACCTTCCAGATATAGAACTTCTGACTGAATAACTGATTTCTATAGCGACAGAGAGGAAAAGGTTTGGGAATATTTTATCAGTGAATATTTGATTTTAAAAATTCCCCTTTCCTTAAAATGGCGTACGCGATTTTTCCTATATCTAGTTTTTATGAAAGAATATTCTTATTGCTTTATTCAGTATCAAATATATATAGAATTGTCAAATTAATCTATAATAAATTAAACAAGCAAGACAATCTTGTTTTATGAAAATCCGTGCATTAATTCTTGAGAGTGAGTTATTGCAGAAAACGTGAGAAATGCAGAATAGCAGCGCCATCAGTTGAGCAATTACACCAAAATATATAGAGCATTAATTTATATCAAGGACTAACCGAATGTGTAGTTTTATGGAAATTCATGCATTAGTTCTTGAGATAGAGATTTTGAGGAACTAACAAAAAAATTCACCTATCGACCGATGTAAGTATATTTGTACGCAGGTATGTAACGCGATAACTCATGTTTAAAATATCCGATTTGCTTGAAATTTTGGATATAGATTCATTCTGATAAGGTGCTTTCCTGATTAGTTTTGGGAATTCATTTGATGAGAATAAAGGCGGGAGACGAGGGCTAATATGCCTCCCCTTAATTTATACAAATGGTTTCCTTTATGCAGAATTATCAGATTTCATTCAAATTTGAAAGATAGCTTTATTAAAATAAGGGCACCTTCATGAATAGTTTAGGGGTTCATTGTATAAGTATAGAGGGACGCGGAGGACTACTTTCCTATAATTTAGATAAACAGATTTTTCATGCAGAATTATCAGATTTCATTCAAATTTTAGATATAGGATCATTCGGATGAGGTGCCTCAGTGATTAGTGTTGGATGTTTATTGGATAAGTATAAAAGGAGTTGAAGGGGTGTCACCATCCTTGCTTCAGATTTTGAATATAAGTTCATTCTGATAAAGCGCTTCCCTGATTTCTTTTGGGAATTTATTGGTAAAAGTTAAAAGGGAGATCGGAGGGCACTATCCCTCTTAATTTTGGTAAAGGGTTTTTCATGCAGTATTAACCGATTTGGTACAATTTTTGGATACAGGTTCATAGTGATAAGACACTTCCCTGATCAGTTGCGGGGTTCTTTTGTTAAGTATTTAAGGGTTATATGGGCGATTACCCCCTTAAATCAGATTAATGGGATTTTATAGATAATTATCCTATTTGATTTAAATTTTGGATGTTGGGTCTTTCTGATAAGGCGAATTTCTAAGCAGTTTTGGAGGTTTAATAGGTAATTATGAAGGAGGAAATAGGGGATAGCTCTTCTTAAATTATATAAATAGGTTTTTATACAGATTTATTCGATTTGCTTCGAATTGGGATATAGGTTTATTATATGATAAGGCGTATATCTGATTAGCATTGGGGATTGTATTGGGAGAGCTAATGTTCGCCGTAATTTGTTTTTCGAATGACATTGTTCCTTGAATATATAAGACTGCAATATACAATTATTGTACATAGCCTGTGAGCTCACTGTTATCAGTTTAACTGGGCAATATATTTTTTTATTTAATATAAACACCTGTATATAAGTACATTTTATCTCTGAAAAATAAAATTCGAGCTGTTAATGTGTCCGTTATTCAGACTTTTTTTTGTATATAATAGATATATATATTCTGTGCACACGAGCTTTTTACACTTCCAAAACAAAATCTGCACAGTATATGGAAAATATACTTGCTTATCCAATGTAACACTAAAAATTTCACAAAAAAATTTATTCTGCGTTTAAGAGATTTATTTTGCTTTAAACATACTTCTGTTTACACAGCCAAAAGCTATATTTCAATGCATTTGACTCGCAGTAAGCAGATTCGATCCCTCTGTAAATTAAACTCTAATTTTCGACTTGGCTCACAATTTTTTTCATATAATATTTTTGTTGAGAAGTTTATGTGTTTTCGCATCAGCTTAGAATCGCCATTTAAGACTAGATTGATTTTATTTGTTAATTCATTTTTTTTTGTAAAAGAAATACATAATATTACAAAAATAAACTCGGAATTTAGAAATAACAATATTTTAGAAAGAATCAAATAAAGTACTGTGCAAAAATCTATTGATCCGTTTTTTTGGCCACTTAGCATGAAAAATCCATTTCGATTTCATAAAACAAAACGGAAACGGAGTTGAACGTAATCTTAAACTTAATCTTTTATTCATGGCATCAATACTGTGCTCTGTATTTAGTGATATCAATTCTTTTATACATTTCGAATTTAATGAATAATGAATGAAAATACTTTCTTTCACTTTAATTAAAAAACATTGTTAGTTTTAATCAACAGGAAGAATCTACTATATCTGATTTTGTTTTTGCGCTTGGAATTCTTTCAGACTTAAAAGAAATAAATAAGTTTCCTGGATTAAGGTATATTTTAGAAAAGGATGTAGAGGAGGGGAGGGGGGAACGTTTGAACATTTTTTTTAAATCAATATATTTCTTATTTGAATTAGAATTTTTCCGTTTTGAATATTATATAATAAAAACAATGCACTTCTTCATCAATGAACCAGAAATTAAAAGTTTTCCTTGTAAATTAAAAAAGTTTTTAGGATTTTAAAAGCTGGTATATTTCTGTTCAAACCTGCCGCATGCAGGAATACATTTGAACAAATAAGAGGCACCTTTGAACAAATGAATAAAATATAAAAATATTGAGAGTTTTCATAAAAAGCTGCATATGTATCAGAAATATAAAGTAATATGAATAAAATTAAATAACTATATTTTATTAAAACTAATAATTTTTTTGTTATTTAACCAAACTTAAAACCATCAAAATTGATGCGAAAAATCATTGTTAAAACAACACTGAGTGTCTCCAGTAATATTTGGTTATAAACACTTTTTTACAATATCCTTGAAATACATCAATATGATATATGATGCTTCTAGAAAATTAAAATTTTTCATTTACTCTTTTTATGAAAAAAAACTGACTTAAGTTTCGTTTTATTTAGTACAAAAATCAAAAATAATGTTTGTGAAAGAGTAAATGGAAGAGTATAGGCTTTGTTAATCAAACCTGCTAAATCATGAATTACTACTGTGTACCCGGAATTTGCAATTATAAATTAATGATATCATGAATTTAGATTTGAAACTTCCCATCGCTGATACATCCCGAGATTGTAATACAAGTGTGCACTAAGAAGGGATTGTTAATAGTATAAATATGCTTTCCTTGCTGTTCTTAATTGACCTCTTTTCGAATAGAAAAAAAAATCCAAAAATAATAATATTTAGTACATCAACAACTCTTTACTCCATAATTTTAGATATTCAATGGTGCCCCAGCTTTTTTGTTCAATGGTGTCCCATCATATGGAGTTTAACATTACAGCTGTTTACTCAATTCGGCTGAAGAATTTGAATAAAACAAAGCTCATAAACTAAAGATTACATCTTTATTTAAGTGTTGAGCAATAAATCAAAATTTTAGAATTACAAAATTGTCAGTAAACTTTTACAACTTACTTTTCTTAAGTTTAGATTCAAGAGGGATAAAAATACATATCTTGATTAGACGGTATTGTGGATACAAAATGGTGCAGTTTTGTAAATTTATTGCACTGAAGCAGTAGTAATGTATTGCCATAGATATTCTTAAAAAATAATTTATTTGAAGAAAAATATTTAGAGTGTTCAAAGGTGCCCCCTATCTCCCCTAAGTAAATATATTTTTTAATATGCCATTTTTATCTTTTACACTCATTATTTTTTCGTGCTTCGAACCAAATGAAATAGATATGGGAATAAATATATATAGGACAGTTGCACCATATATATTTAATTTATGGAAATTTTATTAATTTCATAAATTAATAAAAGTTAACTCTCAATTTTCAGCGATGGGAAGTTTCAAATCTAAATTCATGATATCATTAATTTATAATTGCGAATTCCGGGTACACAGTAGTGATTCATGATTTAGCAGATATATTAGTTAGATATGGGAATTTCACCTTGTTTTCTAAAAACAATTATGAAAATTACGTCATTTTTCCTTTGATTTCACTTTTAAAAGTTTCATATTTTCAATGCGTTTAGTCAGTTACATTTCTTCGAAAAAAAGTAATTTTATTGTTAAGTGAATGTAATATAATCAATCATTACCGACAATTTCTTTTCATATTTTTTTCCTCTTTAATGCTCCTTGTTCACTTGCATGCCATATATACATGTATATACGTAATTATTTTTATTAACTAAATTCATCTTGCAACAGTCAAAATGAAACTGTTAACATCGTATTGTAGGTCGACATGTAGGTTAATAAAAGTTAATTTTACCTTAAATACATTTCACCTGGGAGTCGGAGCATATAGGACAAATTTGATGGTTTTTACCAGTTTGTTTTATCAATAATTTGCATTAATATTCCTTTTGCATATTTTATAAAAAAAAATGAACTTTATATATTTAAGATACACGCAAGAAATATACAAAATGTTTTATATGCTCTGTCCAGATTTAAAACTTGCTCCCAGTTATTTCCCGTAATTAAAAAAAAATCAATCTTTTTTTTACATAATTTATCAATTCCCTTGAACAAAATCTTCACATGCACCTTTGACTAAAATGTCTTTCTACATTGCCATAAAATCTATAAATGGCACTGCGCTATGATATCATTTAAAAAAATCTGGGCTGTGAAAGTATAGTATAGTATAGTATATTAAAGTATAGTATAGTAAAGTATAGTATAATATAGTAATCTATAGTATAGTAAACATCATACTATCCGTCACTCATATGATGGACGGTGTGTGGGAAAATCGAAATAAACGGATAATTGAAAGAGGGTAAAACACCCTTACTAAACTTTCATTTCATTAATTTCATGTTTTTCAGTTTATAAATAAGAACATTTAGGCAATAAATTTTAAAATCTATTGTATAGCTATAATAAAAAGTCAGTTTCAAGATTGAGGACATTACAGTATTAATATGCAGTACACGTTTTCATCCAAAGTGCTCCTTTATAAATTTTTAATTGTGTATTCCTCTGGTTTTTACTGGAGTAGTGTCACGAAATCCATCTAAGAAAATATTTTATTTACCAATTAAACCAATTAAAGAACATTGTCTTCACTTCTGTATAAATGATTCCTGATTTATCAATCTCCGATTCATTTCATTCTTTCGCTTCAGGTTTCTCTAAATTCAAATCCTTTTCAATATTTTTAATGTCCATTATGAATATCACTTTTGTCTCGCGTAAAACAGAATGTGACTTCATTTGTTGTAGAAATATTTTTTATTCATAGTATGTTTGACACTAAAGTTAATATCAATGAATCATCACCAGATATTTCAACATATTGCGTGTAAATTTAGGAAATAGGGAGTTGTTGAGAGAATGGTGGATAACTGGATATTCACGGTACTTCCTAAACTCTGATATAACAATACGCAATAACTAAAGCTGTCCAGAAAAGTATCTAACTAACTGTGAGAGCATTATTGAAATTCTTTCATTAGAATTTTTTAAAACGAGGTTAATACTTCATAATCGGGTTTATCTGATTACAGATTTTACTCCTTACATTTATGTTGAAGCTACGCAAAGCAATATGCAACGTAAAAGAAAAAAATTAAAGATGACACAAGTACTAACAGCACAAGACCTATCAAAATCCGTTTATAAGATCGTGAGTTATAAGCGGCCGGTACTAAATTCCTATTTGCATTTTATATATGAGTGGCAAAATAGGAGCCCAGTCAAATGTAATGTTTGTCAGTTAACAAGCACATTATCTCCATAATACACGTGCACACACATGCAAATTACGATTACTGTTCTTTCCTTACATTATGGGTTCAAAACCTAAACAAATAAATCGACGTAGAATACACATTCATTTCCTACACACATTGTATATGATTCCGTTGCATTAAGATGATTGTACTACAACAAAATATATGAAATTGTGTCTTGATATTTTCTTTCCGTTTAAAGAATGTCTATATTTCATAAATCGATACAGCGAGACTTTCAGATATAGCGATTATTTACGATAGTTTCGTTAAGTTATTGTATTTTCCGAAAAAAAAAACGAGCTCGATTTCTATGTATGTTCCGTTATATTTTATTTTGACGAAATATTGCTAATAGTGTACTCTAGGATATTACTTATTGTTTCAACTCCAGTTTGTTTTGGCATACCGTGTTTATTTCGTAAGATATTAGGCGAATAAATAAGACAGGGGTAGCAATAAAGAAAGATGTCTTCATAGTATGTTATTTTATGGGCATATTTGACCTTCTCTTTCTATTTCAAGGGAATTTCTATTTCTGAGATTCAACCAAGACATTTTAACTTTAAATGTAATATAAATAATAAATGTATATTTAAATGTAATATATATAATAACTTTAAATGTTCTTTTGTATGTTCTTTATAAATTATGATTGTCTGTAAGTGAATGTATAATTTTAATAAAAAGAATAAATTGCACTGTAGTATCAAAGTTCCAGATCGAATAAATACATTTATAACTATACGGAAATTATTAAGCACAGTTTCCTAGATTTACACGATGAAGGAGAAATTAATTACGTTACAAAAATGTAGATAGACACTGAAAGAAAATCGACAAAAACCTCGTAGCAAGTTGCCAGAATTTCTCTATGATTGGAAGATAATTTTGTATTATTTGAAGATATTTACCTCTTTTGAGTGAAAAATTTTAGAACATTTAGAGCTATGGTTGGCAAAATTTCGGGTTTTGTAATTCCAAAAAATGGAGGACAGCATATTTGTTGTAGCATCCTTGTGGTAAGACGAAAACGCAGCTCTAAATCTACTGATTTCATTTGATGTTTATATTGGATTAGGAATTCTCTGTATTTTTGAGAAAAATGAATGTTACAAGGTGGAATGTTTTGTGTTTTAATGAAATATTATACCGAAAACTGTTTCATAAAGAATAAATGTGCTAATTTAATTCTAATGTTTTAGTATAAATAAATCTAATAATTTCATATTTGTTGCTTTTTTCTAGAAATTTTGACAGGAAAGGTTTCCTTTACAACGTAGATAATGTATAATTTATGTGATCTGCATTGCCTAATCTTTTAAAAGTTGTTAACACGTATTCAAAGACGATCTGATATACAAAATAAAATAAAAAAAGAAAAGGCATATGGAAAATAGACCTGCCTGAACCAGTTGTATCATAAAAATGGTGCAACTGGACCAATGACAAAAAAAAGACTAAATAAGTATATATTTCATTTCTAACATTCAAATGTAATTTTGAACATTACTGTCTGCTAGAGTGAATTAACTGAACGCAAACTTTAATTCAAGTGAGTATTTCCTATTGGAAACTGAATTGCGATAAGAATCTTCGGAGTCACATTTTAAAATCATGGCCCAGTTCTTCCATGTAACCTTGTTCTATTCTAAACCTAAGAAATCAAAAATTTATCTAGTTTTGTTTTGTTACTTTACAGCGCAAGGATGATTTTTCAACGCGTGGTATCATGCTGCGTTTATTATATTTTAAACTTCATTTTGTACTAATCATGATGCAATCAGTATCTAAAATACAAAACAACTGATAGAGTCAGAGTGGAGAGTGTTACTAAGTCTAATACCAGATGAATCAATGATAATGCAGAAAATACAATATTTCAGCTCATAATAAAGAAACTTCACCGATATAGCAATATTAAAAAATGTCGTTTTAAAGTTGTCAAAATAATTTAAGGATATTAATTATATTTGAAAATTTTCTTAATTTCACTGATGCGATTTAATTCAAGTATATAAGGTGGTCTGGGGTAATAACGCCAGGCGGGGTAATAACGCCAAGTGCTAATATTTTGCATAATTATGAAATAATCTGGTAAATGACACCCATGTGCTCTGCGCAGAAGGGTTTTGAGTCATATAAATCGCAAAAAACAGCTTCAAGTTAATTTGTTTCATTTTTAGGTCTTATTGTTTTTACAAGCAACTTAAATTCACGCTTGATCTAAAATTTGCGAAATACGTTTTGTGATGTGAAGACTATTTTTTTATCCGGAAATACTTCGTTAATTACATAAATTTGTAGTACATTTCATGGACTTTCAGAATATTGTTGAAGATTTTGGATATCTTCTCGAGATAATTTGTAATTTAAAATGTACAGCGCAATAACTATAACGGGGTAATAAAACCAATCCTTGGCATTAATACACCGGTTGATTCCCTACAGTGGCCGAGCAACATCCTAAATACTGATTCAAATAAACACAGTTAAAACTGTGCAATGTTTCTAATAATTCTATTTAAGCGGTCCTTTTTAAGCAAAAACAAGCTCACAGTCTGATATTCTTTTGCCTCATCCTTTCCCCCACCTCCCCCACACCACACCTTTATTTTTCTTACACTTTCACAAAAAATTGAACATTTTCAATAGCTTAGCAATTTGTCAAAATGCAATTTGTCAATTTCTAAGTTTGTAGAGTTTGTATTTTTAGAATTGGGCAATCTACATGCCATTATTCCATCTTATTTCATAGTTTTGTTTGCATGGCGTTATTACCCATATAGGTGGGTAATAACACCAAATAGCATTGGTCAAGAAATCACGCCATTAAATTTTATAAATACATATCTGTTAAATTATTTTTTTATATAGATAGTCAATGAGTTGCTGTATCGAATCATATATTTCTTTGAAAAATACAAACTAAAACTGAGCCGTGAAAATTGGCAGAACCTTAATGTGGCGTTATTACCCCAGGGTACCTTATTTTTAAACCGTACTCCTATATTTTAATTTATATTTCTTTTTTAATTTTACCAATCCATAAAAAATAAAAAAAATAAACATAATTTCCGGTAAATTTTTGTCATTAATATGTGTGCCTTATTGAAGGAAAAAAAAACATAATTAGTGGTTTTTAATAAATGCATGTATAAAAATTTATGATTATCTATAAATAAGGATTTGTAACTTCAGATGATAGAAAATATATCTTTAAATTCCATTATCATGAGTAATCGAAAAAAAATATAAATATGATTAAAAAGCAATGCATTTAAAACTACAGTTTTGATTTAAAATTAGGGTAACACCCCCAGTAATTGGCATGCACCAGTGATTGGCACATTTTACAAACATGTCCTAAAAAAAGATTTATATCCAGTCTTTTAAAAATTCAAGACCATATATCAGTTATATGCTCATTTACGTTAAAGATTATAACTTTGATTTATTTTACAAGATGACAATAGAGCCTAGGAAAGAGAAACAAGTATGGCTTATATCAAATTAGCCATTTTGTTGCAAATTCTTCTTCTTTGGCTTAAGGAAGGCATGCTTTTCAATTCATTATTATCTAATTTATAATATGTTTTAAATTTTAATTTACAACAGTTTTGTTTAGTTAAAAAGGGTTACTTTAATTGTGTAAAAGTATTTTCTGCACAAATATTTGGATTTCTGAATTAATGGTAGTTGCCAATTAATGGTGCTTCAATTTTGCTAGTTCCAAGTAATTGGCACCTATTCCAATTACGAGGAATTCGCAAGGAATTTGAGATTAAACCCTTTATTTTGGAAGTACTTTTAAAATTATAGACTAATTTTGTTTATCTTTTGTTTTTATTTGAAAATATAAATTTTATCAGTAATTGGAATACATTAAAGCTTCATATGACAATTACTGGGGACAGCATGACAATTATTGGGTATTAATGTAAGTATATTGTATTGTTTTAAAGTGTTCATATTTCAGACTAATATGCTGATTTCTTACTCTCAAAAACCTGAAATATGGCATCTTCCTCTACAGTAAATTAATTTAAAGCAATTAAACCCAATGCAAAATGTAATTTAAAAAAAAACATATAAACATATGCCAATTACTGGATCACAAGGTGTCCTACATTGGTGCTCTAGGTGCCAATTACTGGTGATTTCAACAACTTTTTATAAATATATTTTTATAAAAATACTTTTTCAATTTTTTTTGCTTTTAGTGGACAAAATAGATGCACAGATATGCATTCTTTGATTAAAAAATATTTCCAAGTAAATAGCTTATTTCTTTGTAATGAAAATTTAAGTAAATTTAACGACAAATTCTTAATGTGCCAATTACTGGTTATGTTACCCTATATAGAGTATTTCCCACTACAAACATTAAATTTTCCTAGTTGAAATCAAAAATAATTTTAAGAAATCAACAAACAAAACCCTCTAATTTTGTTTAGTTCTTTTAAATTATTAAACGGTAACTTGCTTAATAAACGAATACACTTTTTAAAAAAATCACATGAGAGATCTTGTGTAAAAAATAATTTTTTATTCACGCAGTAATCAAAGCAAATATATATATATATATATATATATATATATATATATATATGTGTGTGTGTTACAGGCCAAACCCGATTTTAGGCCAAACTAGTTTGGCCTAGGCCAAATCGGTCTATCCTAACGGCCATCGGATAAACTAGTTTTTCCTAGGCCAAACCGGTCTATCCTAACGCCCATCGGATAAACTAGTTTTTCCTAGGCCAAACCGGTTTATCCTAACGCCCATCGGACAAACTAGTTTTTCCTAGGCCAAACTAGTCTATCCTAAGGCCCATAGGACAAACTAGTTTTTCCTAGGCCAAACTAGTTTGGCCTAACTCTTATAGGATAATCTAGTTTAGCCTGCTGTTTGTTGGTCTGAACTAGTTTATCCTAGGCCGATCTAGATTATCCTAGGCCAATTCAATTTGGCGTGATTTTATTGAATTCAATGACCGCCTCAGCGCCAACGTTCTAGTTTGTCCTAGGCTGATCTAGTTTATCCTAGGCCAATGTATTTTACGTGTTTTTAACTCACAGGCGTTAAAGCCTGAGAAATAATGGGCTCGCAAGTTCTGTATGTACGCATGTATGTATACATGTATGTACGTAACACGATAACTCTTGATAGAAAAAATGTAATTTGACGTGTTAATATCTCATCAGACTACCAAAGCCTGACAAATAATGTGCCCGTGGATTCTGTATCTATGTATGTACGTAAGTACGTAACGCAAAAATTCTTGATAGAAATACCCGATTTGCATCGAACTTTCAATATAGGTTTATTCTTATGAGGAGTTTTTCTGTTTAATTTTGGGAGGTCATTGGAGAATAATAAGGGTGAGGAAGATCGAGAGGCTGATTCGCCCCTTCCCTTAAATCAAATAAATGGGTTTCCATGCATCATTGGCATATTTTATAATAAAAAAAATAGATATAGAAGTATTCTGATGAGGCGCCTACATGATTAGTTGTGGATGTTCATTGTTTAAGTATAAAGAGAGAGAGAAATATAGGTAACGCCCCATAATTTATGTAAATGCTTTTTTCAAGCAGAATTTGCTGATTTGCTTAAATTTTTGAAATAGAGTCGTTCTGGTAAGGTGCTTCCGTAATTAGTTTTGGAAGTTAATTGGTTAAGAACAAATGGAAGAAAGGGGGACTTCCGCCTAATTTTGCCAAATGGGTTTTTCATGCAGAATTAACCGATTTGCTGCAAATCTTCGATTTGTTCATTCTGATGAAGCGCTTCATTGATTAATTTTGGTGGTTCTTTGGTTAAGTATAAAGGGGAAGCGTACAATTTATTTTCCTTAAATTATATAAATTATATAAATTAGTTATAATACAGAATTATCCAATTTGCTTAAAATTTTGGACATGAATTCATTTTGATCAAACGGTTCTTTAATTAATTTTTCTTTTGTTTAAGTATAATGGGGTAGTGGATGATTTATTGCCTTCCTTAAATTAAATAAATGGGTTTTTAAGCAAATTTATCTGATTTGCCGATTAAATTTTGAACATAGTTTTTTCATAAGGCGAATCCCTGAATAGTTTTGTTTAATGATTAAGTACAAAAGGTGGAATGTAGGATTACCCTCCTTAAATCCGATGAATGGTTTTTGAGCAGAATTATCTGATTTGCTTCAAATTTTGGATAATTGCTCTATTTTATAAAGCGTATCTGTGATTAGTTTTGGGGTTCAAACGTTAAGTATAATTAGGGGAAATGGGAAAAAGTAATCTCCTTTACTTGTTTTTTCGAGGGTGATATTTAAAAAAAATGTCTGTAATACACAATTAGTGTAAACAGCCTGTGAATGCAAAGCCATTACTTAAACCGGGCAATATTCTTTTTAATATTAATCCTGACTACTGCTCTCTAATCTTGTGCAAAGTGATTTTGCTATCACCTCTGTATAATGTATTTTATTTGAAGGGTAGTAGAATACTGTTACAGGTTTGCACGGGCCGGAATTTCGTAGCCCGGTATAAAAATTAAAAGTTCAGCCCGAGCCCTGCCTGTAAAAAAATCAGTGAAAAGGGACTCAGTCCGGCTCGACCTGACCCTACTCAATTTCTGCAAAAAATTCAGATTTTAATTCACATACATTTAAGATTCTTTTAAAGAATACTGCATACATATTTATGGATAAATTTACAATGTATTTTTAAATTACGATGTGTTCGCTAAATGGAAAATACACAATGTATTATTGATTATTTAGATTCTTAGTCCTTCAATATTCAAATAGGAATTCATTAAATAGTTAGAACAAAAGAAAAAAAGGAGTGTTATAAACATCATAACTTTTGAATATGTTTAGTAAAAAGTAGATTTGTAAATATATTTTTCTATCATTCCTTAAGGGTTTTCTCAAATCCAAAAGAGCTACATCCTAACACATTTATTAATTAATTCCTTTTCAGAAATGCATAAGATTAACAGGCATTCTCACTCAGAAAATATGTAATCGAATGGCGTTAACCATTTTTTTCATAAAAGCGATGTATCTTTGAGAAAATACTATTAAAGCTACGTTTTGAATCGAATTTCTTGTTGCGACTTTACGGAAAAGAAAAACTTGACGCCGTGACAAAAATAGCTATATGTCGACAGGTAATTAATTTCTCAAAAAAGGAAAACGCTGTTCGATTCCAAATTATGTTCAGCTGCGATCTGGCTCGAATAATAGTAATAATAAAAGCAAGCTTATCACAGCATGGCCTGAGTCTGCAGAAAGAAAAATAAAAATAAGCAAACACCATGTCCAATGTATCATGTCTCTACGGTGGACATGTTAAATTTCTATATTGATGTTACAAGCAATGACTCTTGGCACATATTTATGCTTATTCTAGTGAAAGATATGTTTTTACCGGCCAAACCCAATTTTGAGCCAAATTATATTAGCCTAGACGAAACTATTTTATCCTAACGCAAATTGGATAAACTAGTTTTCCTATGCCAAACTTATTTCTCTAAATGTCCATAGGATAAACTAGTTTTTCCTATGAAAGTTGGTAATCCTTCACTTTTTCTTTCATACTTAACCATTAAACTCCCCAAAACTATTCAGGGAATAGCTTATCAGAAAGAACATACATCCAAATTTGACGCAAATCCTTAAATTCTGCATCAAAACCATTTATCTAAATTATTGGGGGGTTACCTACATTGCCCTTTGTTTTCCACTTAAACGATAAACATCCACAACTAATCACGGAGGCATCTTGTCAGATTCATCCTATACCTAAAATTTTAAATGAAAACTGATAATTCTGCATGAAAAATCCATTTCTCTGAATTAACAATGGGGTATTAGCCTCCCGTTCACCCCCTCTTAATCTTATCCAATGAATTCCGAAAACTAATAAGAAAAGTACCTTTTCAAAATGAAACTAATTCCAAAATTTTAAGCAAATCAAATATTTCTACCGAGAGTTATCGCATTATGTACATATGTACGTACATACGTACAATCATGCGTACATACATGCGTACATACATAAATGCAGAACCTGCGAGCTCATTAGTTCTCGGGCTTTGACGCCTGTGAGCTAAAAACATGTAAAATTACATTGGCCTAGGATAAACTAGGTCAGCCTAGGACAAACTAGATCAGCCTAGGACAAACTAGAATGTTGGCGCTGAGACGGTCATTGAATTCAACAAAATCACGCCAAATTGAATTGGCCTAGGATAATCTAGATCGGCCTAGGATAAACTAGTTCAGACCAATAAGCAGCAGGCTAAACTAGTTTATCCTATAAGAGTTAGGCCAAACTAGTTTGGCCTAGGAAAAACTAGTTTGTCCTATGGGCCTTAGGATAGACTAGTTTGGCCTAGGAAAAACTAGTTTGTCCGATGGGCGTTAGGATAAACCGTTTTGGCCTAGGAAAAACTAGTTTATCCGATGGGCGTTAGGATAGACCGGTTTGGCCTAGGAAAAACTAGTTTATCCGATGGGCGATAGGATAGACCGGTTTGGCCTAGGCCACTCTAGTTTGGCCTAAAATCGGGTTTGGCCTGTAACATATATATAATATGTCGATTTTCTGTAATAATATATAGATTCTCGTGGAATAACATCTTTGCTGTAATAAGAAGTCGATTTACTTGAAATAATAAACAGGTTTAGCAGAATTAGTTGGAAGCCATGGAATTGTGCTCCTTGGGAGTTTCTCCAATAGAAATTCAAGAAAATCAGTTTTTAGTCCTTTATTATTTTTTTAGTACGACCATTAGTTACTCCACATATCACCAAGCTGCACAAATTAACAATAGACAACTTTTTCTAAGACTGCATCACATCAAACGTTCGAAATTATTCCAAAGATGAGACGGGCATCCTGGCATTTTAAAGGTTTGAAGCGATCTTCAAAAGCTAAATGATTCTCTCAACATTCCAAGCCAATCTAGCCCCTTCCCTTTTTTACGTAAGGCTTTAAAAATCCATTAGGACCATTTTCAACGCAAAGATAATTCAACCCACTCTCTCTCATTAGACGCTGGGCCTGACTAGAGGTAAGAACTCCTTACCTAATCGTGGCGTAATAGCGTAGTTTGCCCACGCGAAAAAGCGTATGAATATCTATCAGACGATTAATTAAATAATAAAACAAAATTTAAGTTTCGATAAATGTTTTTTTTAATTTTAAAAAGGAAAATGGATTTGTGTACTGAATAAGGATTTCGCAATAAGATATTGGCATTCAACAAACATTCTAGCTCTTTTTAAAGAAAATAATCAATAGATTATACTAAGTTAAATAAAATAAAATAAAAGAACTTTAGCTGTTAAAATATTAATGCATTAGGAAAATTGAGAATAAAAGTATGTCCCATAAAACGTTAGAGTTAACCCCTTCGCGACGGAAGCCTTTTACGAAATTTTTAATATTTTGTCACCGGTTTAAAAAAAAAAGTAATTTGTATCTTATCAAATTGCGAAAATGCTCCGATTAAATAAGGCAGATTTTGCAGTATAAATTTACTGGTGGTGATAAACAAGGATTCTTAAGCCTTTTTGCGGCACGTATACGTGTCGCTCGTCCCTAAGGGGTTAAAAACTCAGGGCGGGCAAAATGGCGATTTTTTTATTACACACATATATATATATATAGATATATATATAGATAGATAGATAGATAGATAAATAGATAGATATATATATACATATTTATAGATATATATTACACTTCAGATAAACGTTTTTACGGAAATTATCAACCAGAGAAAATTACCAATATAGTTAAATACATTAAATGACAGATAATGTAATGAAGCAGTTTAATAATTAAATTTTATAAAATTTACTATGTGATAAATTGTAAAAGAATGTTTTAAATTGTATAAAAATACTAAAATCATATTCTTTAATTATATAAATATTGCATGTTCATTTGCATTAAGCATTTTAAATGTTTACTATTTTCATTATTGTTATATTATCGCGTATATTTTTTAAAAAGTTGTATGTTACTATCATATTTATTACAAATTAATAAAAAATGAAAAGCAAATAATTGTTTTTGTTCATGTTTAAGAGTTAATTTTTTTTTTCACTTTACCTTTTTTTTTTTTTTTTTTTTTTTTTTTTTTAAATATATCGGCTCAGACAAAAGAGTAGTGTCGTTTCTAGAGTTCAGATTTAATAAAAAATTAGCAAATGGGTCCAACTGTTCCTTTTTTCAATATTTTTATATAAGTGTTAATTTGCACGGAAATTTTAAAATTACGATTATCAAATATGATGGAATCCAAATGAAGCAAAGCTTCAGAAGATCTTATATATTTCTTGAAATCATAGTTTAAAATTAAATCGTAGGCTTTAATACTTAAATCTTTATGTACGTCTAAGTGAACTCTAAGAGCAACAATTTTCATTGAAGAATTCATTGAATACAGACCAATGCATACAGATCAATGCATTGTGCCAATCACGTTTGAATTGGTTCATAAATTAGGCTATTAATAGGACAACAATTTATGTACGTTTGCTTTTTGTGTATCCGTAAACGATCTATAATATTTCGTAAATAAACTTATTTAAGGTACGAGTAGGAATAGTTCATTGTCTCAACCTGAGTTCGAATTAGTTCGGTTCATCAGACTTTCGCTATTGCATTTATAATATTTTATTGTAGATATTTAGATATATATATATCGTTATATTTATGAAAAACAGATAAAAGAATAAAATAAACAAAAACAACATAAAATATTTAAAACTGATTATAATATATCTGACTATAAATGCAATTTAATTTTAAATTATTTTTTTAACTTACCAGTTTTGATTATAAATGTTTAAAATTCATTTTAACCGATCTGTTGTCCTTTAAAATCTTATTCAAATGTTCTTTTAATATTACTTGATTTCTGCAATTGTAAGAGTATCTTATGCATCCGATACTGGATTGAAGCTAAACCCAATTCTAATATATTTTAAGAAAATATTCCTAGCTCTGAATACATGCGTTTAGAAATTCTTTATTCTTGTTGGGTTTATTAGAGTAAATTCAAACCGCCATTTAAGGAAAATCACGTCAAGTACAATTAAAACGATTAATTAGTACAATTAATTAAGTTCTTAAATTGAGTAGTTTTTTAACGGTAATCACCCTCTCAAAGCATTGCTGTAAGAAATAATCTATTAAAAAAAAAACATATTTTAATGTCATCTTTTAACGTCAAAGAAAATAAAATACTTCTTTAAATTCGCTATATTTCATTAATTAACCAACCTGACATAATTAAAGTTCCACCTTCCATTTTGATGGTAATTTATGCAAAAAAATTCTTTATTCCAAACCCTGAAACTTAAATTAAACATTTTACAAGATTTTTTTTCTCCCTCCTTATATTTAAAATTACAAAATCAACAAATTATTTTGGTAATTCCAACATCTTCGTATATGTTTTATATTTAAAAAAAAATTAATAATTACTTAATACTTAATGCAACTCATGTGAATTTTTATCGGTTTATTGAAGATCTGTAACCTTGTAAAATTTCTATTAAAACTGATATCTAAAAATGGAGCTAAATGAAGATTTTTCATTGTAACGTAATACCTAATAAAATGTGCTTAGTTAAAAAAAATAATACATTGTTGTTAAGGCAATTTGAAAATGGGACTTGTTATCATTTACACCAATGGAATTTTCTGTTTAATGGAATTCATCGTAACGGTAGTGTAGTGTATATGTTTTTATGTAAACTAGCCAAATTGAGTTTTTGGATATTTTCAAGAATCTAAAAGCATTATTAGATTTGGAACTTATTTTGAATTGTTTTGGGAAAAAATTCTGTAGACCTCATTTTACAGATATGTCTATTTTGTTATTTTTACCAATTCGATATTTTTTTATTTACTTATTTATTTTGTCGTAAATTCTTTTTTTTTTTTACCAATTCATTTTTAAATCTCTTATACACTTGTGAAATGAAAATAATCATTTTGCAAGCTAATACTGCTCAGCGAACGTCTGATTTCTTAAAGGAACATTTTTTTTCAATATAGAATCAGGATTTCGCCATAACATTTTTCTATCGTCTAAGAATTACAGTTACAATAAACGAATTTTCTCATTTTTTTTCAAATTTAAATGTGAATGAAGTATCTTTACCTACAGTTTATAAATATAGGTGTATTATACTTTTTCTAATTGTATTTTTGAATTAACTTTTTTGTTTATAGTAACTGCACTTGACTATTTCGGGTTTTTTTAAATGCCCTGTTTGTTTTTGACAAGAAAGTAATCATTTTACAAATTAGTACTCCCTAAGAAAAAAAAATACTTAGCACTTACTGAAATCGAATCAACATTTTCTCTAACAATTTTATCATCGAAGAATTATATTTATAGTTGACAAATTTTCTTTTCTTTTTTTCCTATTGGGAGTACAAATTAATTGGGTCCGTTTTTTTTTTCATTAAAAAAACATTTTATTTATTATCAAAATGAAAAACATGTTATTCAAAGTATTGTCCATCGTTAGCCACAACCTTTGTCCACCTTTCTGGCAATTTTCGGATTCCATCTCTGAAAAATGAGTCCTCTCTGGACGCAAACCACGAATCGAGCCATTCTTGAATTTCTTCAGAAGAAGTGAAGCGGTGTCCAGCCAAATCGTGATGCATCCGTCGGAACAACCAATAATCAGAAGGAGCAATGTCTGGCGAATACGGCGGGTAGAGTAGGACCTCCCATTTCAACGTTTCCAAGTAATTTTTAACGACAATTGCCACATGGGGCCGGGCATTGTCATGTAACAAAATTACCTTGTCGTGCCTTTCGATAGTTTCTGGCTCTTTTTCACGCAATGCTCGGCTCAAACGCATTAATTGCAGTCGGTAGCGTTGGCCAGTAACTCTTTCGCCAGGTTTTAGCAGCTCATAGTACACTATCCCAGTCTGATCCCACCAAACGCACAGCATTACCTTCAGACCATGAATATTCGACTTGATGTTGACGTCGATGGCAATGATTCACCAGGCCGAGCATAGTATTTTCTCTTCTCGGGGTTATTGTAGTATATCCACTTTTCGTCTCCGGTAACAACTCGATGCAAAAAACCTTTCCTTTGCTGTCGTTCGAGCAGCAGTCCACAGATGAAAAATCGCTTTTCAACGTCGCGCGGTTTCAGCTCGTATGGGACCCAATTTCCTTGCTTTTGAACCATTCCCATGTTTTCTAAGCGCACGGAAATTGCTTGCTGAGTGACTCCCAACGATTCTGCAAGCTCTTGTTGCGTTTGGCACGGATCTTGATCGAGCAATTCCTCCAATTCGGCGTCTTCGAACTTTTTCGGCTGGCCCGGGCGCTCCTTGTCTTCGACACTAAAATCACCATTTTTGAAGCGTCGAAACCACACTCTACATGATTTATCAGATGGCGCAGATTCACCATATACTTCCACAAGCGATCGATGCGCTTCAGCGGCACTTTTCTTCCAATTAAAAAAGAAAATCAAAACTTCCCGCAAATGTTGTTTATTTAGCACAAAACTCGACATATTGAATGCTCAGAAAACCAATGTTGTTGTATAAAACTCGAAGCTTCGTTGACTGAATATGGTTGACAAAAGTCAAACCTTTCTAACAATGCCAAAAACATCTATCATTATTCAGTAAACAAATCAGCCAGAGCCATCTATTGAAAACGGACCGAATTAATTTGTACTCCCAATAATTAAAAGTGTGTTTTCCCTAATTAAAAGGTTTTATTTTTAACTGATTATTTTATTAATTGCGAAGAAAATATTCGCAAAGCCTTAAGGAAATAAATTGTTTCATGACAGTGGATTAGGAATTGAAAAAAAAATCACATCTTCAGATAAAAAAGAGAATAAAAAATAAAAATGGCATTATCAAAAGTGACTAACAATTTCCCCCAACTTTGAAAACATTATTTAAAAAATGACAAAAAAAATCCCTGACATACATGGTTTTATGTTTGTCATTTTTATTTATATTGGATAGTATATTATATATTGTGGTATTGTTGTAATAAAATTTTTGCTACTTAGGCAAGTTCAACGTCTAATATGTAAAAAATAGGGGCCAGAAGAAAAAAATTATGTAAATTGCTAAAATCGTCAGAAAAATATCCACTGCATATGATCGAAAAATTTAAAAATTTGTACTGTAAAAAGGGAGAATTTATTTACTGAGTAAATATTATAACGCTTAAATAAAATATACAATCCCCAGTTACCTATAAATACAAATTTGAATTTTTGAGGAATTTTTACATGCATTTTTATTTATTATTATAAATATCTCAAACTGATATAAGTTCAGCATTTAAAAAAACAATTTACAGTTAAAAAGATCATTTTGTTTTCATTGATTTTCGGGGCCATTCAAGTTTATAAAGAAAATAATTTCAGTTCAACAAGTAATATATACAGTGACGGTCAAAAGTTTCCGGCCAGTTAGTTTCTTCGATTTATTTACCAAAAGGTTTCAGCAAAGAAGAAGCACAATTGCTTCAAAAGTTAGGAATATGTGAATGACCTCTGACCACGTGATCATTTTGATTGGATACTGAAGATGCTTCATGCAAAGGTATAAAAGTCGAAGTTCGCGTGTGCAAAAGTTTCCGGCCACTTATCATTCTTTAGTTTTTTTCTATCGGTAAACTGTTTTTTCGGTGTGTTTATGAATGAATCAACGTGTATAGCATAATCTGAATTCAAAATTGAAAAGTTCAACAATTATTTTCATAAATGAGTGATTAGTTTGTCGCTAAAAGGCGAATCTTCTCGAGATATTGCGGCAAAATTATCGATCGGATATCGACCGTAAACGGTATTTAAAAATTATATAAAGATGGCCGCGGCCTTCAGGACTTTCAGAAGTCTGGGAGATCCCGGAAAATTACTATTCCTGTGGACAAAATTATCAGCAGATAAACATTTAATAATCCGCATAAAAATTCTGCAGCAATATACTGCGATTTACGGAATGAAAATATTGCTGAAATAAGTCCGTATACCGTATCAACATGCTGACGTGATGCATAACTTTATGGAAGAGTCGGTGTTAAAAAATTTTCAGAGTTAAAAAAAAAAATACAAACGTACCCGACTGGCGTTTTCCAAAAAACACAAAGTCTGGTCAAGTGAAAACTGGAAAAAAGTTCTATTTTTCCATAAATCGAATTCGAAACAATTTTGGAAGTGATGGCAGACACAACGTCCAATGACCTAACAACAAAAGATATGATTCGACCGATGTTATTCCTACAATGAAACATGGCAGAGGACACGTTATGCCGTGGGGAGTATTTTCTTCAAAAATTGTCGATCCGTTATTTCAAATCCACAGCCAGGTGAATGATACAATGTATAAGGGTATCTTGCAAGACTATTTTCTGCCTTACTAAAGAAAAAAATTTGGTCGCAACTCTTTTTCTTAACATGGTAACGAGATAAATATTATTTGCAAACCTCGATAAGCAATGGTTTTCGCACAAAAAATTTCGTTTTTGAAATGATCAGCCCAATCGCCCAACATGAATCCAACAGAAAATCTTTGAAAAGAAGTTGACAAAAGTCTGCGGAACTATAAATATTCCAACTCAGCTGAAATTTCGCCAAAATTGCAAGAAATGTGGGAAAAACGTACCATAGACGATCTTTAACCGTTGATTGTATGAATGTCACATTGCTGCGCCGCAGTACATATTACTAAAGCTAATAAAATAGTAATACGATAAAATACTAATTGTAACTGTTGTTGATCACTGTAATTTTCTATTACAATACCACTTTTTTACAAACTTGTGAAGGTGGCCGGAAACTTTTGAGAACATGCGTTTTCCTTTATACTTAATTTTGTTAGTTAAATTTATTGATATTTACATGTTCTTCTATAAGTAAGTTCCTAACTATTATGTCAATAAAATGTTATTCCGAACTGAAAAATTTTTGTTGGCCGGAAACTTTTGACCGCTACTGTGTATATATATCAGGATCTTATGTTTTTAAAAATACAAATAAAATAATCATTATTTTTTTTTTGTGTGTGGGGGGGGGGGTGTAGTTATCTGACTTTTATATAGTGAATATTTTGGTTTTTGTTTGTTTACATTGTTTTTCTTCATTCTATCATCATAAATTATAACATCATAAATTACAACCATAAATTAAAGTCAACGCAATATTAGTTACTACAAGCATCTCATTAAATTACAATGAAATAGCTTTAAAAAAATAAATTCAATAGTAATCATTAAGAATTTTAACAATACCATAGTAAAAAAACAATAATAATGAGGGTTGTAAAATACAAAAAATTGACTTACAGAATTTTAAAAATATTGTTAATCATATTACTTTCCATTCAAATGTTTTTTATTTACATTCTTTTTTCATTCGAATACATTCTTCAGAAATCTGTAGCTAGTGCTTTTCTTGTATTCTATGGAGTAATATGTTTAAAAATCCATTTTTTTCTAAAATTGTCAGGCTCTTTGGAAAATTATTCAAGACCATAGATAATTTGCATCTGAATATACACTCCAGTTTGTTTTTATTTCTTAAAAATTATAGTATGACGAATTACATTTATTGCAAAAGTAAACAAGCTATTTCATTTCTTTGTTTTTGTGAACCAATTTATTTGACATGCAAGTTTTCATTTCTGAAGTTTTTAAACAAAATTTGAGTTTTTGAGAATAATGCACCAAATACTAGATTTCTTCATACATAAAAACATAATACATAAAACATAAATACATAAAACAGTTACAAGTAAAAAAAATAATCATTCTTTACCATTCAAACATTCTAAATGTTATTACAACAAATAACATACAAATATGTTATACAAAATATATAATTATCAGGTAAACAAGAATGTTCGTGCGGTTTTTGAGAACAGCTACTTTTGTTGCGTAGGCGTGGTCATACTGTTACTGAGATTCTGATGACGTCATTTCTGTACATTACCTTTAAATTGCAATCAGTAGAGAGTTGTTTAAAGAATCTCACGTTTCGATATCAGTTTTGTAGAAAGTACAATCTTTGACAAAGGATGTCGTTGACAAAGGAGATTTTGAGGCCTATTTTGCTCTACGGCCTATTTGCTACTAGGAAACAAAACTGCAGAGTAGAGGTCTGCACGGGCCGGGCTCGGGCCGGTTTCCAATAATGGCATTCGGGCCGGGCCGGGCTCGGGCCTTACTTCTGAAGACTCGGGCCGGGCCGGGCCGGGCCTAGTCACTAATCCTTTCGGGCCGGGCCGGACCGGGCCTAGTCACTAATCTTTTCGGGCCGGGCTGGGCTAGGGCGTTAATTTTTTTGCTGGAGTATCGGGCCGGGCCTAACTTTTTTTTCCGTACGAAGCCGAGACTGATTCCATTCTTCCTAGTTTTCATGGACCAAAATAATCAGTTCCTATTGAATCTTCCCATATGAAAATCCTTTTCTCAACTTTTTATAAATCAGTAATATTTGGCTTTGTCCAAAAATTTCTACAAAAAAAGCATATACTTTTAGACCGTCATTATTCTACTATTAAACATTAGAATTTATTCCTTTTAAAGAATCGTAGATTACTAGGTGTTTTAAAATAGAATTAAACACACACACACACAAAAAAAAAAAATGATTATGACGGAAGTTTTTTGTTTTTTTTTAAACTGAAAACTGAAAGTTTCTTTTAAAATATTCATCCATGCAAAATGAATACAACAATACGGGAGAAAAAAATACATTAAACATTTACATCTGTTAAGAAGGGAAAGCATTTTTTTTTTTTTGTTCCAAAGCGATTTTGTCTTTGGAAATTTTACCATATACCGCTTTTTCGATTTTTTGTCTCCATTACAGGGAATATGGATTAATAATACTAGTGATAACTGAAACATTTACATACAACAAACAAAGATTCATTTAAAAGCATAAATATCGCAGCCCACCACACTTCTACATAAATGGAGATTATAAACATGGAAAAAAAGACTAATATAATTTTTTTTGGTCAGAACTCTTCCATAAGATTAAAGATCAATGTTCTGTAGAAATTCACTCGAGCCGGGCCGGGTTCGGGCCGAATTTTAAACTTTTTTCAGGACCGGGCCGAGCTCGGGCCGAAATTTTAACTTTCGGGCCGGGCCGGGTCGGGCCATTATTTTTTTCGTTCGGGCCGGGCCGGGCCCGGGCCGAAATTTTAACTTTCGGGCCGGGCCGGGTCGGGTCGGGCCAATATTTCTTTCGTTCGGGCCGGGCCGGGCCCGGGCCGAAATTTTAACTTTCGGGCCGGGCCCGGGCCTGGAAATTTCGGCCCGTGCAGACCTCTACTGCAGAGGCCGCTATAAGAATATGCTCCGTGTTTAGAGAGACTTCAGTGAATGAACGGACCGCTCAAAAGTGGTTCAGCAGATATTCGTTCGGAGACGAGAGCCTTGAAGACAAGCCCCGTGTTGGTCGTCCATCCATCTTAGACCAAGTCCAGCTGGAAAAAGAAATCTTGATCTAACATCCCAGGAACTTGCGCAAAGGTTTAGGGTGTAGCATAGATTTAGGAGTGTCGTTATAGTGGCAGCTGGCAAGAGCTCCTTTTTAGAAGAAAGAATTAGGTTAAATATAATTTCCAGATAGTGAAGCAATAATACAAGTCCACCGAAGTAATGAGAAACATCAGAAAAGTCTCTTCTTGGTTTTCTTTATTGAGAGCTGCAGAAATAAGCACAGAAATACATTTCACACAGAGTGACCCTTCGAAACACAGCTTATAGAGCTACATGATGAAATACGTGTTTTCTGGACAACAGATAAAATCCAAGTGATATTACTATCAGTGCAGATGTTGAATAGCGATTTGGGCTTGCGGTTTTTGCCAAAACCCTTTGTATAATTGAAGACCTTGGCGATAATTTTGCAGAGAGAGACAGAACGTGTTGTTAAGTAACAAAGCCAAATGATAGTATGTAAATTATGGGAGCAGACACAAAAGGGATAACAGAGTAATTTCATGAGAATTGAAGAACCTCTCAACGGAGCGATGAAAACATCTGCTCAACCACAGCTTTAAGCTGGATAAAGCGAGACGAAAGATATGGAACATTCGTTTGGAATCGCGTAGAAGAAATCAGATCCTTAACTCAAAAGAACCAATGGCGACACATTGCAGGGAAATTTAATCCGGCAGATATCCCTTCCAGAGGTTGTTCGATTGAACAATTTTTACAACTAAGATGGTGGAAGGGACCGGATTAGTTAGCTCAACCTGAATATACTTGGCCTCAAAGTGTCGCAATTCCCGATGAAGAAATTATTAACTCTGAAAAACGGAAAAGTGCCATTTCAGCAATGAACAAGAACACAGAATCTAGTGATTGGTATTATCGACGGTTTTCATCTTTCAAGACAATTATAAGATTGATCGCCTCGATTTTAAGATTCTTAAACAATTTAAGAAATCCTAATTCAAAAGAAGGTTCTGAACTTACGTGTTTGGAATTAGAACAAGCCGAAAGAAAATTGATAATTTTGATTCAGAAAGACAGATTCAACGAGAAGAATAATCAGAAGATACGTAGCTTAAGACCATTCCTAGATGAAGATGGTATTATAAGAGTGAAAACGCAAGTTATTTACAGAGAAGATGCTTTCAATTTTAAATACCCTGTTCTTTTGCCTTCTGACCATCCTGTAGTCCACCGCCTGATCTCCTGGAAACACCAAGAGCTTTTGCATGCAGGAGTGGCTCTTATGATGACATCGTTACGAGAAGACTGCTGGATCGTAAAAGCTAAGAAAACTATTCGAGCAGTAGTACAGAAATGTGTACGATGCAGAAGATTTAGTGCACAAAAGACAGAATCGATTTCTATTGCATTACCAGCAGAAAGAGTTAAAGACGCAGCAGTGTTTCAGATAATTGGAGTTGATTTAGTCGGCCCTTTATATTTAAAGAATGAGAAAAAGGCTTGGATTGTTCTGTACACTTGTGCAGTGTATAGGGCTATACACTTAGAATTAGTTACGTCATTATCTACAGATGCTTTCCTTCAGTCTTTCAGGCGTTTTATAGCGCGAAGAGGAAGACTAACCACAGTGTATCCTGATAACGGCGGAAATTTCGTCGGGGCAGACACAGCATTTTCAGCCATAGATTGGGAGCAAATCTCTGCCGTTGCAGCAACACAAAAGATTTGCAGGAAATTTAACTTACCTACCGTTTCCTGGTGGGGCGGTTGGTGGGAACGATTGATACAAATGGTGAAACGCATCCTAAGAAAATTTCTAGGTAGAACTTCATTATCCTACGAAGAACTGCTCACAATTCTCTGTGATTGTGAACAAGTTGTGAATGCTAGACCTCTAACATATGTTACTGAAGATGTGAACGATCTAGCACCGTTAACACCATCAATGTTTTTATAGGACATAAGATCTTCAGATGTGAGAGATTTTGATGCAATTGACGCGCAAGAATTAAATAAAAGAGTTAAGTATAGGTAACATGTTCGAGAACACCTACGTAAGCGATTTCGTATTGAATATTTAGGACAATTGGGCCAGCAAAGTTCTTTACAAAAGAATGTCAAGCAACTGACCGTTGGTGATGTCGTACTAGTAGAGTTTGATAAGAAACGTGCCTATTGGGCTTTAGCCCGAGTGCAAGAACTTATTTATGGTAAAGATGGCCACCCAAGAGTTGCACGATTAAAAACTGAAAATGGTGAACTTTTGCGACCTGTCCAAAAACTGTACAATTTAGAGATTCCAAAAGAACTTTCTAGTGATCCAGTATTAAGAAAGAGAAATGGCAGACTAGTGACTGTCCCAAAACGTTATTGACTTTAATTATTCTTTCAACTAAAAACTTTATTCTTATTTTTTAGTATATTTCATAGTGTTAATTTGAATTTGTAATAATATGTTTAATTTTATTTGAATTTTGCAGAAGAAAACCTTTATTTACCTGTTTTGTGAAAAGTAATATTGTAAGAATTGTATTTTTTCACTGTAATGTAAGTATTAGTCATATTTTATTTTATATTCTATTGTACCCATCGTTGAGTTTATCTGTCGAAAACTCAAGGTGGGAGAATGTTGCGAATTCGATTAATATTTGTAATTACTTTGGTGTCCACACTCTCATAGTGACTCCATGGTCATAGTTTTATTTTTCGCCGGTTGTAGATTGTCCTCTGCTATTCTATGAATATAATTGATGTAAAAATATAAAAATTTGAGCAAGATATTTGAAAAGAACGCACCTATAGACTTAACAATATCATTCGGGTGTTTTTGAGTGACTCGATTGACCTCTTAATATTTTCGTATTCTCTCTTGTGACTTACATGCAAAGCTGTTGCTTTACGAAGCTTCCAGTGAATAAAAATATTAAAACCGTAAGAAGTTTTTAAATGTACACTGACTGTTTCAGAAGGTTTAATTTGAATTTGAAATGAAAGATTGATTCCGTGTTGTAAAGAGTTTACAAATGACTTATCATAGATTATATATTTACATAAACAATTTAATTCTTTGCTACATTAAACTAAATTGTCTAGCGTTCATGTTTTTTCAACAAATTAATTTACTTAACATTTTCATTTTGAAGTACACTTTTGTCATTTTTAATATTTTATCATGAATACGATTTCAATGTTTATCAAGGCAGCTACTTAAGGCTTTTGCTTTTCCTGTTTTTAAATAAAATTATATCTAGAGTTTATAAATAAAAGTAAAGATTCATATAAAATCAGAGAATTAACTTATCTTGGTTTTATATCATATTAAACTTTGGCGAAACATAAGACGTGTTGTAACTTCCTAATGATTAATTTTTAAAGCCTCTAATTATTAATGGATTTCTGTTATCTTTTCTGTAAGTTTTTGACACATTTCATTAATTTTCTGCAGTTTTGATAATTAAAATAAACTTTGCTATATTTACAGAATTAATAAATTACACAAAAAATAAATTGAGACTAATGGTTTTAAATAAATCTTTCAAAATAGTGTTTAATGAAAACTTTCTTTTCCAAATACTGCTAAAATTGTTATTACTGTTGTAAATTTAAATCTATTTAAAGGGCATAAGTAGGCATTAAGTCTTTTAACTAGGCATTCTTTTTATTTCTGTATTCACTTCTCTATATAAAGAGATAAAGAAATTCTTTTTTAAACCATTCATATTTATTTTAACAAATTAGTTATTAAAATAGTAAGGCACGTTTGATAGATGTAGTAATGATTTTTTTTCCGGACATAGCACATTCTTCAGATTTATTTTTACGATGTATAACACTAGTAATAACACATTTTTTGGCCAATTTTTTGAATTAATAAAAACTTGACGCGGATTCGATATCCATTTTAATAAAGAACTTATGGAGTTTCGGTTTTCACAAAATTCCTCTCTATTACTACCCACTTATTCCGATTTTACTGGTAAACAGATTGTGAGAAAACAACACATTTTGTCAAAACATGAAAAAAAGAGGCACATTTCATCAAAAGTTCACAAAAAAGGTAAATTTTGCAAAACAAAAGTGAAAAAAAAATGACAAACTTCTAAAAATAACGAAAAAAAAAACGAAAAATTTCACAAAAAAAAAATCACGAAAAAGGATAAATTCAATAAAACGGGAAATTACATCGAAAGACAGCGAGAAAAAATGACAAATTTCGCAGAAAATCCCTCAGAAAACAAATATTTTTTTCCTGGTATCATAAAAGACATGAATTTCATCAAAAGATCGTGAAAATACATAAAATTTGTCTAGGTACTTCAAAAAACGCAAATACTGGTAAACAGATTGTGAGAAAAAAAACACATTTTGTCAAAAGATGAAAAAAAGAGGCACATTTCATCAAAAGATCACAAAAAAGGTAAATTTTGCAAAAAAAAAGTGAAAAAAATGACAAATTTATGAAAATAACAAAAAAACGACAAATTTCACAAAAAAAGTCACGAAAAAGGTTAAATTCAATAAAACGGCAAATTACATCGAAAGACAGCGAGAAAAAACGACAAATTTCACAGAAAATCCCTGAGAAAAATATTTTTTTTCCTGGTATCATAAAATAAATGAATTTCATCAAAAGATCGTGAAAATACATAAAATTTGTCTAGGTACTTCAAAAAACGCAAATACTGGTACACAGATTGTGAGAAAAAAACACATTTTGTCAAAAGATGAAAAAAAGAGGCACATTTCATCAAAAGATCACAAAAAAGGTAAATTTTGCAGAAAAAAAGCGAATATTTGACAAATTTCTAAAAATAACGAAAAAAAAAACCCAACAAATTTCACAAAAAAATCATGAAAAAAGGGTAAATTCGATAAAACGGCAAATTACATTAAAAGACAGCGAGAAAAAACGACAAATTTTACCGAAAATCCCTGAGAAAACAAATATTTTTGTCCTAGTATCATAAAAGACATGAATTTTGTCAAAAAAACACGAAAATACATAAAATTTCTCTAGGTACTTCTAAAAACGCAAATATTGGTAAACAGATTGTGATAAAACAACTCATTTTGTCCAAAGATGAAAAAAAGAGGCACATTTCATCAAAAGATCACAAAAAGGTAAATTTTGCAAAAAAAAAAAAAAAAACTGAAAAAAATGACAAATTTCTGAAAATAACAACAAAAAAAAACGAAAAATTTCACAATAAAAAGTCACAAAAAAAAAATAAATTCAATAAAACGGCAAATTACATCGAAAGACAGCGAGAAAAAACGACAAATTTCACAGAAAATCACTGAGAAAACAAATATTTTTTTCCTAGTATCATAAAAGACATGAATTTCATCAAAAGATCGTGAAAGTACTTTAAATTTGTCTAGGTACTTCAAAAGACGCAAATACTGGTAAACAGATTGTGAAAAAACAACACATTTTGTCAAAAGATGAAAAAAAAAGCACATTTTATCAAAAGATCACAAAAAAGGTAAATTTTGCAAAAGAAAAGTGAAAAAAATGACAAATTTCTAAAAATAACAAAAAAAACGAAAAATTTCTCAAAAAAAAGTCACGAAAAAGGATAAATTCAATAAAACGGCAAATTACATCGAAAGACAGCGAGAAAAAGTGACAAATTTCGCAGAAAATCCCTGAGAAAACAAATATTTTTTTCCTGGTATCATAAAAGACATGAATTTTGTCAAAAAAACACGAAAATACATAAAATTTCTCTAGGTACTTCTAAAAACGCAAATATTGGTAAACAGATTGTGATAAAACAACACATTTTGTCAAAAGATGAAAAAAAGAGGCACATTTCATCAAAAGATCACAAAAAAGGTAAATTTTACAAAAAAAAACTGAAAAAAATGAAAAATTTCTGAAAATAACAAAAAAAAAAAAAAAAAAAACCGAAAAATTTCACAAAAAAAGTCACAAAAAAATAAATTCAATAAAACGGCAAATTACATCGAAAGACAGCGAGAAAAAACGACAAATTTCACAGAAAATCCCTGAGAAAACAAATATTTTTTTCCTGGTATCATAAAAGACATGAATTTCATCAAAAGATCGTGAAAGTACTTTAAATTTGTCTAGGTACTTCAAAAAACGCAAATACTGGTAAACAGATTGTGAGAAAACAACACATTTTGTCAAAAGATGAAAAAAAGAGGCACATTTCATCAAAAGATCACAAAAAAGGTAAATTTTGCAAAAGAAAAGTGAAAAAAAATGACAAATTTCTAAAAATAACAAAAAAAAAAAAACGAAAAATTTCACAAAAAAAAAGTCACGAAAAAGGATAAATTCAATAAAACGGCAAATTACATCGAAAGACAGCGAGAAAAAATGACAAATTTCGCAGAAAATCCCTGAGAAAACAAATATTTTTTTCCTGGTATCATAAAAGACATGAATTTCATCAAAAGATCGTGAAAATACTTTAAATTTTTCTAGGTACTTCAAAAAATGCAAATATTGCTAAACAGATTGTGAAAAAACAACACATTTTGTCAAAAGATGAAAAAAAGAGGCACATTTCATCAAAAGATCACAAAAAAGGTAAATTTTGCAGAAAAAAAGCGAATATTTGACAAATTTTGTAAAATAACGAAAAAAACCCCAACAAATTTCACAAAAAAATCATGAAAAAAGGGTAAATTCGATAAAACGGCAAATTACATTAAAAGACAGCGAGAAAAAACGACAAATTTTACCGAAAATCCCTGAGAAAACAAATATTTTTGTCCTAGTATCATAAAAGACATGAATTTTGTCAAAAAAACACGAAAATACATAAAATTTCTCTAGGTACTTCTAAAAACGCAAATATTGGTAAACAGATTGTGATAAAACAACACATTTTGTCAAAAGATGAAAAAAGAGGCACATTTCATCAAAAGATCACAAAAAAGGTAAATTTTGCAAAAAAAAAAAAAAAAAAAAAAAAAAAAAAAAAAAAAAAAGACAAATTTCTGAAAATAACAAAAAAAAAAAAAACCGAAAAATTTTACAAAAAAAGGTCACAAAAAAAATAAATTCAATAAAACGGCAAATTACATCGAAAGACAGCGAAAAAAAACGACAAATTTTACAGAAAATCACTGCGAAAACAAATATTTTTTTCCTGGTATCATAGAAGACGTGAATTTCATCAAAAGATCGTGAAAATACTTTAAATTTGTCTAGGTACTTCAAAAGACGCAAATACTGGTAAACAGATTGTGAGAAAACAACATATTTTGTCAAAACATGAAAAAAAGAGGCACATTTCATCAAAAGGTCACAAAAAAGGTAAATTTTGCAAAAGAAAATTGAAAAAAAATGACAAATTTCTAAAAATAACAAAAAAAACGAAAAATTTCACAAAAAAAAAGTCACGAAAAAGGATAAATTCAATAAAACGGCAAATTACATCGAAAGACAGCGAGAAAAAATGACAAATTTCGCAGAAAATTCCTGAGAAAACGAATATTTTTTTCCTGGTATCATAAAAGACATGAATTTCATCAAAAGATCGTGGAAATACATAAAATTTGTCTAGGTACTTCAAAAAAAACGCAAATACTGGTAAACAGATTGTGAGAAAAAAACACATTTTGTCAAAAGATGAAAAAAAGAGGCACATTTCATCAAAAGATCACAAAAAGGTACATTTTGCAAAAAAAAAAAAAAAAAAAAAAAAGTGAAAAAAATGACAAATTTCTGAAAATAACAAAAAAAACCGAAAAATTTCACAAAAAAGTCACGAAAAAGGATAAATTCAATAAACGGCAAATTACATCGAAAGACAGCGAGAAAAAACGACACATTTCACAGAAAATCCCTGAGAAAAATATTTTTTTCCTGGTATCATAAAATAAATGAATTTCATCAAAAGATCGTGAAAATACATAAACTTTGTCTAGGTACTTCAAAAAACGCAAATACTGGTACACAGATTGTGAGAAAAAAACACATTTTGTCAAAAGATGAAAAAAAGAGGCACATTTCATCAAAAGATCACAAAAAAGGTAAATTTTGCAGAAAAAAGCGAATATTTGACAAATTTCTAAAAATAACGAAAAAAAAAAAACCAACAAATTTCACAAAAAAATCATGAAAAAAGGGTAAATTCGATAAAACGGCAAATTACGTTAAAAGACAGCGAGAAAAAACGACAAATTTTACAGAAAATCCCTGAGAAAACAAATATTTTTGTCCTAGTATCATAAAAGACATGAATTTTGTCAAAAAAACACGAAAATACATAAAATTTCTCTAGGTACTTCTAAAAACGCAAATATTGGTAAACAGATTGTGATAAAACAACACATTTTGTCAAAAGATGAAAAAAAGAGGCACATTTCATCAAAAGATCACAAAAATGGTAAATTTTGCAAAAAAAAAACCTGAAAAAATGACAAATTTCTGAAAATAACAAAAAAAAAAAAAAAAAAAATAAACGAAAAATTTCACAAAAAAAGGTCACAAAAAAAAATAAATTCAATAAAACGGCAAATTACATCGAAAGACAGCGAGAAAAAACGACAAATTTCACAGAAAATCACTGACAAAACAAATATTTTTTTCCTGGTATCATAAAAGACATGAATTTCATCAAAAGATCGTGAAAATACTTTAAATTTGTCTAGGTACTTCAAAAAATGCAAATATTGGTAAACAGATTGTGAAAAAACAACACATTTTGTCAAAAGATGAAAAAAAGAAGCACATTTCATCAAAAGATCACAAAAAAAGTAAATTTTGCAAAAGAAAAGTGAAAAAAATGACAAATTTCTGAAAATAACAAAAAAAAAACGAAAAATTTCACACAATAAAGTCACGAAACAGATTGTGATAAAACAACACATTTTGTCAAAAGATGGGAAAAAAAGGCATATTTCATCAAAAGATCGCAAAAAGTAGCAAAAGAAACGCCAAATTTTTCAAAAAGATAACGAAAAAACGACAAATTTCACAAAAAAATGATAAATTCGATAAAACGGCAAATTAAATCGAAAGATCGTGAGAAAAAAACGACAAATTTCATCAAAAGACCTCGAGAAAAAGACTAATTTTCTCCAGGTATCTTAAAAAATGTGATCTTCGTCAAAAGATCCCGACAACACACAAAATTTGTCTAGGTACTACAAAAAATACAAATTTTGCCAAATAATAATAATACAAAAAAAAGAGCTAGCAGTAAATAAGGTACATAAAGTCTGCATTATCACGAATGAATGCTATGCAAAAAGAGGGATCACTTGTGATAATTTTATTTTTCTTCGTTGATTATAATGATCTTCATATTTTTGGAAAAACATTGTTGAGAGATCAAGAGATTGAAAAAAAATATATATATACATAGCAAATTTCATCAAAATATTCTCCTCTCTATCCCCCCCCCCCCCCCCCAAAAAAAAAAAAAAAAAAAAAAAAAAAAAAAAAAAAAACCTCAGCAAATTTCGTCACAGGAACACTATTAAAAAAAGGATAATTTTTTTATTTTAAGGGAACTTCGAGTCAACTCAAGACAAAAAAAGTGAAACATTAAATAAATATTAATGATTTACAAAGCTGTTTAAAACTGGGCTTTTTTTCATTTCATATGCAATTCACCATTCTTCGGCGAAAATAATGTAATGTAAATACTTCCTAAACATTATGAGTTAGCTCAAAAATGAAATTTTAAGGGGGGAAAAAATCACAGATGTTACACAGATATCGCAGATATATATATATATATATATAAAATCACAGTTTTTTGACATAAGTATTATAAGAAAATGAAGCACAAAATAAATAATGATTTGCGAATCTGTTTATATCCATAAAGTCAATAACATCGGTCAAAAATCCCTGCTTTTTTCTCCCTTCAAAAAACAAAACAAACAAACAAAACAAAAACAAAAAAACGTTATATCTAACCTGGTTTTTTTACACATACTTAATGCAAATTTGAAAATTACAATTCGGAAAATGCTTAATCGGCAAGAAAATAAATAAAAACTTTAATCATTAACTATTGAATGTTTCAATTTCATAGGAAACTGTCGAAAAAAAAATCATTTAAGCTACATTACGCCTAAACTATATTTGCTGGCTAAAAAATGGAATAGAAATGGAAATAAAATAACTTACGTAAAGTGAGAAACGGAAAAAAAAATGTTTTTTCAAAAAAATGAAGATCATTATATTAACCAAGAACAATAAAATTATGAAAAGAAAAAGAAATCCTTCTTTTCGCATTCATTTTCATTCAACAGTGATAATGCAATCCCATATTTACCGCTTGCTGGAAGTATGTGTTTTCAGAGAGTAAGTACTCTTCTCTGATTGGTCACGTTCTCAGATATCGGTGCAAATGTCGATGCGTAGAGACGAATTTAAAAATAATAATTACTGTAAGACACATATAAGCGATTATATTAATTATAAGTGAATTAAAATGGTAACACAAAAAAAAATATATAAAAATAACAAAATATATTTTTTAAAATTAGAATGTTTCTGTGCAGAAACGATTTATTCCCAAAAAGTTTTGAATCTGTAAATTTTGTAGTTCTTGAAATGTCTGATTCAATTTAAATATTTCGATAATAAAATGTTTAATAAAATATTTCCATTTTACATTATTAAATTTTTCATGGTATTTTTTATTTAGTTTTCAGTTTTTGACGAGCAAAGGAAAAAGACTCTTGATGACTGGAAATATATTGACAATTTAGCAAATAAATATCTCTCTCACATAAGTAAAAACAAAATTAAAATGACAGTTATCGCTTGTTTTGAAATATTTTTAATTAAATGTTATTTAATGGATAAAATGTCTTTCCTGAAAGAAAAAAAATAATAAAGAATACTATTTACAACCATTTTATTTAAACGATTCTTTCCGAGTTGCGTCTGCCTAAGCAATTTCTCTATGTCCGAATTTTCATTCGAATCTTTCCTGAAAGATAATCAGAACTTTTATTAAAATAACCCTTATATAATATTAACCAGATGTACTTTTAAATTTCTGTCTCTTTCAACTCGCCGCACCCGTTCCTCTGCTATCGGCAGCCTTCAAATTCTTTCTTACTTTTGCACGTACCAGCTCTTGATTAATTATCGCCTATTAGGCTTTTCATCTAAATTTAAATTGCTCCGCTTTTTCCAATCATCCCTTGCAAAGAGCTGTGTCTTAGCCAATACCTATCTCTCACCGAAAACTTTACGAAATGAAAATGTGAACTTAATCACTTTATGTCTACTCTTCTTGATGCAATGATAATTTGATTTTGTGTCATCAGGGTCACTCCCGCGACAGTTATGTGCCTTTTAAGTAGAGTTGCAAAGACTGCAAAAAACCGGGTTTATTCCCGAGATTAATTTTTTTAAGGAATTTAATTAAGGAATTTTTGAAAATTTCCAGAAGTTTTTAGAACATTTCATTTTTCATTCTGAGATGCTTTCGTCACAAGGTTGTTCTGGGTATGAAACTATAATAAATCTGTCTTTACAACTATTTGTGCATTATGAAACTTGCTGATTGAGTGCATAAAAATATTTACAATAAGAGACGTAAACAAAACCAGTAGAGTTTAAGTGAAAACTAAATAGATTAAAATATTAATAAGTTAGAAAGGGAAATGACAGATTTATTTATAAATGTAAACATGACCCTCGTTCTCAGATTCAACGTAAACAGAAAAATTAAATAAAGAATATATGTTCGATACGCCAGGTAACAGAAAATAAACAATTTTAATTTTTAAGAGAATAATTGAAATTTTTATTAATTCAGTTACCATTGTTGTAAAGCTGATGAATTTTATGAATTTAAAAAGTTGCAAAGTGTTAAAATAATAATTCTTTTTAATTAATAAAAAATCCATTTAAATTTCTCTTAACAATGAACATTGATGTCTTAAAAGGAAATTTTAAGTTGAAAAATGACTGGTTTTGTTTACTTTCAAAACTTCTTCAAAATTTCCATTATTCCCCAAAATTCCGGGTTTGTTCCCAAAATTCCCGGGTTTATCCCGTCCTTCAAAAACTGTGGGTTTTTTGCAACTCTACTTCTAAGTTCTTCAATATAAATATATTTTAAGTTGCAATTATTATTTTTAATCTTCCGAATCTGTGTTGTTGCTTCGGACACGGGTTTAAACTGTATCACGGTAATCTTAAGTTTTATTAAAAGAAATGCAAGAGTCATTTTAACTTCCTTACTTTATCCGAAGTTTCAGAAAAATCGTCACAAAAAATAAAGTCTCGATTACAAGCTTCATAATCCTTTACAGTGAAGATTGGGTAACCGTAGAAAACTTATATACATAGATGCAATGTCAAATGAATATGTGATGATATTTCAAAGTTGGGGTAACGTCAATAACAAAATTTCTACTTTGTAACAAATTATACGATAATGTTACACCCCCCCCCCCCACCTACACACAGATACACTTCCGTTGGTGCTTCAGATCACTAGTCGTTTTCTTATCTGAACCATTTAATTCATCATATATGACAGAATAAACGACACTAAAATTTGATGACAAAATGTGACGCTGCTACTCAGATAACAACTTCTAAAATAGAGTTTCGTCTATATATAAGATTTAATTATATCCTGAGTTACAATGATTTGATGTCCAAATTTTTGAATTAATAGATTTTTCCTAAGTACTATAAGGTTCAAAATTAGTAAAATAATATCTGGAGAATATTGTTTTTATTAGCTATAACTTCAATGCTCATCGAAATATAATCCAAGTCAAAAACAGAATATAAATATTTTACTAATTCTTTGTCAATAGTTATTGCGTTGTGTTCGAAATAGTCATTCAACAATAAAAAACCTCCATATACTCAAAGAAGTGGATGAAACTCCATGTCACAATAACATACATTAATATATCGCTTGTTGATTTTGTGCATGAAGAATAAAAACATTCTTATATGCTTAGAAAATATAATTTCTGCCATGATGCTCTTTTTATACTTTCGTTAAAAAGTAATGCTTGTATCTGCCATTTACTCATGAATTTGTTATCGCTTTATTCCGAAATTATATTTTATGTTTTAATTCAGTCTAGAAACTCAACTAAGAATGGTATTTCATACAAAAATGTTTAAATTTTGTTTTCCAAATGTTGGAAATTTAGTCAAGTATTCCGCTTTTGTTGTTTATTTTCCAGTTAAATTTTATAATATATCTTTTTACTATATTTTCATGTATATTTTCTATTGAAATTTCGATATTGAACTTAATGATCATGAGGATAATGAAACCTTCTTAAACAAAACTACATATCAAATTCATCAAAAGTTAAAAAGAATATCAAACCTTTATTATGACCTGATATGTTTCCCAGATAATGGACAGATAATAACAGATAACGTACTCTTGATGCGAAAATAATTACCAAAAAACGATTATTAATATCAAATTATTCTTTTTCGTGAGCCTTTAAACTCTGAGTTTTTATACATTAAACATTGATCACTTTGCTATAATAACATAAGAAATTACCGCAAGTTTCCCACAAGCATACAGAGAGGAATTGTTTAATTTTTCTATCAGTTTTATAAGTAACAATTTCAGTAACCTCTTTTTACTATAATCCAGAAGGGAAATAAAAAAATATATAAGAAGATGGGTCATGTGGAGCTGAAGTTTCTATTTTTATAAGATTTTATTTGAAGTGCTTTGTCTAATCACTGGTTTCGAATTTAGGAATCCGATTTAACAAACTTCCTGTGTTACAATTGACCTGTTTTTTCACCGATTTACGTAATTCCGATAACAATGCATATTATTTAAAGAAAATATCTGTGACCACATCCGGTGCCAATACATAATATACAAAAGAATATATTTATCACCACTTACATTCAGGAGACAAATAAATTTGTCCAATAAAAGTACGGAAATGTCATCAGGCAAATGTCATTGATAGATTCAGAGATGAGCTGATGTTCTTAAATTTAACTGTTGCATGATTCAAAAATTTCTTTTGTTGTTGCTCTCAGGAAATAAATGTTAGCGAGTACGATTCCCAGAAGAACTTCGATCGAATTTTGTTCTTGCCATAAAGTTGGATTTGAAATTTTCTAGCGATGTATTTATTTTTTAAAACAAATTGATAAAAAATAATATTTTATTTATTTTCTTTGAAACATACTTACTTGAATCAGTTGTAAAACAATATCTTTTTTTCTACTTTTAAGTACATTGCAATAAAAGTGTGCCTTTATTTTTTTAATAACTTATTTCAATTTTTTTATTGATTCTTTTTAAAGACTTTGATATTCTATATAATTTTTTTGTAGCATTCAAGAAAAAAAATTGGTCAAATAAATGTGTTATGATGAAATAAAATTTTCATACTTGTATCTGTTTATGAATTTTATCATGACTTAAATTTTGTTCTGAAGTATGTTAAAAATTTCTCATAGTAAATTCCTGATTTGCTTATTATTATTATTATTAACAATTATTATTTTACTCGGTGCAATCGTGTTTGGTAAAAGATCAAGTAAGGGATAAAAAATGTAATATCTATATTCTTTATAAATAATTATTCTTAATTCTACACTGTAAAAAATTTGACCTTTTTGCTGCATCGTCACTCTCCCGCATATATAGAATATCTCTCTTTTGACCCACGAGAATGCTCCATGATAGGATGAAGCAATCGTTTTCTATAAAAGCGGTGGAGTGACGACGCAGAAAAAGGGTCAAATTTTCTACAGTGTATTTTTTGCACCTAATTTTTTGCACTTAATTTTTTTGCATCTTCTGACAATAAACAGTAATAATTTTAACAGTAATAACAGTAATAATTTTAACAGTAATTTTAACAGTAATAATTTAAAATTAACGCACACATTTATTTTTTATTTTTATTTTCAAATATGTTTAATCTTACTGTTTTAATCTTATTTGTCAGATGCATTTTCGTAGTCAATTACAGCGTTTAAGCAAGCAAAGTTAGTAATATTATAAACTATATTGTTTGGTGTTGGAAATCTTATAATATTATGAAGGCCAAACGTATCTGTGCGTAACACATATGTCATTTTGCAAATGGCAACACTTTCCCCTGCAATTTCTCTGTTGAAATTTTCGATGCTGCATTTTTTACATTTCTAAACATCGTACATTTCAAATTTTTACACTATCGTATATCGAAAAAAATGTACTTTTAAATGCAATTCGTCTGTAAGCTGTATCTTAATTTATATTTGAGACAATATTTTTTATAGTTTTCAGTACCAATTTTGTAATTGTGAAATCAGAATTACTCCATTTTCTCTTAAAATTAAAAAAAAAATATCTAGAAATTAAAATCCGGAACACTTTCCCATGCAATATACGTTTTGCAATTTTCGGTACTGCAAATTTTACACTTAATTTTAAATTACACGTAAATTTTAAATTTTTAAACCATTGTATAGAGAAAAAATGTAGGGGGAACTGGGGTACATTGATACATGGGGCACATTGATACACCCCCTCTACCGCTCACAGGGTCATTACAGGAAGTTTCACAACAGCTCCAAAAGGTGATGATAGTGTATTCAACTACATACAGAAAATCTTGGAATGATTCAGCAGTTTGATGAAATGGGACGGGTGATTTATTGTTTTTGTTGTTCAAAAGTAAATTTGAGTTGTACAATTGAAATGCTATTATACAACTGTTCCAGTATTTTCAACCAAAATGAATACTCTCCCTGGTAAGTACTGCTACTCTTTATCAGTTCCTCATTATTTATTTTTAGATATATTGTGAAGTGTTGGATTTGAGACTCATTTTATTCAAAATCGCTGTATGGGGCACATTGATACAGTTTATAACGGGGCACATTGATACAGCCTAAATCCTTTAATAGTTCATATTTTCATTATCTTTTATTATTTTTTTTACCATACACTCCTTAATCCAACCTTTTTTTCACGAAAAATTTCTAATATTAGTTTTTATTGAAGTGAAATAGCTCTAATTTCTTTATATTAGAGCATTTTATAGTATTTTTGAAAACAGAAGACGTAGGAACTTACCCAGCATCTAGTGCTAGTAGAACTAATAAAAGAAAAGGACGGCATTCTGGCAAATCTCGAATTTATATCGATTCTCCAGAGAAAAAAGTATTTTCGACATGAGAAATGTTAAGTAAGAGAAACAAACTGCAGAACAGAAAATGATACTTATATTATAAACAGAATTTTTAATATAATTATCCTTTATTTTCTGTTTATGAACCTATTTATAAACAGAAAAACTGGTAATTTTTTCATCTTTCATAAGAAAGAAGATAATGCTGGGGTTGAAGTGCTAGATATGACAAAGTTACCACAGCCAACAATCAGACAAGAAACAGACAGAACATCAAGTCATAATATATTTAATTTTAATTGCTTTAATATTGCTTAAAAATAAATTGTGGGTGATTTGAATTTTTATAAATAAATATAAAATGGTTTTCTAACTCATTTTTTATGAAAAATATGCATTGGTATTATTTTGTCTTCATTTTTCTTAAACGTATCAATCTGCCCCGGGGATGGGGCACATTGATACAAATGACTTTTTTTGATTTTTTTAAAATTACATGCAAAAATACTACATAAAACAATGATTGTACATTTTTATAACATACTACACAAGTTTTGCTGTCACCTCATGGAAAAAAAACTTGAATTTTCTACTTTCTTGACACCAAAAAAAATCTTAGAAAAAAACTGTATCAATGTACCCCAGTTCCCCCTACTGATGAATGAATTTTGTTTCAAAACTGTATCTCAATATTTTTTTAATATATTTTTTTATATAATTTTTGATACCAATTTTGTAATTGTGGCAAAATAGTCACTCCATTTTCTCTTAAAATTGAAACAAAAAAGGAAATTAAAATGTGTATATTATTTCAAATATATTGTCTGTTATAAAATCCGGTGAATTTCGGTTTTATTTCGTTTAATAATATGGACAATTGAGTTTTGTTGATTTTGTTATTTTTAGCTTAAATTAATATTTGTTTGACAGTTAGACTGACCAATATAAGATGTATTTTTTACAGTAACTAGTTTTGTAGCTTTATTATCAATCAATGAAACAGTTCTTTCTTAAAGATTTTCTTTCGTCGAATTTCAACGGGTTCATCCTCGTATTTGTAACCGAAAAGAATATGTGGCGACTCATCACTTGTAACTGTTTAATGGTAAAATGCCTCAAAATAAATTTAATAATTTATTTTTAAGTTTAAAAAATATTAACATAATGCACTGTCATCGGAAAACTCGTATATTTACATTCTAATCAAGAAGGAGCTCAAAATTTGATTAAAAATTTTTTAATCTTTATTAGATTAAATTAAATTAAATTAAAGAATTTTTAAATTAAAGAAAACTCCCAATACTTTCGTCTTTTTAAAAGGATAAATTGTGATTTAAACTTCTGGAAATATTTATAAATAATAATTTACATCGAGAGCGATAAATAAATGTATCTTTCAGCCACGTGTAATTGAAAATAAAAGAAAATAATATAAAAATGCCAATTTCCTCTTTTTTTTTCTATTCAAGGAAAATATGAGTTTTCCTGATTATCGAAAAATCGATCTTCTCTTTTGCGATTGTTTTATATTCGGATGGAAGATTAGTGACGATTTTGTTGCAGGTTTTATTACGTGTATTTTATTTTTATTATTATTTCCTTGATTGGTTATTTGGTTTTCTTCTGAAACGCATCTGAAACAAAAAGTATTATGATTCTTAACTAGAAGGGGAAATATCTTATTTTAAATTCATAATACATTTCTATACAAGAAATAACAATAATAAAAATTTCAAATAAAAACGAGCAGTTGCTGAAAATAACTATAGGTATGTAACAGAATCAATATTTGTACATTATCATTGATAGACAAAATAGCAACTTAATAAAAATGTTTATCAATATGTATCAATGATGCATTTTGTCATGTTCGCGCGAAGAAGTTTACAGTAGAAATTGAAACAACAACAGAATTATTTGTATTTAAAATAACATTGTTTGTACAAAATCGAGTCCTTCCAAAGAATATAACGCAGAAAAAATATTAAAACTTCGACATAAATTTACTAATACAGATAAATTTACTAAGACAAATATTAAATACTGTGTTCGAAAAAAAAAAAAAAAAAAACCAATTTCACGAGCTTGTGAGTCAAATGTAAAAATAGGTTACTTCAGAATCCTTAGTTTTGTACATGAAAATACATGAATAATATTGATAATCGTTTTAACATATCATGCAAAAACGAAACATGTAAATCGTAACACAGAAAAAAAAATAATAAATTTTATATTCGGTAAAATATAAAATCAGTTAGTAAAACGGAAAAAATATATGAAAATGCATGTTTTTTTTTTTTGTTAAAACACCACTCGTTAGTACAGGTTTTAATATTTTTGAAGCAAAGAATGTATCATGGAATTTCAGTAAGTCATTTTCCATGCATCGCGATTTTAAGTTATTTTACAACAAATTTAAGTAATATTTTTACATTAATCCTTTCATAGATAAAAATTAATTTTTTTTCATATTTATTTATATATTCTTTCTAAACGCTGTCTGGACCCCTATCTACAGGGCAATAACCCAGTCTTACTTATTTGAGTGTCTGGAAATGCAGCTAAATCGCCTGACCCTGCTACGCGGCGCGGCGGTCAGAATGAAAGACGCTTATGCCGTCTCAATGGCAGCTCTGTTAATTATTGTTGCCTTGAAAGCGAATTAGTTAATATACCATATCTGTAAATTTTATTCCTCATTTAATTTTCTAACTCTTGTTACTTCTCTTGTACAACTTGTGACTTATCATAAGCCAAACTTAAAAGAAAAAAAAAAAAAAAAAAAAAAAACTTATTTACAGTTTTAAAACAAGTTGCTCCTAATTTAAAATGAGTAATTAAAACAAACATAAAAGTACAGAAAAAAAGTCATTGAAACCCTTGTGATTAAAATATTTTCTTTTTTTTTATTTGCTGTATTAAAAAAAATAATAATTCATTAAAAAGATGTCAAACGCAAAGAATTTTCAATATCTTTTCGAACCGTTCTTCATTTTTTTTATTTCCCCGTGCTTAATCGATTTTCACCGATGCCACTGGATTTAAAGAAATAACTTAATTGAAGATGTCAAAAGAATGTGGCAGATCAATTCGATTTCATTCTTATATTTTTCATTTTTCAATGACGTAGAAAAAAACGATTTTCTTCGGTGATTTTAGTAAAGATATTCACCATTGTATGTATTTCATTTGGTGAATTGGGCACCAGCAATAACCAAATGAGTAATTAAAATGTATCTATCCGTTTTTCAGAAATATGAATTACGTTCCTAAGATTATACAAATGCGGTATTATTACATTGTGGAATTACAATATGATTTGCTTTTATTAACCTGTGATTACCTAATGAATAATTAAAACTATGTCAATCAGACATTTTTAATAATTTAAAGGACATACCTCTATTTATAATTCAGTGCGTAATTATATTTACAGAGAATTTGATATTTTATTAAAATGTTTTGAAATCATTATACATTAAGAGCAAAATAAAATTTGAAAGATAAAAAAGAAATTTTCAATATTTATTTCGTCTAAGTTTTTTTTTTTCCTTTTTTAAAAAATAAAATCTACTCTGAGTGCTATCTAATCTAAATTTATTTTATTCTTTTAAAATAAATTAATCAGGATCGTACCATTACAAAGAATTTTCAATATAATGTTTCAATCTTTCTTCATTCCTTTTTGTTTATATTCTATATTCACCGATATCTACAAATATTAAGAAATAATTTAATTGCAAATGAAATAAGTGTGACAGATCAATATAATTTCTTTTTTTAAATCTCTTTCAGTTAATATTCATTTTTAAGTTAATTGATTAATTTGCTGTTGATTTTTTAATCTGATTTAAGATGAAAAGAAAAACTTTAAATGATAAAAATTGATGGACTTTTAATCTGATTAGGGAGTCTACAATTGTTTAGACTAATACTATTTTCTGCATTTATTTTTAAATGTATTAAAAGATAAAAACTTTTAACTAGTAAAAGAAAATCAATAATAAATGTGTTTATATTGTACGACATCATTAATTTTTCGAAACTATTTGTGCCATTTTTGAAGTTTTTTTTTCTTTTTTTTTTACTATATGGTTAAACACATTGCAGTTTTCAGCTATAGTTTGTAATATGTATGATTTTCAGTGAATACAGTTTATAATACGTATTATTTACTTTCATTAAAAAAAATGAAACATGGAAATCCTTTAACATGTTAAAAATTTATCTTGGAGAAAAACAGTGATTTGCAGCATTTCGAGATAAATACATTTTGCCTTCACAGATAACGCAAGTCTGCGGGGTTCAGCGTTATGTGTTGCGCTATGTTTATCTTGCTGCATTGGAAAAATACATATTAATAACACTCCAGTTTTTTTTTAAATAAACCTATTTTCAACAATAAATTTTATTTAACAAATCAAAGCAAATAAATAATGGCTAGAAACATCAACTCTTTTATTAAATAAATTTTCTGATTCAAAATACGTTTAACAGACTTGAAAAAACTGCAAGATTGCAGCTATTAATATTCGTACATATTTTTAATAACTGAAAAACACTTACGCAAGACGCTTGTCAAAAGTCTGACCTCCTTTTTTATGCAGGTACCAGAATTTAAACTGGAAATATCGAAAGGTTAATTTCTTTTTATATTTTCCTGAAATGTACATCATTTATTTAGGAAAAAATAGATTTCCCAATTTCTGATGTGAATCCGATGTGAGTTTCATAATTTTTTAACAAAATTGTTGCCAGAACCATTCATTTCCGAGACCATCTTTTGCTGCGAAATGTTTTATGTTATATTATCATTCTCTTTTTCGTGGTAAAAATAATCGCTGTATTTTGTTTCTTGTATCTTGTATTATTTTGTGAAAATCCAAAACACGAATTCAGTTTAATAATGATAATAAATATGATAATTTAATTTTCATTTTTTTTACCAGACTGAAGGTATCATTGTTTTTTTCTTTTAATACACTGATCACCTTAACTGTGATTTCAGTTCAAAGAAATACACCATGCTTTATATATATCAATGTTGAGCCCATTATAAATTAAATAGAATAGAATAGTATAGAAGAAAGATTTTTGATGATCACAGTTTTGTTTTAATTAATCGATGTAAGTAAAGTAAGTAGCTCAGTGATCTTAAACAACAAGTAATCACTATACTGACCGCATAAACACACATTTATTAACAGAAAAAGAATTAAATAAAATGGCTATTGGCATCATAATTAACGCAATACAATTATAAATTCTGTATGTCAGCAAAAAAACACGCGTTTTGGTTGAAGAAAAGAAAATTCAAATGGCACTTTCACTGGATAAGTAGGTGTTTAACGAATTAGCTTTAACAACTACAGTGTGGTAGTTTCGTATTACAAAAGAAAAAATGTTTACTCCTTAGAATTTTATATTTCTTAGATGTAGAAATTATATTTCCGTGTATTTATTCACCAGTATTTTCTTAGAAATGATGTTTTGTTAAATAGAAAAAATTCTCCGATTAAATGAAACACCTTGTTCTTTATCCCTGTTGATGTTTTTTTTTTTCATAAACATACCCATATTCAATCATTTTTAATTGTTCAAATTAAAACAAAATTTCATGTTTTCGTTAGCAGTAACATATCCTCAACTGAAAATGATTTCTAATAATTAAATAGTGAAATTTTCGTATAACTCAAAATATGGATTTGTAATACTGATATTCAGAAGAGGTAACTCTTGTCTGACGTTTTTCAGACAATTAAAAATCATAGATAGGCAAACAGCTTAACGATTTGTCAATTTTTCTACCCATTTTCTATTTAAATTTCTCGAAAAATATTGTGAGAGTTAAACGCATTCCAATTCATTTCCCTTTTGGAAAAGAAATAAATGAAAATTAGATCAACTGCAAAGGTTTTTCAGATTTTCTTTCAACTTTCTGTATTTTTTGTCTTTACTTAATCAATTTTCAACCATGCATCCGGATTTAAAGAAATGCTTTAATTGAAGATGTCAAAATAATATGACAGATCAGTTCTAACTTATCTCTTTCAATTAATCTGTTTCTTTTTCTTTTCTTTCTTTTCTTTTCTTTTCTTTTTTCTTTTCTTTTTCTTTTTCTTTTTTTTTTTTTTGTTTAATTAACGGAATAAATGGAATTTTTTTTTTTTTTTTAATTAACGGAATAAATGGAATTTTTTTTTGACCGATTCAAATAAATGGAATTCTTTTACGTATTTTTCCAAATTACCTACGATAATCTGATACGTAATTACAATTATTTATTTATTATTTATTTTAATAAGAGAAATGGAATTTTGTGAATATAATTAAAATATCATTCTAATAAGAAAAGATTTTCTGTTTATTTATTTTATTTATTTTATAATGGTGTATTAGAATTTAGTGATCTCAAATTGGAATATCTTAAATTGTTTAATCACATTTTAAATTAGTGAATAAACTATTCATTATAATTAAATATTTAACATGTTCTGTCAGCTAACTGTGTGGAACAGGTAAAATACTTAATACCAACTATAAAAAAAAAACTTCTATTGAATTAAACTCTGCAAAAAATAGAAACTACTTAAAAATATTAGAATTTGGAATAAAACTCCGACATAAAAATATACTATTTTTTTATTATTATTTCATAATTTTTGAAGTTCACATGTGGTATCGAAATTATGTAATGTGAGAACAATTGATGATTAAAGTTAATACATAATCTTGATTTTCCTGTATTGGTTCTGTTAGTCTACGAACTTCGAAATGTTATAATAACAAAACAATAGTCTCTGAATATTTTATGCATTTCAGGGGTTTTATGTAACCAACAAACTTTATACTCTTTTGCAACACGCTCCATTAAAAAAAATATCTTTAATTTATCACCGGTTTTTCAAAAGACATATTTTTATCTATTTTAATCGCAATTGAATAAATGAATAAGTAACAAATTTTATGTGTTTTCCAGTTGACTCATATTAAGAATTTAATGTAAAGTGTCCAAAATATGTATGTTTACAAACATTTTATCTGTACACTATACAAGGAAAGCTGTAAATGTCCAAAGCTAATTTTTGTAAATCTACATAATTCTGTAACTTTACAAACTGATCTACTAAAAGTATCTTCACCTTACTAAGATTTTATCTGTTGTCTGGATTTCAATTACATAATATATTTTAAACACCCCAAGCTTCTAAAATGTTGTTAGTAACCTTACAGATTTTTTGATTTTCATTGCAAATACTGTATTTTTTATATGAATTTTTGCTTTTGCCGTTACATAGAAAGTTCTAGGAATCGCAGTTTCCGTTTTAGAAATAGGAAACGTTTTAGTAAATTTACAGATTTTTTTTTCACTGTGTTGATGCGAAAAAGCTTCATGACAAAATTTTTATTTAAAAAATACTAGTAGGAACAATAAAAAATTCTTTGAACTTAACGCATCACGGATCCGCTAACTTTGTCACTAATATGTCCTCTGTTTTTTTTTATTATTATTTAGATATTGGAATTGATAACAAAATAACAAAAGATGAATTTTTGCTTTAGATAATTATGAAAAATACATAATTAAAGAAGGAAAATACTAATTTAAATTTCTGGTATGGATTCGTACTACTTGAAAGAAACATGAGTGAAATTGGACACCCTGCTCTCCACAAATGAATTACGGATCTGAAGGAATGGAATAATTAAGGCTCAAAAAATCAAGAATCGATGTACACTACATGGCCAAAGGTGACCGGCCACTTGCGATTTTAAACGTTTTGTTAAATAACTAGAATAATATATGAGGAATTATTCTGAAAATATAGGTTTATAAGCAGAATAGACTAGGTCATATATTTCTGCGAAGACTTTTTCCCCGAAATCCCATAGGGGACCGTCAACAAATTGAAAAAAGAAAGATCTTTTAGATAACATCTGTGGTTACAATTTGCATGTAAAAATTAAAAAAGTTTATTGTGGGGTTCTTTGTGTTATAGAATAATTTTCGTTCACATTCTTAAACTTTTCGAAAAAATTATTAAATATAAAAACAACCTCAATAAACAAATTTTTATGAAAATTCTGAAGAATAGCGACAGTTTTTCAGAAAGTAAAATGAAATTTAAGCAAAGAATAAAACTTTGTATCTGCTTTCGTAAAATTTATCAAGTCGGAAACTGAATGTCGAGCGTGGCAAATGTTTTGCGTTCCTAGTTATGCTCATTTGATAAATAATCATAGGTTAATGCAATACACTATTAAAAAAAATTCTGTAGAGGTACTAAACTTTATCTAGGAAACTGGGATTCCAAGAACTTTTCCTGTAACGTTAACATCAAAAATTCAAGTTTCAGAATCGGTTACATGGATTTTTCCTGTTATCGTTACATGAAAAGTTCTTGGAATCCCAGTTTCCTAGAAAATGTTTAGTACCTTTACAGAATTTTTTTACAGTGTAGTTGTTACACTATTATGCTTAAATTCATAAACACAAAATTTATTAGTGATCTGTAATAATAAAGAGATAAGTATGTGTGTGTGTCAGCGATGTTCTGAAGAGACCGCTGCAGGTAGAGTTACAAAATTTGGAGGGAAGGCACCTCTATACATGTAGTTTTGCACCTTGAAGCCCGATATTTGATTTTTTATTAGAATTTTTTTATTTAACTTTTTAGGCGATTTTTAGCGCCCTTTTTATGTTTCAAGGCGATTTTTCCATATTAGTGAAAGAAATGCGGTTTCATTCTTTTCACTCAGTATAGTAATTTTTTTTCTCTTTACAGTAAAGTTTATTCGGAATTCGTGCGGTGATTTTTGAACGCATTTTGCGCCTATTTTTTGACAATGATAAAAACAAAATTTATTCAAAGCCTAATTAACTAATTTTTGTCTAGTATGATTTTTCAATTTCAATTATTTTTTTTTCATTGCGATTTTCAGTACGATTATCGATGTGGTTTTTAACAATTTTTTGTGCGCTTAGCATCGGTGTTTAACAATTTTGTCAATATTACACATTTTTGTACGCATCATGGTCTTATCTATTTTTAAATTGCATGTTGAAAAAAGCAAAAATTAACAGTAAAGGCATTATTTTGGATATCCACAGTAACCTACACTAATAAAATAACTAAACGCACTGTTTGTGTGCATGTCTGTTTTCGTGCGATGGCTAGCAAAATCTATGGTCCTTAAGAGTCTCAAAACTTACTTGAAAGTACCCCAAAGTCTTTCCTGATGCATCTGACATTGAGATTTTAAAAATTCTAATTATTACATGAGTAGTTCCTCTCCGGTTTCTCATTGCAGACCTTTTGAAAATTTTTACTGCAAAATATTATTTGTTCATTTTTTTAACCAATTTTTCACACAGTCAGTGGCCGTGTATTTCAGACAACGTAATTTCACATATTTCCAGTTAGAGATAAAATCACAAATTTCATGTTCCTTTAATATTATTATCTAGGAACTGTGCAACACCGGGCGGGTCAGCTAGAATGGCAATAAAGGGATCCCTTCTTTTACAATGCCTATGGTAACAAATACCATAATCTATCAAGGGATCCCTTCTTTTACAATGTCTATTTAACAAATACCATAATCTATCAAGGGATATCATAAAATTAATTACAAGTGATGATATTCACATAAATGAAGAAACTTTAATTAATAACTTTGATAATAATTTTAATTAAAATTTCTTTTAAGTTTTAATTCGATTATCTGAAAATATGAAATGGCTAAACAAAATTGTTGAACGATTATGTAGATAAAATTTCAAAGCCATTCAGTTGGTTGTGTTTTGCAGTTATAGGCGGACCGACGGACGGACGTGACTAAAGGTGCTACATAGTATACAATTACGAATGCAACTAAAATTCACGCTTTATATAGATTTTTCAAAAAACATTCTTTAATTTAAATTATAATTTTATTACTTAAACTAAAAAAGACAAAATGTAATGTTTTTTTTTTTTTTTCATAACAGTCTGGATTGAGAATGTAGCATAATATGATGTGCTGTTCTTTTCTTCATCGAAGCAATAAATAAAAAGGAAAAAATATAAAAATTTGATTTTCTTTCATGTCCTGAACCCTACGGACAAAATCACAAATGTTCGAAATGTTTGGGAAAAGAAATAAATTGAAAAAGAAAGTTTCCGTCTGATAGTTCCATTTGTTCCACCTGGACTTCATAGCTGGCTAAATGAATCGAATGGACGGTTTGATTCTTTTTATGTACACTTTGTTATAAAAGTTTTACTAGTTTCTTACGAAAGAAGACAATGCTTCTTTAATTCTTTGCATTTTTCTTTTTATAAAAGTTCGACAATAATTTAATATATTAATTAATTTTTGCAATTGATTTGCTTTGTAAATTGTTATCTCATCAAAACGAAAGAGGATAGTTTCGTATAGTAAGGGGTCTCAGGGGTTGAAAACTTTTCAAAAAATCGATTTTTTTAATGATCTAATTTGGTTATTCATTTAATTCTTAACTCAATGCAAAGTACCGCATAAAAATATTTGCATTTTCAACGGGGTTATAAGCATTTATGTATCAACACTTTCATAGCCGCATCCATATAATTTCAACTTTAAGTCGCCTTTTCTCAAAACTTGATTTTTGATTACTAACACCAAGATTTAAAAAAAAAAACTGTTTGACGGAATGGCTTAATTGTTTTTGCATGCATATAACATCATTATCTAGATTATGAATTAATATATTTCAGATAGTTTAATATTTTGAGTTTTTTTAATGGAAAAAAAGTTGTATTTTTTAGGGTTTTTTTTGAAATTTTCAACTTTGGGAGATTTTTTAATACTGTTTTTATTAAGTGATAATTATAACCTTAATTCATGGTATTTTTAAATACCATGTGTAACCTTTTGCAAATCTTAAGTTTTAAAGTTAAAAAAAATACCGAAAATTTAATAGAAAATAAATGCGATGTTTCTTTCTTTCTTTTTATTTTAATAAGTGATTTTTATGTACATATATTACTAGTTTTATATCACTAGTGAATTTAAAAATGGCCTGGTACTACTTGGTTATCCCGTTGACCAAAAAACTATCACGATTAATTGCCAATTATGGATGATCGTGAATGTCACATTCAATGACATTAAATATGATACACGTGTTTAAAACGTGATTAAGTGATTTTTATTTCGACTTTTTATTTGTATTTTTATTAACATTCTATTAATTATTTGTCTTTCCTTTATTTAAAATAAAAATTATGTCAACATGTATAATTTGGCTATTACTTTGGCGATTTGTACGATTTGGCGAAATTGGTCAACGGGATAACCAAGTAGTATCACCGGCCTTCATTTTTAACATCACATCAGAATGTTCCGAAAACAGTAAATTTCAAAGTTTAAAGTTAAAAAAAAATATTGAAAAACTGATACTATAAAATTGAGGTAAAAGTGTTTTATTCAATTAAAAAAAAATTTTCAATAATTTATTCAATATTTAGGTCTTATACTGGGGATTTCTTACAGTTACACAGATAAGTGATAAGATGAGATTTATTAATATTATTATTTGAAAGTTTAATATTATATTGTTATATGAATAACATTAGGCTTTTCGAATTATTTAGTATAATTCTAAAATCATTTGATTAGATTATCCAGAGATTACCATAAATAGGTTACTAAATAAATAATAATATTAATATTAAACTTTCTTATATTACAACTTAAATAACTTATATTATAACATCTAATATTATAACTTAATATTAATATTAAACTTTAATAATAATAATTATAATAAACTTTCAAATTTATGATTTGTGAAAACTTCCAATGTGATGGTTAAAATAATCAACGTCATTTTCAGATACACCGATTAAAAAAAAAAAAACAAAAAAAAAACATAAAAGTCAATTGTCAAAAGCTTTAATCACTTTTAATCACTCTTCTTTTAGAGTACCAGATTTTCGATATTTTTTTCCTCTTTATTTTAGAAATCTACGATATGCAAAACTCTTTACGTGGTATTAAAAATTGGAGGTCATTTTAAAATTTTGCGCAACAAAATACATGTGAATTAATTATCAAAAGCAAATTAACATGGCACAACCCGAATTTTGCAGATTAGTTATAAATATGCATAATAAAATTATATACAATAAAAAATAAATAAAGATTAGAGAAAATTAACCTGAGTAGCTGAGAAGTTTGTAAACATTGCTTAAAAGATAATAAATATACAATGCATATATTTATAAGTTTTTAAGCAATAAGATGATATGTTTTATAATAGAATACAGAATTTATTTTTTTCCCAATGCAAATTAAATAATGATGCATACGCCTTTTCTAGGAACTTCTGGATAAAGGATTCAAATTCTTTAAAAATCAAACTAAAATAAAAATTAATGTTGCTGTCTATTACTGTTACAGAATCGTTTTTATCATTGAATTTAATATTTTTAATAGAAATTGATTCAAATGACATTAAGAATACTCCAATATCTATTTAAAGTTTCAAATCTTAAAAACCATGTAAATTTGTTTAGTAACCTGCTTATGGTAATCTCTGGATAATCTAATCAAATGATTTTAGAATTAAACTAAATAATTCGAAAATCCTAATGTTATTCATGTCTGTCATAGAATCATCTTACGGAATAATTCTAATAATTTCAGTCCAAGCATTAATTGTGTAAACGATATAAATTATAACTTGACTGCAGTATTTATTCAATGCCTCAAAGCTTAAAAGCAGATTAAATTTGAAATTCCTCGAGCTTGTTTCAAATGATATTTATAGCTAATATTTATAACTAATAATGATAAAGACAGTTAGGTGATTTAATGTACATGAAGCTGACAGCAGAAGCTTCTGGCAGACGATAATTTCGCTTTTAAATATATAAGTAACACGAGTTATTCACGAATCAACTCGTGCTTTAACTATCTAACTGAGAAATACTCTTTTCGTTTAAGCTAATTCAAGTAAGAACCGTTATATTTCAATTATTTTTTTCTCATGAAAATAGATTTTCATACTTCAAGAATTAAATATACATCATAAATTACCTTAAACAATTCGTATTCTAGTTAGCTGGAAATAGGTTTTTCTTATTTAAGCCAATTCAAGTTAGTGGAGTTATATTTTTATCAATATGTTTTGTTTCTTTTATAATAAGGTTTTTATACTTTAAGAATTAAGCATTTATAACAGCTCGTATTCAAAGCATTAGAATAGTTATATTTTTTATAATTTGAAAATATCGTTAGGTAACTTAATGTTTATATTTAATTATCGAATGGAATACAACTAATATTAAAGTGTAACTACATTAATAAATTTTAATTTTTCATTTAAACACATAAGTGATATTTTCCATATAAAAATGATTTTTGGTTTTATTAAACAACAATAAAAATCTTATTGAATGTAAATTAAATGATTAGAGTTGTTAATCTAAAATTATTTTAACCTATCTGTAACCAGAGGTATATATAATCAGCTTTACTTATTTAAATTATTGTTTTTAGTATAAATACTTTTGAAATGCAGATATTTTTATAAATATGTTTGTCAAGTATATTTTGACAATTTAAAAAGTGAAATTTTCCATATTGTTTAATAAGCACAAACTAACAGAGGGAAAAATGTACTTACTAAAAGTCGAACCCGGATCCTTGTAATAGCGCTTAAATATTCTACCATTAAGCTACAAGGAAGTTAATATTCTTGATATCTCTCACTCCAAGCTGGATTTCGTCCGCGTAGCTTAATGGTAGCGTCTTCCAAGGATCACGATTCGATTCTTGGCATAGACATTTTAAACTCTGTTTATGCTTGATTATCAATGTGGAAATGTACACGTATTAAATATTCAATAATCAAGCGTTATTTCATAATGGGAAATTAATTGGAAAAAATGAAAAATAAAAATTATAAGTATATTTTGTATAATTGTATAAGTGACTATGATATATTGTATAATACTACTTGGTTGTTATTATACCCTGTATATGTTTCATTTTTCACATTTAAACGCTGAATATACATTCTAAACGTCCATGAAAAGGACAATTTATAATAGTAACCAGAACCGTTTTTTGGCAATCAAAATACAACAAAAATTAATTCCGCTGTTATAAATAAAAAATATTCTATTATTCATGCATTTTCATTTCCGCGCATAAATTATGAGCAATTTCGCAGAACGTGATATATTTTATTTGACTTCAAGCGGTGCGTTAAAAGCAGAAGAAAGACGAGATTAAATAATTATTCTCTCTAAATGCGTGACTATTCTTTCGAAATGCAGCAAATAATAAGATTTTCTTTGAAGTCTGCTATGGTTAATTAACTGTAGTGTCATTAACTAATGGGAAATGAATGTTTCTTATTACATCATATGCTTGGTTTACGTTTTTTTTCTTCGGGAAACTGCAAATTCTTTATGAATATTTCGATTGTCAGCAATGACCATGACTCAAATATTCAAAACCCCCAATTACCCATTTTTTAAACGTTTCTTTCATTTCTCGCTTTATTTAGCACTTTCTATCACTTTCATATAGTTTTATAATAATATCGTATATAGTTACATTCTAGTATATTATTACTACATACAGTATACAGAGTGTCCATAAAAAAAGTCCCAGTTATAAATTTTAATAATATCAGATGTAAGCGTGTAGAATGTTGGTTCAAGGTCACCAATAAACCACTCAATTTGTTTTAGGTATGCGCATGCACGAGTACTGCTTTGTAAATCGACTCACTTGCAGTGACACATGAGCAAAATGGCGAGTCATGATCGCCAAGCGTTATTCCGAAGCTGAAGATTTAAAGAGCCTTAGAGCCATAAGATTGTCTTGTTTGGGGATTTATAATAGATCGTATCTACTCTCTGTCGCAACCTAATGATTTGCTAAAGTTGAGACACAGAATGTGAATATGATGTTGTTTCCATTATTGCGCACTTGTTAACTGATGTGAATGAAAAACTGGACTTCAGATTGGATGTGAATCGTATAACTAAAAGTACATATGATGATTATTTCTATAAAAAAAACTAAGTTTATTTTCAATTTGATGTTTGATTTGTTGTAAATAATCTAGATTAAACCGTAATAATATGCTATTGAATCCAGGTCATTCTTTTAGTCACATTCTGTATTATATTGATACATTAATACTGAAATATATTATAATATTTTGCATTAAAGGTTGTTTTATTGTGCAATTACTTAGGGTTCATAAAGCCTTTGAATTTGAATACTACTATTTACAAATAGTAGCGATGCAGCTCAGATATAAAAATAAATTCGTAAATTAAATAAAGCGAAGATTACTATTCGAAATTAGATATATTTTGAATCAATTGCCACTCGAATCCTGTGTAATTAGCGATTAAATAAAGCGGTATATAAAAAGCTTTGATAATTTTAAAAGTTCAAACTTTTAATTATTTACTAAATGTCTGAAAGAAATACGTCTAGAAATTTTTTTTTAGCTATTTTCTCTTATATTCGCAGAGATAAATACAAAAAATAAACATATTACACTTTTTAAATTAAATAATATTGATTCGTCTCTAATTTCTCAACAGAGTTTTTTTTAGTTTCACCTTCTTAAAAAGAGGTTTACCTTAAAAAAGAGAAAGAAACACACGTTTTATACATTGTATGGTCATTAATTGCCGTACACTTTCAATTTTAGGCATTTTGTCGAATAATTAAAAATCGATGGATTCTTCTAAACCTCAGATTTATAAAGATTTTGTTTGACCAGTGCAATTAATAGGTCCACAAAAAATCAAATAAAATAAGAATATTGGGTAAAAGCTACTTTTATTATCAAAGA
>OZ025289.1:7269649-7294649 GCA_964019185.1 Maratus speculifer | reverse complement strand
AATTTAACCCTCTCCCACCTCCTCGAACACAGTTCAATTTTGTGCTATTTAATCACTCAAAACTATTCAGAATTTGAGATGAAAATTTAAGTCAAAGCATTTGAAAGCATTTAATAAGATAATATAACGGTAAAAAATAGTTATTCGTTGCTCCAAAGTCTAAAGCGCCTCTCTATCGGCATTTTTTGAAATTTATCTTTATAATTTATTTTTACGAAATACCGACATAAAGAATATTTTTTTCTGAAAACCGCAAATCAACTGACCAATTTTTCTGCTTTTTATGTTTATTTGAAATTTTGGACCCTTAACTTTACTGGTGGCTATCTCTTTTAGAAAACGTTCAGGACCCTTTCTTAGATGCGTTCGTAGTTATGTAAACGAGGTGGAACCCGTCGAATTTCGACGAAAGAAAATGTTTAGGAAGAAACAGCTTCATTGATTTATGATAAACCCACAAAATTAGATACAGTGAAAATGCATCTTAGATTGGTTAGTCTAACTCTCAAACAAACATTATTTTAAGATTAAAAAATATGTATATTTATAAAACTTATTTGTGCAAAGTATTAAAATTAAACTTTAATCGCATATGTAATCAGTAAAGTATAACAAAGATCAGTTATTAGGATGAAATTATCAATTGAGGCTCTTCTGTTTGATATAAAGCGAATGAAAAAATATTCAAAATGGGCATGATCATAGAATTCCTATGTTATCTTAACCCATCATAATTTTCATCGTCTCAAAATTTACATACGCACTTCTCAAAGTAGTTTAATTTGATCATTTTAAAATCACTTGCTTTTTTATGCATATAAAAAGACGTTATTTTCATCCAATAAAAGCATTCCATTTTTATGGATCCAATCAAACATCTATATAAAAGTATGCACATGACGTCATTAGGACGGACTATTACACAAACGCAGCAAAAACAATAATCAAGACACTCGGCAAAACAAATCGGATATCTGATGATTCACAAATCTTCACTTCTTTATTTATAATAGCTCCATGTTTTATCAGAAATCATCCATTTGTATTTTTTTTTCAAAATTTGGAAAATGTCATTATTTACACACGGACAAATAAAATTGCACTCGTTCAGCTTTCTGATACGGACTGAATAAATACAGTGAAGTCACTCGAATATTATTTAAAAAATATTTTTGAAAGAGAAAGCGTTGTATCCTTTGTAAATTAACTTTGCAATAAACTAAAAAAACATTTAATTTGTGAATAAAACCGCAATAAAACCGAAATTCATCGGATTTGATAACAGGCGATTTCTTTTGACATGATCTTTTTATTTCAGTTTTTATCAATTTTAAGAGAAAATGGCGTATTTCTGTTGCCACAATTACAAAATTCGTACTAAGAACTATAAAAAAATTAATAACTCATCAATAAATTAAGATACGGCTTTCAAACAAATTGCATTTAAAAGTACATTTTTTTCTTAATACAACGGTGTAAAAATTGAAAATGTGCTATATTTAGAAGTAAAAAGTTTGTAGTACCGAAAATTGCAAAACCGAATTGCTTGCGAAAGTGCTGCCATTCACAAAATGACGTATGCGTTACGCACAGATACGTTTGGCCTTTATAATATAGATACGTAGCACCTATTGTTGCCGCTCAGTCCGTCCGTCTCTCCGTCTGTCTGTCCGCATATAACAACGCAAAAGCTACCCAACCGAATCGTTTGAAATTTAAAATACATAATTATTACATAATTTTGTCGAATCATTTCAAATTTTATGAAAATCGGATAGATAGATCAATTAAAGGGACAATCAAAAGTATTTCGTTCTATTGCGGTCAATGGGGAAAAAAGTGTCAAACGCATTTTAATCGTTTGAAAATTTAAATACATAATTATTACAAAATTTTGTCAAGTTATTTCAAATTTTATCAAAATCGGATGCATAGTTCAACTACAGGGACAATCAAAAGTGTTCCGTTACATTACGGTTAATGGAGAAAATGTTTCAAATGCATTTTAATGGTGTTACACTCATTCGAACGTAATAAAATTGACATGCATCTATAAAGTACATATTATAACATACATTTTGCATAATGTGTGGTGCAAAGAATATTTGTTATTGATTTACAAGGCCATACAAAAGTACTCCACTACATAATACTATACGGGGAAACATTGTTTGGGGCTTGTTTCAATTATAATAAACTATTTCACATTTTATGAATAAGATATATGTTACTGAGGTGTAATAACGTTATTGTACGAAGGCACCTCTTTTGCTACGCTTCACGTGCAATTTCCAACTTGTTTTTAATGCGATACTTTAAATTGATATCTATTGTTGTGTGTATGTACTTTTTCAACTTTTGTAACAATTTCTTTATGGGAGAATAGTTTTATTTTTAGAACTGCTTTCAAAGTAGAAGCATCTGCATATCAAAAAACTGTAACAAACAATTGAAAAGGTAGAAATGCACAGTAAAAAATAAGTACTGCACCCTGTGTTAAATAAAAACATTTAAAAATATTAAAAGGGAGCCAAGAGGTCTGTAAATAACACTATTATAGGATTAATATTTAGATTGAACATTTCCTACCGAGCCGAGTGTAGGCTAAGTGTTTAAACAAAAATGGAAATGTCGGTGCTGAAATCCTTAATTTAATACATTCTCTCAACAACGCAAACATTTTCAAGTAATTGTTATTAATTGAGTTAAAATTTTGAATTTTTTTTCTGATGGTTTATCATGCCATTTGGAAACAAAACACGTGACAGAATTTCTCATAATGTTTTTAAATTTTAAAATTTAAAAGTAATTAAAAAGTGGGGTAATTTAAAATCGTCATAACTCGAAGTACTATTTATAGAAATTCTTTTCATTTATGTAAACAGAAATATATAAGCTTTAATTCTGATTTAGGAATTTTAAAAACAAATAATTTGAATAAAATCTAAAAATATTTAAAGCAGAAAATTGAAAAAAAAAATTGCTTTTTAAAATCATATTTTCAAAATTAAATATATATACATATTTTAATTTGCTGAATCAAAATTAAATTAAACAATTGAACAAGACATGTTCGAAATTTAAACAAGTTTTCATTTATATAAAGAGAAATATATAAGCTTTGATTCTGACTTAGGAATGAAAAAAAAACATTAATTTGAATAAAATTAAAAAATATTTAAAGTAAAAAATTCAAAAAAATATGATTTTTTAAAATTATATTATCAAAATTAAATTATATTATTAAAATTAAAAAATTAAATAAAAAAAAATATATATAATATTATCAATATTATTATCAAAATTAAGTTGCTGAATCAAAATTAAAATACAATTTAAAAGACTTGTTCCAAATTTAAACAAGTTTCTTTTAAACAGTTCTTGAGTATAATCTCAATTTAAACACAAGAAATGGTGAAAAAACTCACGAAGAAAAAAGCATTTTCACAGAAAGTCATTTCTATGAGAATGATTCCTTTGACAGCTAGATTTTAAAAGAAACAAAAACGAAAAAAATAATATTTCTTGTTCCAGTTAAAATCGAAACAAGGTTTTAAACGTCACTAAGCAGAATTTTTTTTAATGCAATGGAACTGTTTAATAAAATTTGAATATTTTTGTGTCCCGCACCCTTTTAAACACCGAAAGTTACAGGTCGCAGCAAAAAATTAGCTATGTGTGGCATCTGGCGACAGTGAATCGGTAATTATAATGAAGAGCAGGGTATGAAAAAAATCAATTAAAAAACTTTGTTTACTTGGAGAGGGAGGAAGGGTTAAAAAACTTTTTATAAAAAATTCTAACTAGAAATAAATAAAAGTATGCGTTTAATAATGATAATACTGAGACGCTATTTTAGCTAAATTATGTGTGAATTAAATGTATCGACAAATAAAATTATGCTATTAGTAATAACTGAAGGTCATTATTTTATTATTAGCTATATGTGTTTGAAATATTATAAGAAATGTATCAAGCCGTTAATTAAAAAATAAAGCAAATATCGACTTTAGTTTGTGTTTGATTTTATTTCTTTTTGAAAAATTAAAAAAAAGAAACTATGATTAGTATTTGTGCAATAAAAAAATGCTGATATTTAGTCATATCCACTATTTGTTGCAATCACTATTCATATTGCAAGCCCTTTAGCAGAATGTTAAAGAATGGAGACAGGTGTTACAGATTTTCTTTTCTTCCTTACAGATTATTTTTTCATCAAACATCTATTTTGCTTTGTATTATATTTAACACTTTATTACTTAATGCAAAAACTTGAGTTACTTATTAATAGAAGTGAATAAAACGCGTAAAATCGTTGCAAGTAAGGGTTTAGTTAACGCTGCAATTGCAATACATTTTACCTATGGATTATTTTCTGCCTCTTTAGTATCTGTCGCAGACCATCGAGATCTTTTTTGCCACTGAGTAGTAGGTAGTTCCAAGTCTACTCTTCCACCATGCTTCAAAAATGAAATTAGGTAGCCATATTCCTCCTCCATTCCAAATTTCCTGTTATTGAAAATAAACATATATTATTTCTTAACTACTTAAATTTACCAAATGAAAAAAAGTCTTTATAGGGTAACACCCCCAGTAATTGGCACATTAAGAATTTTTCTTTAAACTTACTTCAATTTTCATTACAAAGAAACAAGATATTTACTTAGAACTATTTTTAAATCAAAGAATGCATATCTGTGCATCTATTTTGCCCACTAAAAGCAAACAAATTTGAAAAAATATTTTTCTAAAAATATATTTATAAAAACTTGCTGAAATCACCAGTAATTGGCACCTAGAACACCAATGTATGACACCAGTAATTGTCACATGTATATCCACTGTATAACACCAGTTGTGATCCAGTAATTGGCACAAGTTTATGTTACAAAAAAACTTTACCCTTTGAATTGGGTTTAATCGCTTTAAATGAATTTACTATAGATGAAGATGCCATATTCCAGGTTTTTGAGACTAAGAAATCAGCATATTAGTCTGAAATGTGAACACTTTAAAACAATACAATATACTTATATTAATACCCAGTGATTGTCAATCTGTCCCCAGTAGTTGTCATATGAAGCTTTAATGGATTCCAATTACTGATAATATTTCATATTTTCAAATAAAAACAAATGTTAAACAAAATTAGTCTATAACTTTAAAAGTACTTCCAAAATAAGTGGTTTAATCTCAAATTCCTTGTGAATTCTTTGTAAGTGGAATAGGTGCCAATTACTTGGAACTAGCTTTGAAGCACCATTAATTGGCATCTATCATTAATCCAGGAATCCAAATATTTGTGTCGAAAATACTTTTACACAATTAAAGTAACCCTTTTTAACCAAATAAAACTATTGTCAATTAAAATTTAAAATATATTATAAATCAGATATTAATGAATTGAAAAGCATGTCTTCCTTAAGCCAAAGAAGAAGCATTTTCAACAAAAATGGCTAATTTCATACAAGCCATAATTGTTTCTCTTTCCTAGGCACTATTGTCATCTAGTAGCATAAATCAAAATTATAATATTTAACATAAATGAGCATATAACTGGTATATGGTCTTGCATTTTTAAAAGACTGGATATAAATTTTATTTTAGGACATGTTTGTAGGATGTGCCAGTCACTGGTGCATGCCAGTTACTGGGGATTTTACTCTACCAGCCATTTTATTAGTAAATATCAATATTTCTTCTGAATTGCTTGTCAAAAACTGTGAAAACATGTTTTAATTTCAAAACATTTTGAAGATTTTGGACGATAATGACTATGAAAAGAAAAATAAATAAATAAATAAATAAAATAACAGATGAAGACCCCTCCCTTTTCCGTCATATTATAATTACTCATTATCGAAAAGCAAATGTATTTTCATAAAAAACGAAAATATAAAAACCATTTTTTAAATTCTCTAAATAATCAATTTGAAAAAAATGTATATCACACAAGGTTTTGACTTATAAGAAACTAAATAGTTATGCTGTAAATCAATGTTTTTTACAGTTATTATTATTTATCACTTAAATTACGCAGGCTGATTTCGAAGATGTCAAATAGATGATAATTATAATTTACACTTCCCGTAAAATTTCTAATATTGAGAACATGTGATAAAATATGGATTGAAAGGTAAACCTCTTTGGTTTATGACAGGGGTACAAAAGTCTTTGCGCCAGTTTCTTCTCTCCAGTTGCGCATATGTTCTCACTAATAAATTTATTTCGTTTCGTATCATCTAATAATTTGTATAAATTTCTTGCTAGAATGCTATTAAATTTTAGTGGTGAGTGACCGCTAACGCTGGTGCGTAGATTTTTGCACCCCCGGTTTAGGATCCATATGTGTAAAACTCTAAATTTTGAGTGTAAAGTTACGCAATCAGGCTTATTCAAAGCAACATTTGGGGCCTATTTTAAAAAAATCATTTAATAATAGGCCTCTTCACAAAATCAGTCACTTCATTATTTTTACCATCTCAATTTAAAAAAAAAAAACTTTAACACAAAGACCGATTCAATAAACCGATAATCCGATTCAATAAACTCTCTATTTATGCAAAAAAGACAAATTAAAAAAATATTACTCCAGTAATTTGACTTTAACTGGCTGCTTTTTTCTCTAGAGAGGAGGGGAGGGGGTCAAAATTGGTCGTAATTGGCATTTATTCAGCGAAGTATTTGAATTATAAGTTACAAATTTTTAAGTTTTTTTATTAATTTAATGACACTTATATTCGTATAACATGCCGAATCACAAAATACCGGATCGACTATTTAGTCAAACACTAGTTTTAACCCACTAAACACAATGAGATTTAATTGCCTTAGAATTTAATAAATAACCCTGTTTCTAACTAGTGAAAACGTAAGTGCTATAATAACGCGTAGATATGAACTGCCAGAGATTACTAATCAGAATTGCAAATATGCCAGCTGAATTTTAAAAGGGCCATAGGAATCGGTTTATCCTTATTTACGTTGAATTAAATCCATCCCTCCCCTCTTTTTTCTGTGTTTAATAAAATTAAACGTGACGATTACTCTATTTTTCAGAGCAATTAATGTACAAGTCTTATTTTATATTTTAGAAATATTTAAAACCAAAGAAAGTCTTAATATAAACACCATTTTTCACTCTTTTTAAAACCAGTATTATGAATGGCATATACCGGGTGTCCAGTAAATAACTGACCCATTTTGAACTTAAATAACAAATAAACGGTTGGAGATAATAATGCGCGGTTTGCGGTATTGTTATTAGAAAATCAATAAATTTTTCAACATGTACATTGTTAATACAGTTCAAATTTCGGAAAAAAATATTGCACTGGAGGTAACAGGCTGTTTGAATACTGACATGACTCTAATTTCCATAAATGTGAGATTTTCGGCTGGATCTGAATCTATATGTTGTCGAATCTGAATCTATATGTTGAATCGACTCTCGAATCAGCTTCAGAAATAGGGTACGTTGGTTGGAAAGTGATTTAAAATAATATTTGTGATTGAACCACCCCCCTCATTTCCCCTCCTCATTTCCCCTCCTCAGTCTTGAGACTGAGATATTATTTTAAATATTATTATATTACATTAACAAAGTTCATATTTTAAAATTTATTTATATTCTAATAACAATACAGCAAGCCGCACATTTTTATCTCAAATAGTTTTTTTTTTAAATTTACATTCAAAATGGGTCAGTCATTTACTAGACACCCGGTACATGAATAAGCACGCTTTTAAATGGCAACTAATGTGTAAAACAGTCATGGTTTTAAAAATATATATGTATATTTTTATTTAAATCGGATTATTTTTATTTAAATCGGGCTTTATGATTTTTTTGTGTGTTAATATACTATGTTTTCAAGTTTTAATTATTGTTATTAGTAGTACGGGATATATTAGTTAGTACTAGTTATATTACAGTGAAACCTCCAAATAAGGGACATTTTTGGGACCGCAACTTTTGTCCCTTAAATAGAGGTGTCCCTTATTCGGAGTGTCCCTTATTTGGAGGTTTCACTGTATTAGTAATAAATAGTACTAAAATTTATTACAGTATTAGTAAGTAAGGGAGAATGGGATGGAATGGGACAGAAAATTTTCCTCGTTACGTATTATTCTAAACATCAATCACATACTAGATGGACGCAGTGATGTAGCTAGTTGGGGGCGGAGGCAGCGGTCCGCCCCGGGTATCACCCAATATTTATTTCCAAATAGATATATAATAATCTAATACAATTTTGGAAAAGAATTCTGAAATAAAATTAATTTCTACACTCTAAAAAATAAATGTGTAAATTAGCTAATTTTACCCGAATATATGTGTAAATTTCTAAAATTACACACCCGTCGTAAAATTTACACATTTTTTTTCTGAAATTTACCTGTTTATATGTGTATTTAGGTTATGAAAGTAAGTGTGTAATTTTTTATCACTTGAAAAACTCACACAAGTGTGTAAATATCTAGAAATGCTTGAATTTACACAAAATTATGTGTTAGTCTAATTTAAACTTAACTATAAGTACACACATAAGTGAGTAATTTTTAAAAAATACATACTTGTCATAAAATTTACACATTTTGAACAAAAAATTACCTTTTTTATGTGTAGCTAGCTAGTGAAATCAAATGTGCAGTTTGTTATCTCTTGATTAACTCATACAGATGTGTAAATGTAGAAAATTATCTGCATTTACACGAATGAAAGTGTTAATCATAATTAAGGATCAATTGAAACCGGTTTTTAAGATCAAAACAGAAATTGAAACCGAATTTTGGTACTCATCCTATTTTCGGCCGAAAACGAAAACGGCCAAAAAAATTTTAAGTGATTAATACATACAAAAAGATACATAATTAAGTCTGTTCGTAATTATGTATATACGTAATACCGATTGTCGTTGTTCAGTCCGCCCGTTCGTCTGTCTGTCCGTCTGTCCGCATATAATAGAGCAAAAACTACCCAACCGAATCGTTTGAAATTTAAAATATAAAATTGTTCCATAATTTTGTCGAGTTTTTTTCAAATTTTATGAAAATCGGATGTATAGTTTGATTACAGGGACAGTCAAAAGTATTACGTTACATTACCGTCAATGAGAAAAAAAATGTTTCAAGTTCATTTTAATGGTGTTACAGCCTTCCAAAGAGGAAAAAAATTATATACATTTACTAAAGCGTATTAAAATATACATTCGGCGCAATATATGGTGAAAAAACTTTCATTATTCATTTACAGAGCTACACAAAAGAATTCCGTTACGTAATGATGTATGAGAAAACATTATTTTCTGCGTATTTCAATCATGTTAAATTATTTCATATATAATTAAGTTGATATACGTTGCTCAGTTTTATTGCAAGTTACTTCTTTAATAATAGAAAGTGCTAACAGTATTTACAGGTACTCACAAAAGATTTCGGATACCATACTGCACCAGAACTACTCTATGTTACAGATTTTTGCTAGAAGTGCATTTTTAGTTGTGATATGAGTTTTTAAGTGTAACTATAGTTTTGCATATTAATTTGTGTGTATAAATGCTGTAAATCATATACAGGGTAACACAACAAAATCTGTAAGAATTACAGAGTAAAAATGAAAATAGCAGCTGTTTTCGAATCAGTTAGGCATTTTTACGATATCCCATGATAAGTAATGATTCTAGGTTTGCGATCTTGATTACATCCTATTTAAGAAGAAGGCATATTATTTTCATATAACTGAATTGAAGATATATAATCGTATCAAATATTACATTCATGCATTTCAGCATAAGAGTTTAACAGCTAATGTATCAAGCTCAGAATATTTATAAAATTAATTGTAGTACGAACGATCCTCATTTGTCACGTTTGACGTGCAATTTCCAATTTGTTAATGATGTTACACGTTTTTGGATGTAATACAATCTATATGTATCTATGAAGTGTATGATAAAATATATGTTCTGCACAATCGATGGTGCAAAGAATATTTATTATTAATTTACAGGGCCACACACAAGTATTCCATTACATAATATTATAGGGGAGATACTGTTTGGGGCGTGTTATAATACTATTAAACTATTTCACATTTTATGTACGTTGTTGAGGTTTATTATAAGTTGCTTCCTGTATAATAGAAAGCAGGGATGTAGTGGAGGGTATACGTGGGTACATGCCGTATACCCTTTGGATTTTTTAAGGAACTCTGTATACCCTCTTTTTCTCAAAAGAGCTACAGTGTATACACTCTAGGGTATACCCTTTGTTTTTTCATATAGCCTCTGCTTTTTTTACGACTACATCGCTGACAGAAAGCAGATAGTATTTACAGGGACACACCGAAGATTTCGGCCACTATATTGTATCCGAAATACTGTATCCAGTACACCAAAATCTGAATATTTTTAGAACTTTGTTACAGCACGAACGCATCTCATTTGCTACGCTTGACATGCAATTTCCAGCTTTTTATAAATTAATTATTGACATATAAAATTATATTTCTAACACACAAATATGTATATATATATATATATATATATATATATATATATATATATAAGCATGTGTATGTATAAGGTTCAAATAAAATGAAAACGTATTCCATGCATTAGTTCTTGAGAGAGAGCGCCCACAAAATTTATATCACATAGAGACAGACAGAGTCACAGACATACAAACAAACATTTTGTAAAAACATTTTTAACCTTATAAAATGTGTAAAATCCTTTAAAAACAGGAATTCGAAAATTTTCAAGAATCCAGCATTTTCTTCTTGCAAAAATAGAAGAGTGTAAAAATGTTTCAGGTTCAGGTATATATGAGGACCCCAGAAGCCAAGGGGTACAAGTGACAAAATTTCGATTTGGAGTAAATTGAGTTTAAAGATAATTGATGTTAAATTGGAACAGCAATAACAATTGAGTTAATTGAAATAGGAAATTTTTGCTTGTTGCATTCTGGTCTTTGAACTCTTATTTCAATAACTGTTAAAAAATAAAGTACAATTTTCTTTAAATGTATAATTAATCAATATTTTTTGTTTTTCGAAAAAAGTGGTTTGCCTCTATAACTCAGCAAATAATAAGAAAATCACTTATATTTCTTTACCTGAAATGAAAAAAGCATATTTTTAGGTCGTCTGTGTACTTAGTTTATTTTTTTTTTCAATTTTGTTACTTATACCCCTTGGCTTCTGGGGTCCTCATACGTCAGTTTATTTTTTACGGTGATTTTTTGTTAAAGATCAGCTGTCGTTAACAAAACACACTTCTGCGACACTTATACTCCTGTGGTTTCAAAAAGGAAAAAAAAAATATTACGCCTGCTGTTTTGAATGAACAGGTGATAAGCTTCAAAGTTTAGTAGAATATGCATTGTTTGCTTTATAATTTTCTTGCGCATATGCCATGTGCAATAGGGAAAAATCGCAGACGATTTTTAAATTAAAGACAGTATAGTTTATTTGTTGATCTTTGGAATACACAGAGAATGAGAACAATTTCTTTGTAAGAATAACCGTTTATATACGTATAGTCCGTCAAAGTTTAAAAACTTAAGCAAAAAGTATTACAAGAGTATCGCAATATTCTACGTTTTATACAAAATACGTCCAAGAAAATTTACAAATGCTTTTGGTATGTGTAAAAAAATTCATGCCATTGCTTTTGTAATTAATACTGGCGTATTTGTTTTCTACAAATGCTATGGATTACCATCAGAAAATGAAGAAATATGTAGATGGAAAATAGGTATGAAAAAATACTTTTTCTGTTTGCTTTTCTTTAAATTACAATGATTTTGTTGAAATAAATAAAAATCTATGAATAATCCATATATTTGAAGGAACGGGGCTGAAATGTCATAATTCTATTGTCTACTTATCTTTTTATTCTAGAAGCTTTTATTATTTTATTCTGTGAATGATTTTAATAAAAGGAATTTCAAAATATCTATACGATATACACTATCAGAAAATATATGATTAACCAAAGAAAAAAGAAATAAAAAGATAAACAGTGTACAAAAATTACAATAATGCATACAACCACATTTAAAATTCATTAGCTTTTATTCGATATATTTTTTAAATGTTTCGAGATTTTTACGAATTTAGATCTAATAAAACATGTTTACAAACCAATTTCTAAATTTTATCATATTCATTTGGATTTTACTTAGGGTGTCAACTATTTTAAAATGCAGATTTAAGCTAGCGATTAAATCATTATTTTAATCAACAATTTGAAAAAAAAATCAATTATTTAAATCAAAATTGATTTAAATCTAATTGTTTTAAATGACATAAACGTATTAAAATCTAAGATTAATGTAATTTGAAAGGTTATATATGCGTTTTGCCTTACGAATAAAGAAAAAAAAGCTTTAAATAATTGTTTCTAATCTTAATTTCTGAGTCCTGTAAAACATTAAATGGAATAACTTTGTAAAGGCATAAAAACATTTCATTTAAATCTAAATCTAATATAATTTGTGATGTCATAATTTCCTTTAAGTAATTAAATTATTCATTCTTTTATATGAAATAAGCATTTCAAGTATGATAAATTTTGGCTAAATATAAATTTATATATCTATATCTATATATTAGCATGCACATACATTGTGTAAGTTATGATTTATGCTATTGACAGTAATTTTTCTTACTACAAATGCAAAACGAGCTACCAATAATATTTGTTAGTTATGTTGGTTATGCCACATTGATATTACTTATTTGCAGTTTTTATTAATTCTGTTGATTACTGTTTCATTTTGGCTATTTGTTAAGGCTGCAACACCTTGCCCCTTTTAAAATTAACAAAATGCACCCTACCTTTTAAAAAATAGTGAAATTTACTTGTAATTGTTGCCAGATCTTTTTTGAAATATATCCCTCCATACCGCAGTACTTCTAAATATGTGCACCCAAGACTTAACAAAAATGATAGAACTTTATTTCTTGGAAAAAAGCAGGATATTATTAAAACATGTTATTTAATTGTATTTTTCAATTCGTAATTTATAGAAGTATTGAAAATTAATGATTTTTTTTATTTATCACACTAAAAAATTATGCACTTATTTTTATAACTACTAAACACACAAGAACACAAGTAATATATTTTCTGATGTAATGGTGCCTTTTTTTAGAACAAGCATCCTGCCCCTTTTCATTTTAGAATGAATAGTGAATACTGAATTATCGTTTTAGTAATTAAAGCATTACAATATGTATTATATACCTAATTAAAGATTGTAATCAATTTAAAATTAAGTGCAGCTACTGATAATTTTAATAAATATAAAATCACTATTTTTTTAATATAGTTTTACAAAATTATTGCAGAATATTAATGTGTATAACTTTATAGTACTCTATTAAATAATGAAATTACTAATTTAGAGTTTTTATAATTTTTGTAATTACTAAGTAATAAATAAATTTTATTAATTAAAGTGTAAAAACATAGATTATGTTAGTAAATAAAGGTTTAATTGTTTTAGAAACCTAAAATCTATTAATCTTAGAAACCTAAAAATCTAAACCTATATCTATTCAATTTTTCAATGCTGGGGGAAAAAATCCGATTTAAATAAAAAGAAATATGATTTAAATACAAAAATTCGATTATTATTATTATTATTATTATTATTATTATTATTATTATTATTATTATTATTATTATTATTATTATTATTATTATTATTATTATTATTATTTTAAATCATGATTTTTTTTTGGCCGATCCGATGGAACGGTCTGGTAGGTGGAGGGTTAAAATAAGATTTGTGATTTATAACTATCCTTTAATCTTGTAAATAAAATATTAATGATAATATACCAAAGTGTGACTTTATTTTATGTATAGACTCCAATTTTATACTTCATTCACATAAAAAAGTGATTAACTGTGTATTCCTACTTTGTTTTTAGCTCTATCTGGTAAAAATAAGTACGATTATATGGATTTATAACAGACAATTATATGGAAAATTTTTTATCACATTTCATTTAAAGCCATTATAGTAAATTCTTATAAATCTGCTTGCATTATTTTATGACGATATCAGAGTGATTTTGGCCCTGGCAACATAGATCCTTGGAAAATCGTGCAAAAACTTTCATATAAGACCTGAAAAATGAGCTTTGTTTTAAAAAATAATAATCGTAGATAGCAAGAGTTATTATTTTTTAATGTATAATTTTTAAATAAAAATGTAATTTCCGCAATGAATTATTAAAATTATTTTTTAATAACTAATTTTTTTAAAGTATGAATTTTGCTTCAGTCAAATCATAATGCAAAGTGAATTACACCTTTGTATCAACGTGTTACATAACTGCGATATACAGTCACCGCCAAAAAAATCTTGACACTTTCGATTTTTTATGTTTTGTTAAATATCTAGAAATATACACAAGTAATCATTCTGAAACTACTGGTGTGAAAACAAAATAGTACACGTCATATATTTTGACAAAGATTTTTCCCCGAAATCTAACAGGGGACCGTCAATAAATTGAAAAAGAAAGAAGATCTTTTGGATCACCCTGTCAAAACTAATGAAGCAAAACAGTTTAAACTGCAGATAATGATTAAGTGGCTTATTGTGATAAGTTGTGTCGATTTTTATGAATATAGCTTGAAAACTCGAAGAGAAATTAAAGTTTTTATATAAACGGTCGAAAATTTTTCCAAGTTTTTTGCTTATAATTTTCAGAGCTCTTCATAAAACACAATAATCTTTTCAGAAAATATGACAAACAACATTGCACATAACACCCTGTAATCAGAATTAAAAAATAATAAAAAATGTATGAAAAATGAATGGGTTTACTAAATAATTTTTTACTGCGCATGCGTCAACGCTATTAAAATTTCATTTGCATATTATGTTAGTTAAATGTATAGAGCAACTTTTGTGAAAGTCTCAAAAACATAGCTTAAAATCTCTAAAAATTATCGTCAATAGAATATGGTCAAAATCCGTTATTTCCAAAATAAAGCAAAAAGATAAGGAGTTGTATCCAAATATAGTAGTACGTGCAATACTGTGTAGGTACTAATCAATGGAATATGGATACAGTCCCTCATCTTTTTGCTTCATCTTGGGAATAATGGATTTTGACAATATTCTATTAACGATAATTTTCAGAGTTTTCAAGCTATGTTTTTTAGACTTTTACAAAAGTTGCTCTATACATTTAACTAACATAATATGCAAATGAAATTTTAATAGCGTTGACGCATGCGCAGTAAAAAATTATTTAGTAAACCCGTTCATTTTTCATACATTTTTTATTATTTTTTTATTCTGATTACAGGGTGTTACGTGCAATGTTGTTTGTCATATTTTCTGAAAATATTATTGTGTTTTATGAAGAGCTCTGAAAATTATAAGCAAAAAACTTGGAAAAATTTTGGACCGTTTTTATAAAAACTTTAATTTTTCTACGAGTTTTCAAGCTATATTCATAAAAATCAACACAACTTATCACAATAAGCCACTTAATCATTATCTGTAGTTTAAACGGTTTTGCTTCATTAGTTTTGACAGGGTGATCCAAAAGATCTTCGTTGTTTTTCAATTTATTGACGGTCCCCTGTTAGATTTCGGGGAAAAATCTTTGTCAAAATATATGACGTGTACTATTTTGTTTACACACCAGGATTTTCAGAATAATTCCTTGTGTCAAGATTTTTTTGGCGGTGACTGTACACTAAAGTCAAAATGACCAGTGAGCATTAAGAGTGCATTCGAAATTTTTTTTTTCACCTTCAACAGTTCGAAATTTTCTGATACAATTTCAGACTCACTTTTGGAAGTAAAAACACGAAACTTGCTGAGGTGACTTTCAAAGAGATCTATAAGATGTCATGCGATTTTATTTTTTGTTAAATTCATTAGAATTTGATTTATAAACTATTATTTCTTCAGTATGACCTTTTTTTGGTTCCCAGATCTCCCGCTTCGGAAAATTCGGCTCAAAACTTTGACTTTAACAGCATTTTTTTTTGCAATATTTTCTGCATTTGTCAAAAAATTGACAAGCACGGGACCTAATATACTACCTAAATAAGATAATTTGCCAGTTTGATGCGTCTGAGAGCAAAAACGACTTTAAAAATAAATCAGAAAAAAGGCAATGTGTATTGAAATACACCTTTAATCGGAGGTCTTATTCATTACTGCTATCATCCATCATAGCATTTTTGCCACGTATGTTCTTACAATTCTCAACATACGACGATACCGAGTTAAACTTTCATGCCAAAGTTTACATAATCACTTGATCAGTTTTAGATCGTTATTGCTAAAACAAATTTTGTAAAATTAAAAGGGATAGATAGCCCAGAACATATTTTTTTTCAAGGGTAAGTTCATTTATTTTACAATATAATACTTGAAAATTAATAATATTGATGAGAATTGTGGTATTTTCTGCTTATTACAAATTTGGAAAAAATAATTTATCATTTTTGTGCTTTAAATCATTTTTTTAATGTTTAAATCAGGTTAAACCACATATTCTAATATTAGAGTAAATATTTGCAGTTTTAACATTATATAGCATTTAAAATAATTATTTGATTTAAATACTATCTGTTTCAGCGTACTGTTTCTGCGTTTATAACATATTTTGCTATAAAACTTCGAATTTTCAGTATTTTACATGCTGTACATTTCTTATTTCATTTTCTACCGATGACAAAAGACAGCTTTTCATAGATTTCAATTCAAGTTTTTCGTTTGTGATTTTTAAATTGAAGACTTTTTATAAGCGCATTGCATTCAAAAACTACAAGAAAAATAAATAAAAACTTTAAAATGATGTCATTTGATATCAGAAGAAATAGTTTTAACCTAGGCCGAAAAATTAAAATGTTTACACCAAATCCAATTACAGAAACAGAAGCAATTATAATTTTTTTTCAGATTGAAAGAACATTGATTTTTGATCTTGTTTTCGACTACTTAGACTAAAAATCTGTTAAAAGGAAAGAACACGCCAAACATACGAGTTTGTCCTTCATGCATTTTTTTTCGGTAATGAAAACACTTAATTCACATTTTACACTCCAAAGTATAAGATAAAACTGTGTAGACAAAAAACTGTGTATTTTAAATATTGCACAAAATTATGTATTTTGCATGTTACGCAGACATACGTGTAAGAACAGAATATTACACACAAATCTGTGTATTTTGCATGTTACACAACATTATGCGTATTTCCCTAATACACAGAAATATGTGCAAAAACTGAATATTACACAGATACATGTGTAAAAGTATTACACAGAAATATGTGGAAAACATGAATATTACACAGAAATATGTGTAAAAATATTACCCAGAAATATGTGTATTGCCCAGCAATTTACTCATTGAAGCGTGTATTTCAGGAGTTATCAGATAATTTTTACACATTTGGACTTATCATCAAATTACACATTAAAATGTGTATTTTGAAATTTACACATTTGGCGCAATTTACACACCAATTTACACATATAGACATGTCGTTTTTGTATCATCGATTTACACATTTTTGAGTGTAAATTTACACATTTATTTTTTAGAGTGTAGCGTAACGACGAAATAGAGTTAATTTTCTTAGAGAAGTCGAAATTTTATGCAGACTGGTGTGTTTAAATAAGATAGATGCACCACGGAACAAAAACTAACCTATCCAACGAGTGGGTATCAAAAGTAAACTTTAAAAGAAAGAGAGAATCTTCTAGATACAGACACCACATTGATTTATGCGGATTATGGGTTAAGTAAAAAATCGCTCCTCTGGTTTGTTTTTTTTTTTTCCTTATAGCAGAGCAAAAGCTAAATGAGGAATGATGTGGTCATTTGTTATAACAGCGTATAATTGTGAAAGAAAAATATAACGGATCGGCACGGGGGGGGGAATGACACTATGGGGGCTGGGGGTAACACAATTTACATCCGCCCCGGGTGTCACCCATCCTAGCTACGCCACCGAGATGGAGCAACCAAATCTTCTGTTGAAAAAAGTTGCTGATCAGCATAAACTTAGATTTGTATAAAAAAATTGTTTATTAAAAAAATAAAAATTGCTTCATATAATTAAATGTTTTTGCTGTATATTAATGACTTGTTTACGTGTAGCTGTAATAGTTTCCTTATTTAGAAAACCTAATATTATATATTATCCATAATTTAAACTAAACTTAAAAGCAGCACTGTTGTTTATATAAGCAGTTTAACATAAAATAAGGGGAGAAATGGGACAAGCTAGCAAAAGGAGTAATGAAATAAGTCGAATTCCTTCTTTTGAATAAGATAAATGTAAATTACTAATACTATTCAAATATTCTAATAAAAAGGATTAAATGTAAACAGAAATAATTGAAATGTTGAATAGAAAATATTCTAAAACTTACAGAAGTCAGTTGCCTATTTTTAACAAAATCTAATCCAACGCGCACTTTTCATAAACTAAGTGATTTTTTTTAAATTATTAGGTAATGTAGACAAACAAATGAATTACATACTTTTAAGACAAAGAAATTTAAAACAGATATAGTTCAAATTATTTATCTAACTATGTAAGTTAAAGGAAAACATGAAATATAACCCAATAACTCACTTTAGTTTGATTAAGTGGAATCGCAAGTTGCTCCATTTCCGACATCAACAATTTGACGTCATAGATTGGTTGGTTGGCAAATACTGAAACTTATGCTACTACCCGTAAAGGAGGCTATGGTCTCGAAAATCTAATACCATTACTTCCGTCGAAAATAACTTTTATGTGCTGCATTATCTTACCTATAATTTAGACATTTTCAAGGAAAATGTTTTGATTAGTCAATAATTACGATGGTTTTACTAGAAACAAGAATGATAATTTTTTTTATTAGGTGCATATATAACATTATCATTTTAAGAATGAGGGGTTGTCTGACACATGATATCATAAGATATCTCTAGGGGGAGGGGGATTTGCCTTTTGATATCGATATCATTTTTGACCTAATAAAAATTATCTCTTTCTTTGTAACATGGTTTTTTGTTCAAAATAGTACATTACGTTTTTTTCTTATTCAGTTATCTATTTTCGCGAAAATACAAAGCTATCATTAAAATCCCTAAATTATAATGAAATTATCTAATTCTAAAATATGGTATACCCCAACTTTTGACATTCCTATTCATCTTCATATGTGTATGCATATATGTATAATCATGGATCGAGAAACCTTATGTGAAATTTATTTGAAATACAGCTTGTATTTTCTAATAAATAAAAGAGAAAAAATGTTGTCCACTTGTTCTGTTGATAAGAACGTTCTATGTCTCCTTCCGCCCCCTTCGTTCGGAGGGCAACTTCGAGTAACGAGAGACCCTTCTATTAACAAAAATAGCAGTCTTGCCATATAAGTGTTGGATTCATGGGGTGGCCCGGGGTAAACTCCCATCCCCCTAAACAATAAAATGCATCCCCCCCAGAAAAATAGTTTTTGTGTTTTCACTGGTGAAAAAGTGTCATTCCCCCCGGTATTCTATAATGCCCCCCCCACGGAGCCACAGAAGTCCCTCTCGAAGAAAAATGTCTGAATTCAACACTGCGCCGTATGGCGAAATAGCGTTATTGTCAGTACGTCGAGTGAGATAGGTTCTAAAATTTTGATTTAAGATTTTTAGAGATTTTGAACTTTACCACATTTTTAAAAATTAGAACAAAAGGATTGTTAATTACTAAATCTATGAGCTCATCAAGATTGTGGTCTGTGGTCGTTAAAATTCCAACAACGTATGCGAAAAAGATTTTTGAATTTTAGTTATTTATGAGATTGGTAGAGGAAAAGGGACCGGTGTTTGTAGTTTTACCGATGGATTATCCGTAAATCTAAGCCAACTGTTTGGTATTTTATTATATTTTTCTAAGAAGCATGTATTTTTTTTCTACTTTTATGATAATTTTGTCTAAATTTTGAAAGGGGGTGATTCGCGGGTGGGGGGTGGGGTGTATTTATAGTCTCCAAAATTTCCCCATCTGCGCACACACGATACGTTATACCATTTCGTTTTTTCTTAAGCAGGCAACGTACTAGACGCCAATCTTCAATATTTGAGCGATGCGACTTTCGATGAATTAGTATTGTAAGAACGTTAAGAAATTGTGTTGCTGAATACGGAAAAAAGAAATGGTAAAACAGATCGTGCTGCCCAGCTTGAAATTTTCGAAAAATAAGAAATACCATATTTCGGTGCTTCTCTTTATTTTGCTTCATGGATTAACTCAGCTTTGAACGGAAATTTTTAACATTGTATTATTAGCTTTTTTCAATGAATTTTGAATTTTAAGTAATTTTTAGCTAGCAAATTTCTTATTTGTCATACTTTTAAAAAAATGTTTTTTTAGAGTTAAAATAAGTTAATAAGACATATATATAACATTAAAGAAGAACTTTATTAAGAAGAACTTTATTAAGAATTTATGCAAGTTAAAAATGTAATAAAATTACTTGCATACTAATTACATTCACTTAAAAATAATTAAAATGTTACATACTTCTTTGTCTCGCACGTCCGGTAAAAGGATCCAACTGAATGAAACACAAAGAGCATACAAAGATGAATAAATCCTTTTAACGTATGTCACTGGTATACAGGGTGTTTCTAAATTCATGGTACAAACTTTAAGGGGTGATAGTACACACCAAGACAAACAATATTAAATAGGAAACTAAGGGTCCCAAACGTCTTCCGAAGGAGATAGGGGCCATTAAAGTTTAGGGTCCAAAAATTCAAATGATTGTAAAAAACAGAAAAATTGGTCGATTCGTTTGCGGTTTTCACAAAAATTATTTTTTATGTCAGTATTGTCTTGAAAATAAATCATAAAGATAAATTTCAAAAATTGTCGATAGAGGGCGCTTTAGACTTTGGAGTAACGAACAACTATTTTTTACCGTTATTTTTTGCATCTCATTAATTTTTTTAGAAGCTTAGACATAAACTTGAACTTTGAGCTCAAAATCTAAATCTCTGGGAGTGTTTAAGTAGCGCAAACTGAACTGTAGGGAGAGGTTTAAATTTCAAATGATTATAAAAAACGGAAAAATTGGTCAATTGATTTGTAATTTTCACCAAAAGTATTCTTTATGTCAGTATTATTGTGAAAATAAATTATAAAGATAAAAATTCAAAAAATGCCGATAGAGGGCGCTTTAGACTTTGGAGTAACGTACAACTATTTTTTTACCGTTATTTTTTGAATCTCATAATTTTTTTTAGAAGCTTAGACATAAACTTAAATTTTGAGATGAAAATCTGAATCGTTGGAAATCTTTAAGTAGCGCAAACTGAACTGTGTTCAATGGGGGTGGGAAGGTTCAAATTTCAAATGATTTTAAAAAACGGAAAAATTGGTCGATTCGTTTGCCGTTTTCGCTAAAACTATTCTTTATGTCAATATTTCCTTGAAAATATATTTTAAAGATTAATTTCAAAAAATACCGTTAGAGGGCGCCTTAAAATTTAGAGTAACCAACAACTATTTTTAACCGTTATTTTTTGTATCTAATTAAATGCTTGCAAATGCTTAGATTTAAATTTTGAGCTCAAATTCTAAATCGATGGAAGAGGTTAAGAAGCGCAAACTGAAATGTGTTCAGGAGTTGAAATGTCACCCTCGCCACCCCTCGAACACATTTCAATTTTCCGCTACTTAATTACTCACAACGATGCAGATTTTGAGCTCAAAATTTAACTTTGAACATTTACAAGCTTTTAATTAGATACAAAAAATAACGGTTAAAAATAGTTGTTGGTTACTCTAAAGTTTAAGGCGCCCTCTAACGGTATTTTTTGAAATTAATTTTTAAAATTTATTTTTAAGGAAATATTGACATAAAGAATAGTTTTAGCGAAAACGGCAAACGAATCGACCAATTTTTCTGTTTTTTATAATCATTTGAAATTTGAACCTCCCCACCCCCATTGAACACAGTTCAGTTTGCGCTACTTAACCACTCCCAACGATTCAGATTTTAATCTCAAAATTTAAGTTTATGTCTAAGCTTCTAAAAAAATTCATTAGATGCAAAAAATAACGGTAAAAAATAATTGTACGTTACTCCAAAGTCTAAAGCGTCCTCTATCGGCAGTTTTTGAATTTTATCTTTATAATTTATTTTCAAGATAATACTGACATAAAGAATAATTTTAGTGAAAATCACAAATCAATTGACCAATTTTTCCGTTTTTAATAACCATTTGGAATTTGAACCTCCCCCCTACAGTTCAGTTTGCGCTGTTTAGCCACTCCCAATGCTTTAGATTTTGAGCTCAAAATTTACGTTTATGTCTAAGCTTCTAAAAAAATTTAATGAAATGCAAAAAATAACGGTAAAAAATAGTTGTTCGTTACTCCAAAGTCTGAAGCGCCCTCTATCGGCATTTTTTGAAATTTATCTTTATAATTTATTTTCAAGGCAATACTGACATAAAGAATAGTTTTAGTGAAAACCGCAAACGAATCGACCAATTTTTTTGTTTTTTATAATCATTTGAATTTTTGGACCCTAAACTTTAATGGCGCCTATCTTCTTCGGAAGACGTTTGAGACCCTTAGTTTCCCATTTAATATTTTTTGTCTTGATGTATACTATCACCCATTAAAGTTTGTACCATGAATTTAGAACACCCTGTATATTCAATGGTACACAATATTATAATTTTCATTACATGACTTTGAATAACTGATTAATTACACTAGTTTAAAATCCTAGAGTTTCACGTCTACGATTGCTATAATTCTTCAATAAAAATTAAGGATTGGTTGAACTCATTCATTAGATTGAAATTTCACACTAGAAAAACGACATCTATCCAGGCCGTCGTGAGCCGTGACGTGCCCAGGATCAGTCACACATCCCCTTCCCTCTTATACAGACTCTGAAGATACATAAAAAGCATGTGAATTTTTAATAATACCTCCTCGACTTTGAAGACTACTTTGTTCGCCTCTCATAAAATTAGTTATTTATTTTCCTGAATTTAAAGATACTAATTAGATATTAATACTATTTAACAAAAGTAATTATAGACCTTTCCTTTTTAGTTGTTACGTTATAGTATACGTAAAAATTATAATGTACAATGTGTATTGTAACTATTGGGCTCCTTTGAGCTTCATGGTCCTCCAAACAATTTGCCGGCTGAACCCCCCCCCCCTTCTCTCCTCAGATCTGCACTCATTAAGCAGCAAGAACATCATTTGATAGGTTGCCGTACACCGAGGCGAGAATACCATTTTTTCCCTTACTGAAATATAAGTATTTTACAGTATAAATGGCGTTTATAATGAAAAAACATTATTTTATGGTACAAATACTGTTTATAATCGAAATAGCATAGATACTGGATTTTTTTTATTCTTAATATACCTTAAAAATACGATACTCATATCGTAAAGAATGAAAGCAGTAGAAGCACCGTAAAATTTAGGTACACCTATTGAAATGCTACAAAAATGTTTAGAATGTCATTTATCTTACTGAAAAATAATTATTTTACGGTATAAGTACCGAGTTTTTACTGAGAAAGAATCATTTTACTGTGTAAATACCGTTTTCAATCGAAAGGGAACAAAATCTATTTTTTTACGCTCAATATAACTTAGAAATACGGTATTCATACCGTAAAGAGTGAAAATGGTAGTAGTACCGTGAAATTTACGGTACATCTACTGGAATTTTACAAAAAATTTTTACAGTGTAGTTGAAAAGTGTCTATGAATTTAGTTATTTTGGCCGTGAGGCTGTATATCCACGCTCTAACTCGTATACTGGGACTTTTATGCAATTGACGTATGTTATGCTCTTTACCGTAGCGTGTTCAATATTGCGTATCAGGTGTGAAGCATACACAGTTATATTACAGAACATTGAGAAGAATTTTTTTAGGTAATGGTCAATAAATCGAAATCGTTTTTAGTGTATTTTAATGAGATTAGATATTTATCAAATGTATTATAACCGATATAAATTACTGAATTTCACTATAATCTAATTGCTATAGAATTAGGCACTCGTAGAATTGTTCATTTCATTCACTCAGATCGTTCATTTACAAGAAAAAACAAAAGGAATCTGTTAGTTTATCTGTTAGTCATACAGCTCTTGGGGAATAATTGCTGGAAGTATGATTAAAAGTTCTTTTGTATGATGGATTGTACTTTTAAAGTGGACTATTTTTTATGCTAATCGTTTCCTATAATTTATTTACACATATACAGAGTTACATAAAAAAATTCGCTTACCAATGTCCTTATTAACGAAAATTACTGAACGTGAATTTTCAACTGTGGTACATGTATTTCCTAACTAAGTTTTTGTACGCATGCAGTTAACATATAAAAATCTATGTATCATATACAGAATTGTTCAAAACATTCGGATAATTTTCTGACCGTAGATGAAATTTTCAAAAATTGGGTTTTCAAAAATGTGTTATGCGTTTTAAAATGTTTTAGTTAGACATCCTATTTCAACTTATTAAACGGTGACTTTCATTACGTTATTGTGATGTGTTGGAGCGTATTTCATAAGGTATTCTTGCATATTTGTTCTTTTTTTAATGGTTATTTAATTTTACATCTAGTTTTACATCGACAAATAAATAAATGAATAAGCGAATAAATAAATAAGAATAAAAATCGATCAATGTCCGTTTGTATCACTTTCATTCACTTACTATGCAGAACTAAAATATGCCGCATTTTTTTAACCACGCCACGTTACAATCAAAGATAATCTTATCTTATTTTTGAAGCAATTTATTATATTTAAGTGATCACATACGTGATTACACTTATGTATTCTTATAGGACAAACGTTTTTGCCAGCTGATTGAGGCGGTTGTCTATAAGTTCACTATTTTCTAACACATCCATCTATAAAGACAGTTATTTCACATAAAATGTATAAAATTTATGAGTACT